>LPNX010082066.1:191871-258584 GCA_001517045.1 Pseudotsuga menziesii | reverse complement strand
ATTTATCTACTACACTATTAGAAAAAGTTAAGGGCTTATATATGGCTGTAGATTGGGTGAAATCATTTATTAATGTCATGTCCTCATTTAAATAATTTTCAAATAAGACTATTTGCAAATAATGTTTCACCAACCTACTAATTCCCTAGGTTGGGATGGAGACATAAATTTTGTAATAAGGGGATATGGGACCCAAACTGACTTTATTTTACCACATTCACATTTAAATGGTTTACATAAATGATAAATGCTAAGAAAATAAGGTGGCATGGGTTCACGGAGACACTTGGAAGCTTGTGGAGCCTTTGGGTGACTAGATTCCCAACACACTTGGCATGATATTCATCCAAATTAGCACCATATGCCCTCCATAGGGAATCTTTGGCATGTAAGTTGGATATGGTCATGGTCATTTTGAGGTTTAGAACAACATCGATGGTTACAAATGATACCAAGGTAAAGTTTTCACGACCCATAATTTGTGGGGTCCTTAGCGAGTAGGTAGGCCTTATAAATCCGAACTTTGTCATGTGATCATTAGGATATGGTGTCCATTTAAAGTTTGTTACACCAAGTCGATTTTAGTTCCAAAAATGTATTTTGTTGTTTCAAAACTTTAGTGTACTCTAAGGCTCTTCATGGGCACCAAGAATGGTACTCATGGCCTCAGCTATCATTCATGGACAAAATTTAGGTCCTTGTCGATGATGATGATTAGGAGGAGGATTAAATTTTATTTAATTAGGGTTTGTTGGCACAAACCCAACCAACAAATCCCTATCTACATGGGCTCCCACTTTGTCGACACCCAACTCGCCGCAATCTCCCTGAGCACAAGTCGAGATGGGTTTGACCTCGTCCCACAACACCTGCAAAGTGAATGAAGTCTCACTCGAGATGTTCAAGGGAGGGCTCTCAGAACCAAGTTTTCGTAGAATAGAAGAGGACCTTTGGACATTCGCAATTTATCTACTTAGCTATCAGATATGACCAGTCACTAAGCCATTCATCATAATTCTTCGACAGATCGTATCATTCATTCATTATAATACCAATCACATTATATAATAGAACCAACCATGTTTTTGCGCAAACAGATCTACAAAGATAACATTATTCATAAACAGTAAACATTGCATCATAAGTCTCACACAGTCACCATTTTCTTGTAGAAACGGGAACAAAGGACAAAAAAAAGATAAAAACAGTATTTCAAATCAACCCTCATCATATCATATTAATTCTTCGCAAACAATCATAGATTCAAAACAGGCAGAGATTCAAATTTCTCTATGGGTGTGTCCAACAATCTCAATCTATCACATTCTCTCAATCACTCACATCACTATCTCACCATTACATTCACAATTCTTCTTCTATATATAGGTTTGCACCTTTACATTCATGGTCCACTTCTAACTAAGTTCTAACTAACTTCTAATTGATTTTACTCACTAATGACAAATATCCACAAAATATGGTCAACAAGTACAGAAAATGACATAAAATATTAAAAAAGTATTCTATCTTCCGCATTGCATGCTATTTTTTCCTTGCACGGTGTCATTTAAGCTTGTGCAGCATTCGCGATACTGCACAACTCACTTTCCCTAAAACCGCTACCAACAAACCCCCAACATAGTCTCGTGGATCGTCCTTGAGCCACATGACATGGACATGGTGTACTCATTGGTCGTCAGCTTGAAGTCGTCATATTGTTGTGTGATCTCCTTGACCTGCACATGAACTTTCTTAGCAATGTCGTGACAACCTAGTAGGTCTTGTTTCACACGGTGCTTCACCAACTTTGCATTTACCTCCTTCTTGCCTTATTGCACACCCTGCAGTGCAATGACTTCTTTGAGTGGAAATTGCACTCCAATTTCTTGGAACTCGTCAAGTTGGGCAATGTGCTTGCGCTATTGTTCTTTTTCTTTTCTAACTCACTGATGCAATTCCTTCAATTTTGTAGACTGTGTGATTGACACACGCGGTGGCATTATCCTCAATGCTATCTCCAGCATCGCGAACTGGTTCTTGCCTACCTGCAAATTCTTTGTAAGTTGCTCTAATTGCTCGTCTTGAATGACACTTCCCAAGAATTGCGTCGTCGCATCAGTGATCTTATTCGTGTCCTCCTCCATTTCTTCAAATTGTGCCGCTATTTACTCAATGGCACCCTTCCTTTTCACGTCTTTCTTTTGTGGTGTATCGGGATACACTAAATCATACGCAATAGATGCTCTCAGGAATGTGTTGACAAGCATACGCAATAGATGCTTCCATTTTCACTTCACTAGAAAATTTGTGCTTTCTCAACGATGAGTCAATCAGCTGCCTTCTTCAGTTCAGTTATCTCTGCGTCAGTATTCATCTTCGAATCTTCGTGCGACTTCTTCGGGGCTCCTATCTCCTACGCTTTTTCTACTGGAAGCTGCTCCTTTTCCCGTCGCAAATCCTCTACATCTTTCTTCATTGCTTCTTCATCCTCTTGCGACCGCAAATACCGGTCACCGATCTCCTTTTGCCTATTAATCAATTCCTGGTTAGCAACCCACTGCATATGTACTAAGGTCTGGGTTGATAGCTTGTTGATGTCCAGTGCAATGTTATGTAGCTATTGCAGTGAGGATTTGACATCCTCTTGTCTAGTGTCGATTGTAATTGAGGGAACCTGAACGTTCTTGGCCCGTGGCTCAGTGCTAATCGCCACAAAATTTTGCATAGCAGCACTCTTTGGTGCCCTTATTGAAACCTCATTATATATTGAATCTAACATGGTGCGTACCTCAATAAAACCTTCCTGGGCATACTACTGCATCTCTTTTGTTGTCATATCAGATGATTCCATGACAGCCTTAATGAGTCGGTGTAGTTGTGCCTCCATCGTTGATCTGGTGTTGTTGCCTACATCCTGCTCCATTCTCCGCTTTGTCCTGATCTCGGCTAGGATGCGCTATGCTTTCGGGTCCGTGTCTACCTCCTGGAGGTTGGTTGCTTCTCAAATGATCGTTATTCAACTCTTTATTGATTGTTACTCAACACTTTATCGATCACGACTGTATCAATGGGAAACTTGAAAATTTCTGAAAATTGGTCCGTAAGTAAACATCAGCAAATTTATTTGATCTTTTTTATTGTGTCAAAGTTCACTCACGAGTAACTCTCGATCGTGTCAGTGAGATTTGGTGAGTTGTATCAAAATGACACTTTGCAAAAAAAAAAAAAATTCCCTAGTCGATCGTGTTGGAGCGACTGGTTGAGTTCCTCCAACACATCGGATAAACTAGACAAGTTACTCTGATATGTCAGGGAAGAAACTTCAGTTTTAAATTAGCCAAAAAAACTTCCTTGCTCAACCTTTTGGGAAAAACTAATTGTTTAGGATAGACTCTCTAGGGATGAAAACTAGTCTAAGTAAGCTTTCAATAAAAAAAGTAAGGAGGGGCCCTAAAATATAAATCTTTTTGGGGAAGTAGTTGCAACTGCATCAATTGGCGACTAGTTGGCAAACCCAGATCTCTAAAAAAACTATCTTTGGAAACAAGACTGATACATGGTACTAGATTATGGACATGCAACAATTTCTTCAATGCATTCTCCAATATCGTTTAAAGAATAGAGTTATCCAGGTATGTAATTTTTTGTGCATCACATTGATTGTTGTATTTTGGAAGTAGGGTAACCAGGGGGCACCCATTAGATCACAATAGATAGTAAACCCCCAGTTGGATTATGGATTAGTCCCAAGATTACTACTACCATAGAGGATAGTAGAGACTACCTCTAGGTATAGTATTAGAGCTCGACTCTAGCCATTGATCAAATATCGGCTATGTGGATTAACATTGGATTTTACTGTGGAATCACCTAAATTATCCTACCAGCATTGAATGAACTTGAATATAGTAATATAGTAACAATTAATCTTGGGACATACCGTGGTGTTTGTCTCAAAAAATTGAGAATCTTGATCACATTCTATGGAACATGGTGGCTCCAATGTCAAGGTGGGGAACACACATGGATGGGTTTAAAAGTAATGAGACCTTATTTTATCAGTAGCTACTATGGAATAAGAAAACTAGATAGATAATTACTATTAGAGATGATGGGTTATCTTATACATGGAAGAAGAATGGACTTGAATTGGTTATTCCATTTAGATCTTTTTAGATATAGGGATTTCTCACATCAGATGGAAAGAAGGATGTCTTGTTTTAACTTGAACGAAGGAGGAGACTCAAGTTTGACTCCATGAAAGTCCGTAAGGTGGGATGAAGTTTAAGGAATAGGAATCTTGATAACTCTCTTGGGGCCAATACATGAAATCCATTTTACCTCTATCTTTTGGTTGATACTAGATATGACTCCATAGGAAAGTAACAAAGTTAGACAGATTTATTCATTTGTTCCTAATTCCCATGCTATTAGCATTATTTTGATGCTTTCTTTTTAATGAAATTTGTCATCCAAGTCTTCCTTGATTGCTTCTTCTACTTTAATAATTTGGTATGGGTTCTTCCATCCATAATGTCCTTTTGTGTGAGTGATAAATTTGTTTTAAGCTCACGGACGGAGAAGAACCTCTCTGAGGAATCCTTTCAATCTGTTGGTTTATTCGTTTAGCAATTTCTTTGATGTACACAGTCTGTCTTGGAATTTTGACTCATTACTATAATCCTTTTGGAATTTAATTTGTAGCATGGGATTATTTTGAATTCCATACATCAATTAAACTTGCTTCCTTTCCATGGGTCTATCAAGGTAGGCTTCCTAAGACAGACATTAGTGTGAGAATGGATGGAATCCCAAGATAGTATTCCAGGCCTCATGAACCTTTGTTATTTTATAGGTTTTAAAATGACTTTAATGTCGACTTGAAATTAACTTACCTTTCTACAATCTATCAATAATTAAAGAATCTCAACTTCAATCAAATTTTACCACACATGTTTTCGTGTAAGCATCTCTTTATTTTCAAAGACCTTTGAGATTATTCAGATTCCTATGTTTCCAAGCGTCAAATATTCAGCTGATTATTATAAGCAAAAAACAAGAAAAAAAATCAAAGTAAATAAGAAAAGGAAAGAAAAATAAATAAATAAAAAATCAAAAGAAAGGTTTTATTTATGTACAAAAGTGCTCCCATATCCTAAGTGAGGTACTTGATGAGAACAAGGCTATTTAAAGGAAGGATCTCTTCTTACCCTTGCAAATATTGCAAATTTTAATTTGAGGGGCCAAGTTTCTCATCAATATGATAGGGGCCAACCCATAATAATAAATCTCCCTTCTCATCATGTGAGTGATTCCAATTTAATAACAAGTCTCCTATTTCAAAGTTCCCCTTCCCAGTTTTTTGTTTATCAAACCATCTATTGACAATATCCTGATGTCGGTTAAATCTTTCTTTGGACTTTTGTGTGTATACTTCATGTTTCAATAGAGTGTTAATGCGTTCTTGTAAGATCTCAATGACGGATCCTCATGAGGCTTAATCTAATTGAAAGGATGGAAGTAAAATGTTTGGGGTAAAATAGATTCTTTCCCATATACCAGAGTATAGGGAGAAACTCCTCATGAATTCTTTGGGGTGACCCTCTCTGTCCATACTATAGTTTGAAGGGTTGTGTGCCAATTTCTTTTATTTTCAATAACGATTTTCTTCAAAATATGGATCAGATTCTTGTTTGTTCATTCTGCTAACCCATTTCCCTGAGGATAATAATTTGCTGAATAATGTAATTTTATCCCTTTTCACGAGCAAATTTAGTTATCTTAATATATGAGAAATAATATGGATTATCAAAAATGAGGGAAATTGGAACCCCAAACTTGGTCATAACATTCTCTTGCAGAAAGTTGATGAACACATCCTCATTTACTTTGCACAATGGAACTGCTTCAACCCTTCATGTGAAACAATATGTAGTTGTAAGGATATATCGATGTTGTAGTGAAGAGTTTGGATTGATTTCCCCAATGATATCTATGCCCCACTATTCAAATGTTTCTGAAATAATAACGGGATGTAATGGCTCAGCTGATTTTTACAATCTTCCACCACTCCTTTCGAGCACATCGCATTTTCTTGTGTAAGAAGGAGCATCTTTGAATAGCGTTTCCCAATAGTATCCATCTCTAATAATATTGTGAGCGATAGTATCTCCAGAGAAATTTCCTCCCGCGGGCCTATTGTGCAATTTTTTAACTACTTTGCATGCATTTTCCTTCTCAAGACACCTAACAAAAACTCTATCATAATTGTTCCTGAAAATTACTCCATTAATTATATGATAAGTGACTGACTTCAATTGTAGCGGGCTTCTCTGATTGGAGTTCCAATGTTCATGTAGATGTCCTTGCTGAAGATAATGCACTAAATCTCGGTACCATGACTTGAAAGTGGTGAAAATGGGACATACATCAATATATTTTAATTCAGCTCTGTTCTCCCAATCATACTCTCCATTGTCATGACTTTCCAAAAGAAACTTGCATAACCCTTGACCTTTAATGATAGTAGTTGATTGGAATTCTAAATCATATTCTTGTAGTGCTGTCACCTAGTTTCCTCTTCGTTCAACCAATTATTTTTGTACAAAGGAGGACCTGACAACTAGATGAGGAATAATAACTTTGGTTCTATTTTTCAAAATATAAGGTCTGAATTGTTTTACTGCTTTGAAAAGTGTGTATGTTTTTTTTTCTATAGTAGGGTAATTCAATTCAGCCCCTTGTAATCTAGTTCTCATAAATTATATCAGTTATACATCTCCCAATTCCCCTTTCTGAGCGAGCACCGCTGTGAGAGAGTTACCTAAAGAAAAAGTATACATAATGAAATCCTATTCAAAGTTGGGACTCCTTAAAGGAGGTGCATGAGATATCGTTGCTTTTATGTTTTTAAAAGTGACCTTCAAGATATCATTCCACTTGAATTGTACACTTTGCTTGACGATTTGCTTCAAAGGTTTTACAATTTGTGCAAAATTTGGTACAAACCTTCGAACAAAATTTATTGTGCCCATGAATGACTGCATAGATTTTTTATTATGGGGAAAGGGAATCTGAGCTATAACTTTAACTCTCTCTAGTTCTATTGAGATTCCCTTCTTTGAAATGATGTGACCCAATAATTTTCCTTCCAGAACCGCGAAAAATGCTCTTCTTTGGGTTTAAAGATATGTTGTATTTTCTACAATGGTCAAAAATTTGTTTTAAGTGAAAAGTGTGGTCTTGTCTTTTCTTAGAGAAAACTGTCACATCATCTAGGTATACCACTACACAATGGATGATTAGTCCTCGGAATGCAATGCCCATGGTCCTCTAAAATGTAGCTCCAACATTTATGAGGCCAAATGACATTCTTATATAAGCGAATTGTCCCCACTTTGTGCGAAATGTGGTCTTCAATCGGTCCTGTTCGGCCACAAGTAGTTGATTGTAACCTAAGAATCTAGGGAGAACAACTTTGAGCTTGACACCATTTGAATAATTTCTTCCATCGGTGGAACTTGATAATTATCTTTATCTGACGCTCTGTTCAGAATTTGGAAGTCAACCAACCTTATCTCTCCAGACTTCTTCCTTACTGGAACCAAATTAGCCACCCATTCGGAATGTGGAACTCTGAATATAATCTTTACATCTAGTAACTTGTTTACCTCGTTTTGGATTAAAGTCTCTAACTTTGGATACATCTTCATGAGTTGTTACTCGAATGGTTTTATGCCTATTTTAATAGGAATTATATAATGAATGATGCGTGTATCATATCTTTTCAGATATTCATATGTCCAGGAGAAGATATATTTATATTGCTGAAACAATTTAATGAACTAACTCCTTTATCCAGGCGAGCAACAATTTCCCAAATTTACATACTTGGGCTCAGCTTCCATCCCTAAATTTATCAGCTCATGTTACATAAATGAACTGTTGGTTTTTACGTTGGCTAGTTTTCTGAATTTGTTATGCAGATCAAACACTCCCTCAAGCATCCTTACTCCTTTGGGAATGAAATTTCCTTTGTTCACCTCTCCACTTTGTAAATATGATTGATGTTCTTCATCATCAATTATAGATTCTTTGAAAACTTTGTAGAAAAATGATAATTTGTTCATCGTCATCAAATACTCTCATATTTTTGATATTATTAGCTATCGATGGCCTGAAAATAAGTTCAATGGAACACTTATGATTAGTTGGCACTAACTCGGAAGTAGAAGTAGCTATTAAATCAACCGCAACATTTTTTTTCTAGGAATTGAGTTTATATTCAAATCATTAAAATGTGCTATAAAATTCCATACTCCATCTTGATGTCCATTTATGTGTGGAGATAAACAATGAATTATGTCTCTAACTTTCCTGACAACTATCTCAGAATCACCAAAAACTTTTAAATTTTTTACATTTAGTTTAGTGGATTTCTTCGGGCCTTGGACTAGAGCTTCATATTCAGCGGTATTGTTTGTGCATTTAAAGTATAGCCTACAAGAGATAAACTATTTGTTATTTTTAGGAACACTAAGGACACAACTCAATCCTAATCCCTCTTGTGTTTTAGAACCATCAAAATATAAAATCCAAAATCTATCTTCTAAAACTACTTGGTTAGTATCATTTCCTACATTAGTGACTAAATTTACTATGCTACAGTCAATACCATCAGTCTGTGAGAATCAAAGGAGATTGAACTGCGTATCTTATTCACATTTGCCTTCTTTAGCTTTCGTAATTCCCTGATTCAATCTCTAAAAATTAATTTCCCAAAACTGAAGACGACAAATTTACCCGTTCATTATTTTCTTCCAGCTAAGTTACGTTTTGTTTCATATGTGGTTATCTTAGAATCTTTAGCTGATTTTGACTATTTTGGTATGGTAGCCACATATGAGACCAATCAATTGTGAAGTAACCATTAAGTTTCGTTGACCATAAACTACTCAATATTAATCCATAAGCCTTAGGTATGTCTACTACCATAATATCTATGAACTCGCACACTCTAGGATCAATAGACAATCGAATTAGGACATATTTGTTAGTTTTTCAACATTTAAGCTAGCATTATAACAAGATCTTTTCACTGAGAGAATAACAAGCACAACAATCACATAAGCACATCACAAGAGACAAGAGACACAAAGATTTTAGGAGGGGAAACTATAAATGGAGAAAACCCCTCAACTTCCTCTAAGATAGTATCACCACAAGATGTGAACCCAAAACAGTAAGATGACCTCCCTTCACAATAGCAGCCTTCTGTCTTCTGTCAAGCCAAATATTTCCTTCTCCAAAAGTGCGCCACACTTGAGAGAGCAAGAGAGCTAAGTCACAAGTGATAAATAGAGAGACACACCCTCTCTATTTATATTAGTCCGTTCACTTAAGTTGCCATTTCACACGTAGGCTCAACCCTAATAATTACTACTCGAGCCTACACCTTAATTAGTGTATAATAACTCAAGTGCCCCTAAACTGTGGGGACTTACCTAATGACTTGATATGACTTGTTTACATTATTAATCCTCCCGATCGGAACATCGGGGCATGACCACATGACTCAAATACATAATAGAAACATCCCGGAATAAACATCGGGTTACAATAATATAAAATACATAGAAGAATACATTCCGAAGTTACATATACATCAACAATATTTCATCTCCCCAATAACATTAACTGCAGACCTATCCAGTTGAATAATACGAGAGGGGGATGTTGTTGGTTGGACTTTAATATTATTACAAATAGAGAGTGGCATAACATTGGACGAGGCCCTAGAATCTACCAAATAGGAATGTACATTTTGATTAAATATTTCAAATGAAAACATAAAAGGAAATGTTCGAGATTTAGATTTGCGACCAATGCTTGCTTCGTTAATCTTAGTATATGATTCAATGGATTATGAAATACTGTTGGGTTGTGGTTCAAAGAATTCCAACATTTTCTTTCTTTGTTGAGGCAGATTGCATAATTCAAATAAGAGATATTTTCTTTATTTTTCTTAATGTCTTCTACAATATCATACCTCATGTCATATTCTATCAAACCTTTCTTAGTACTTTGTGTTTTATTTGCCAAGGATTTCATAGGTTTGTTCACTATTGGATTTGTCTCTTTTATGTTTAATGGATTAGACTTAGGTTGCATTTGAGTAGTGTTGATAAATTTATTCATGGTTTCTTTTATCTTCTTTTCTCTAGGAAGCACTAAAATTTAATCCATCATCGACCCTTTACTTCTTGTTGTAGCATTTACTGATGATACTTGTATTTCTTCCCTTTGCTCTTCCTCGCTCAACTCCAATGTGGGTGCCCAATCCCATAATACCATCATGGTTTCTTCATTTGTTTGGTATTCTTATACCTTAGGCTCTATCAGTTGGGAATATAATAGTTGATTCATAACCAAACTCATCGATTTTCTCCACTGCAGGATTTTTTTTTCAGAATGATGTTCCTAATGAGAAGTACAGAAATGGTCCATTCCTACTTCATTAAAATTTAAAACAGCAAAATTAATTAAAGGCAGTTGAGACTAACCACTTTCTTCCCTTTTCTTGTAATAAGGCTTGAACGGATTTCTACATGAACTAGCTCTCTTGTCCTTTTCTAAGTCTACTATCTTATTTCATAACTTTTGTACCATCTTGACCACATTTTCTAACTCATTTGAGTGTTCTTCTTTGGGCCTTGTTAACAACAAAGGTTTTTTACTGGATATGGTTTTCACTTTTGGTTCTGAAGTGCTCTTTGCTATACTATCAAGATCAACTTCCACCCTGTTGGATTTTTCATCATTTTCTATTAGTGTAGGATTGACTTCCCTTTTCACAAACATTTCTATAGTTGGGTATAGTGTTGTAGCATAATATTCTACGAAATATTCTTTAGCAAATTTTGTTGTAGCACTAAAACTGCTTAAAGAGTAGTAAACCTTTGATTGAAATCTTGAACTTTTTCTTTCTTTTCCGTCCTCATAGACAACAACTCTTTCATAAGGGTAGCTACAATTTTTTGATTACTGAATTTTGTTTTAGATACCCTTTCAAAAGTATCCCAATTTTATATTGAATTGGCTTGTAGACTAAATAACCAATATGACGCTTTAGGCTCAAAAGTATATGGAAAAACCTGCATACAACATCTTCATGTTCAAAATATAAAGATCTAGAGCGAGATAAAATATTTTCAAATGGTCTTCGGTAGAAAATCCATTTCCATGATTAAACATTGGTAACACTCATTCTGTGTGCTTAGGTAAATCATGCAAAGGAACAACCAAATTAAGTGGTGTTCTGTCTCTTGATGCCGATTAATTAATGTTGGTGAAACCCACCAACAAAGCCTCATCGATAGGGGCTCCCACTCTGTCGACGCCCAACTAGTGCAATCTCCCTGAGCACTAGCCCAGAAAGGTTTTACCATGCCTAGCAATCTCTGTGGAGCAGGCGAGGTCTCACTCGAGGTGTTTAAGGGAGAGCTTTCAGAACTGATTTTTCGGCAGTGGGGACGGAGGATATGGGGATTCGAAGAAAGGACACCATAACTGCTAGATCCGAAGCTTGCATTCAACTTTACACCTTTTCCTCAAATTGCAGAGTGTATTCATAACTTATGTAATCATTATAACATTACATAATTGTCACAATATTGCAGCATTGTCCATGAAACATATATACTCATATTGCAATAGATAGTAGTATAAATTAGATCACATTGATATAATAGAAAGAGATTAAATCACAACAACATTACATCAAAATAGGTCATAACATCATAATAGAACAGGTCGCAACATCATAATAGATTAGATCGTGATAGTGATAACGAACAAGATTTGTGCCACAATCACCATATCATATTAATGTTGCTCAAAGGAACCACATTACACAATTCTTCTCCAAAACCGGAGATTGCATACAATAGGAAAACCCATATCAATCATAGATAGATAGGAAAATCTTCACAAAACTAGATCGCACTTAGATCTTATGCCCCAATTATCCTTTGATGCAATTCTCCTATTCTTTGTCGGTATGTATAATGTACTTGCAAAACTAGATCTATAAATAGGCTTGCACCATTACATTGAGGGTCCACTTCTAACTAACTTATAACCGCTAATGACCTATTACAACAAAACTTGGTCAAATAACATATAAAATATTTAAAGCGGTTATTCTTCTGCCCATCGCACGAATATGGCCTTGCGCTGTACCACATGAGGTTGTGTAGCTTCCACAATGCTATGCAACTCACTTACCAAAACCCTTGTAATAGGCCCCCAACACAATCCTGTGGATCGTCCCCAAGCCACATTAGGTTGACAGGGTGTGTGCCGAAGTCCGTGCCTTATAATATTCAAATTTTTGCGTAATCTCACATACCTACAGCTGGAGTTTCTGAGTAGTACTCTGACAATTAGTCAAATCCGTCTTCACTGGCTACTCTTCTTGAGCCTTATTGTCGATCATTTGTTGATGCTCTTGTATTTCCTGCATCATGGGTACTGCTTTAACAGCCAACTATCCACCGATTTCCTAAAATTCATCAAGTTAAGCATGATGCTTTTGTTGGAATTCCTGCACATGGGTAGCTCTCTGCTGTAAATCCTTCAGTTCCTCAGCCTATGTGATATGCACCATTAGAGGCATGGCACTCAATGATGTATTCAAGTTCATCAGTTGACCTTCGACTTATTGCACTTGTGCAGTCAGCTGATCATGTTGCTCATCCTAGACAACGCTCTGCCAAAACTGCGTTGTCGCTTCCATAATAGCTTTAGCTTATTGATCCATTCTTTCAAACTTAGTTGTGATGTCTTCAATGGAGGATTTCCTTTCTGCAACCTGCTCTAGCGGCGTCATAGGTTGCATCAGGGCATTGAGCATCAAGTTGGTATCTTGAAGCCAAACAATAGTTTTCCCCAATCATTTGTCCTTTTCGACTAGGGTGAGTTCAACCTTGTTCTCAAAAATGTTCTGGCATGATCCAAAAACATCCTGCTTGACTTCGCCACACCTAACGCACATCTACGCCTGTTCAACGATCAGGCAGTCTTACACCTTTTTCAGTTTCGTAATATCCTCGGCAGCCTTTCACTGTAGCTAATCCTATGTCGCCTTCAAGGCGTCAATTTCTTGAAATTTTTCTTCTACCAGCTACACCTAGACCTGATGTAGCTCATCTACATGTTTCTACAACTTCTCTATGATGCTCTAGGACTCAACATAGCCCTTAGTCAGCTCTTTATATTGTTCCTCCGATTCTAGGGCGACGCCATGCTGCGACTCCACTAACACCATAGCGGACAACTTGTTCAGGTCCAAAGCCACGCTTTGGATTAGTCGCAGCAGCTGGTGAACTTCCTCATTTCCCATGTCGATCACAGTCGAGGGAACTTGCATGTTCCTGACCCGGGGCTCAGTGCTAATTGACGAGATGTCCTGCATGAGATCTCTTCGAAAAATGAAATTCCAAAAATGGAATCTAATCGATCTCTTACCACACTGAATTCTTCATGGTTTGAATCTTGGATCTCCTTTGTCACATCCACAGATGAGTCAGTGACCAATTTGATAAGTTGTTGTACTTGATCCTCCATCCCCAACTTGGTACCACTACCCACTTCATATTCCTAGTGCCATTTGGTGCGAGTCTCTTCTCACATGTGTTGCACTGCATCCTTAGTTTTTGTTGACGACTCATTGTCGGAGTCGTGAGTGCTCAGGTTCATTTCAGAAGGATTTTTTGGGGCATCCAATGGCTGTTCTTTAGACAATTCCTCTTGATTTACTATATTTTGCCACTCCGTTGACCACTCTTGGACGATGGCATCCAACTCTTCTGTCGTGACTTTGTATGGAAAAGGAAGGCACTTCTTGTCGAGATCCCGCTACACCTAAATGTAGATAGAGTGGGGTCTGATGGTGTTAGGATTATTAATCCTCCCTTGTCCAAATTTGGTCATATTTCTAAATCGAGAGTCATGCCTAAATCGGGAGTCCATCCAGTGTATTTATGGTCATTAACACCATTGATTCCACTTGACCTAATTGAGGAACATGTTTCAGTTACTAAAGTGTGGGGAACACTAATTGAGGCTCACTGCCATTGATTGCACTTGATTGCATCAGTTTAGGAGCCTCCTAGACCAATCCCTACAATTTAGGAAGCCACTGGGAGTGACAAAATCGACCAAGGTCAGTTCACTTCAGTTAATGACTAGTCAAGCTAAGTTAGGAGTCATTTACATTTAGTTCTAGTCCTCTACATTCAGTTAGCGCTAGGTTTACTTGACTGAACACATGTGGGGTGCATTTCTCACCTACCACTATCAATTAACCTTAGTCAACACTAAATGTAACAATTGAGTTATGTTTTAGAGCTCCAATGAACTCCGGTTATGGTTTTGACAAGGTCAGTTAACTATTGAGTCCTCCGATAGTGATTTATACAAGGTCTTGGTTACCTACAGTCAAGTAGAGTCTAATCAATTCGAACTTCCTCATGTGGATTCGAATTGCTTGTGGCTATTAAAGCCATTGTACTTTATTGTAATTATATATCTAATTACTTTTTGATTAATGAAAAGCATTCACAGCTGCAAGCCATCTTGGCACTGTTTCATTCTTCAATAACTAAGTAAATTGTGTGATCTATCATGTGAGTTGTGTGTTTGTACACAGATCTATGTGCTCAATTTAATAGATGGAAAACAGAAGGATCCGTTGATACTTGGCTATGGCGTAAGGAGAGACTCGAGGAACAGTAACATCTGTGACTTGCAATGATTCTCAATAAACCAAAAATTGAATGGCACAGTCCATGTATCGACTGGGTTCTTCAACCCACCATAAGTTTTGATACCTTGGACACATCACACCTTTACCACATCAACTACCATCAGTTGATAGTCTTCTAGTTCCATCCAGGAAACTAGCGCAATAAGGATCAACAACCAACTATATGAAAATGAATGCCCAGCCTTAGTAGCTAGAACATCTTCTAGCAACTGATTCAGAAAAAACAAAGACCAATTCATTTTCACCCCTGCGGCACACTTCTGGGCACAGGAGACAACACCCAAATTGCATTGGATTGGTTGGTTACCCCAAACAACTTTACTCACCAGAATCCATGCACCAATGTGCATTGCCTCTGATTTAATGCTATCAATCTGATAAGCACGACCATCACAATGTAAACCAAAGTGCTCCTTCAGCTACTTGGAAATATTTTTGTTAGTATCTCTCCCGCAGATATATTGTACCAGATCTTCCCTGGCCTTCGGCAAGCCTGTGATGCTTGCAATGAAATCTACTGTAACTGGGATCGATGTATTCAAACAAAGTTTCCCTCCATGAAAGAAACCCAACAATTTCTTCATGCACGCATGGGATTCATTCAATCGCCAAAATGAGGCATATTGATGAGCCCCAACAATCTCAATTTATCTAACCCACTTGCCCATGGTTGAGGAATCCGCCCAGTTGGAGCACTAGGCCCCATTGGGATTGACTCATAAGGATCATCCCTGACATCTTTGAGCAATATTAGGTCATGGTATTCAAATTTCAACTTGATTAAAGCAGGGATTATGTTGACTGAGCACTTCATCCCCTCTGACAGTGACGACAATTTCGGTGGGTACTTTTGGTTCTTGGACAATTTCCTCGGCTTGGATCCTGGATGCGTAGGAGTGACATATCCCAAAATTTCACGAACAGAGACACCCCAAGGTGCCATAGACTCAACAACTCTTGAGCTTGACGGCCCCATCTATTGAGTTCCTTCTCCTTGCACTTGCGTCAAGGTGCGATTTTTCCTCTTCTGAGCCTATTGCTTCTACTTGGGAATGGATGACGAACCGATTGGCATACTCATAATATCTTCTTCAACAACCTTGGGCCGAATAGGGGATTTGAACTCACTAGAAATTTCTATGGCATCAAGGTCACTCAGCATCCCTCACCCTTGAAACCTAAGAATGCACTCAACATCTCTAACCTACTACACTATAACTCACTCAATAGCTCACACTGCACTGCACAATCCCTTCTTGGCTTCACACTCTTCTCGCTCAACCAAACAATGACATCCTTACGCATCTAGCGCATTGTTTTATAGCCACTTCCAATCCAAAATTCATCATTTCCAAATCTATCCTCGCCATTATTGCTAAATATGGTATTAATGACACCAAATCTACTGGTAATCCTACTCTTCCAATGGTCAGATCAATCATTAATGTGGGTCACTTCAACAAGATCTGCCAACCAACTGGTTTAACTAACTGCATTTATTACTTGATTTAACCAACCCACAGCCCTGCAACTTTCACAAGTGGTCGATAGTTATCACTAACAAATTTAACCTTGCAGAGACTCTCCCCTAAGGCTCACCTCTTCATTTTTTTACTTTTTTATTCTTTTTTTTTTAGCGCCTCAAGTGGTGCGCATCGAAACCATTTGTTGGCAAAACCCACCAACAAATCCTCGTCGACATGGGTTCCCACTCTGTCAACACCCAACCAACGCAATCTCCCTAATCACCAGCCTGGACAGGTTTTACCCTGCCCAGGAATTTCTGTGGAGCAGATGAGGTCTCACCCGAGGTGTTCAAGGGAGAGCTATCAGAACTGAGTTTCCAGCAGTGGGGATGAAGGATATGGGGATCCGACAAAAGGACACCATAACTGATAGATATAGAGCTTGCAGTCGACTTTACACCTTTTCCTCAACTTGTAGAGTGTATTCATAACTTATGCAATCATTATATCATTACACAATTGTCACAATATCACAGCATTGTCCATGAAACATATCTACTCATATTGCAATAGACAGTAGTAGAAAATCAGATCACATTGATATAACATAAAGAGATTAAATCATAGCAACATTACATCAAAACAGGTCACAACATCATAACAGAACAGGTCGCAACATCATAACAGACTAGATCGAAAAAGTGATAACAGACAAGATTTGTGCCACAATCGCCATATCATATTAATATTTCTTAAAGGAACCACATTACACAATTCTTCTCTAAAAACGAAGACTGCATACATTGGTAAAACCTAGATCAATTGCAGATACACAGGAAAATATTCACAAAACCAGATCACACTTAGATTTTATGCCCCAATTATCCTTTCATGCAATTCTCCTATTCTTCGTCGGTACATATAATCTACTTGCAAAACTAGATCTATAAATAGGCTTGCGCCATTAAATTGAGGGTCCACTTCCAACTAATTTATAACTGCTAATGACCTATTACAGAAAAACTTGGTCAAATAACATATAAAATATTCAAAGTGGTTATTCTTCCTCCCATCGCGCTAATCTGGCCTTGCGCGGTACCGTGTGAGGTTATGCAGCTGTCGCGATGTTGTGCAACTCACTTACCAAAACCCCTACCAACAATTAACAGCTGCAACGATAACTCAAGTTGGAGATTGCAGTAGAGAATGTGTGAAAACTTGAGCTATAGCAGACTTTGGTCCCAAGTGATCAAGAGCTTGAATGATTTCTTGGATAGATAGATCCACCAATTCTTCCAAATTTTCTACAAGGATCCAATTTTGAGTATAAGAGATTTCTTTCTTAGGAGCCTTCCTTCTCGGTAATGCAGGGATTACTTTCAATCATGTAAGTTTCTTAGCATAAGATCTTGTATGCCTCTGAAAGTGATCAACTTCTTCGAATGAGACAACATACAAAAGTTCTAAACCTTCTTCTTCAAAGCTTACCCTTTCTTGTTCTTCAGATTCAAGAATGGAATCTTCAGGAAAAGTAGTTTCAGATGTATTTCCAGCAAAATAATTTCTTAGAAATGGATTTCCTCTTCTAGCCATGCACTGGTGCCCCGCCTTCTAGCGCCAAATTTGTTGATTCCTGGAAAATATCTAGGTACCAACAATAGGGATTATCCCTGATAATCGATCACAATTAGATTGTTCACCATTTGCTGTGCGGAACCCATCTAGTTAATGTTTCGTCTACCATACATCTAAAGTTGTTTAAATATTTACTGATTGCGGTGCAATCCACCATTTATGATTTTTTCTTTAAAATAATGGTAAATGAAAATCCCTAAACTAAATGCATGTAATTGATGGACATGAACCTCACAAGTGATGCGTAGTTTCTTCATCTCGTCTTATCATTTTTGTTTTCTCAATCACTTCTTTAAATCTTAATCTAAACGAGTCTATTCTATTTTAATCTACTCTAGTTTAATCTATTCTATCCCCATAAAGAGAAAATTTAAAATAAACAGAGAAACATGTTGTAATTATTCATAATAATATTACAAATAACTATTTCAATTTCATATGTATATTCACAGTAGAAATATTATCGAAGAAATCTTTGACATAATAAAACATTCATTACCCAATTCATCCACATGTTTTTATACAAAATCAAAATCATTCATTATCAAAGAAATAATTCATAAGAAGTTAGAATGATCTCACAGTTGTACGAAAACAAAATAGAAGTAATTCCACATTTGAGATTCCACACATTCCATGCAAATTCCTGTGCAGTCCTTTCCTAGCAAATAGGTCCTTCTTTATTAACAAAAAAAATGAGTTCTCCTTACAAAACAATCCAACCTCCTTGTCCTAGAGAAAAATATCTAAAATCTACTCTCTACCTCTATTTATATTACAATCAGAATTTGTCCTCTAGTGATACATCGACTTCCCTAACCCTAGGAATTCAAAAAGTTCATCTTCTAATGTCTTATATTTGGAAAATGAAAAAAAACATAAAAGATAAAATTTTCAAGTGGGCCCATCCAAACTTGAATAATATTATCCCCATGCATTGGCTTCTTTTGCAATGGTCTTGTAGTTTATTGGCTCCATCGTTTGCATGGTCACTTCGTGCATGGCCAACTGGGTCTCTACATGTGTCACCATATCTGGGCGGATCTACACACATTTTCCAAAATGTGATTGCTGACAGAAGCTTTTGCAACCCAAGTTTTAACATCTTCTTCATTAACAACTTCCATTTTTTGAATGTATTGTACATTGTCCTGCAGTCTATCTTGCATATACACCAAATGTCGGTCCTTGTTTAGAAGATCAGTGATCTTTGAAGTCAAAGAAAGATGTCATCTATTATGGCCTTGGATTATTTTTTTATAGAAATCAATAAATTTTTATAGAGTTTTGTCAATTTCATTGTTTAACCTTACGGAAGCTTTTCTGCAAAACTCCAAGAGTGTCATTTCTATTTTTATGCCTCTGGCTATTTTCAGCGACATGTGTTCTGCAAATGTCAAGTTAGCCTCTACTTAGGTCAGATGGATTTGAATGTTTTCTCCAAATTCTATTACTCCTTCTCTAAAATTTAGACTCTGCTGTAATTTCTTTTAATCTTGTCACTATCATTTTTACTTTATAAATTTCACCCAAGAGGTTAACTTGAACTTGGTGCAAGGCCGGTCACAAAATGAAGTGATGTCCTGCTTGATTTCATTATTTATCTTTAGATGATTCTCTGGATATCCCTTCTGAGCCACCAACTGTTCTAATTGGGTTTTTAATTCCACCACATGTTGGCTCGTCATAGATTCCCTTGATTCCATCTCTGAGATCCTGGCTTCAAAATCTGTTTTCTCTCCCTCCATAACGATTACCTACACCTCCAAGGCATCCTTTTCTGCATCCAAAGCTTGGTATTCCCTTTGGATTCTTTTTTTCCCAAGAGGATAGCCTTGTGGTTTCTTTTTAGGTGTATTCCTTCTCCTCTTGACTTGACTAGAGTATCTTTCAACTTGAGCATTTTTCCCTTTTGATTCTTTACATTTTCCATCAACCGGTCAACATTATTAGCGTTGGCTTGTGCAGCTGCTACATTAACAGATGCCATGAAGTTAGGGTCTTTCTGAGTACCCTCCATGAGGGTATTTTTGGTCACCGTAACCACATAATCCTTTGATCCCATTTTTAAACTTTTTTCAGACATTTTGGTGATGGTATTTCTTCTCTTATAAAAAAAGATGGTATCTAAGCACCCCACTATGTGCTTCTTAGATGGATTGAAAGGAGTAAGCCCAAGTTCTGCAAAATGAATGTGGCCACTTGTGGTTGTGCCACCTAATGAAGAAGGAGGATCTACCTAGTCATTCTGAGTTGTTTCTCGGTCTATTTCTTCCCTGTGCTTGTCTTCCTCTTCCTTCTTTCTTGGTTCTTCAACCACCGCCTCGGCTTCCTTTTAGTTTATCTTTATTTCTTCTTTCCTTAATCTTTCTTCTTCTCCTTTCTACCTCTGAGCCTATTCTTCTTGTTTCTTCTCATCTTCTTCCTTTTTTTTTCTCTCTACGTCATCCTATTGTAATTTCAAAGCCTCTTCCTTTTGGTTCTACGGCTATTTCTCTATGGAACTGTTGTTGTCTTTACTCTTGTTGGTGCCACTTTTCTTCTTGAAATTCTTTCTCAACTCCGTCATGTTACTGGCCCTTATGTATACCTATTAATCCTTGTTAAATTGATCTGAGTATGCATAACATATACCAATGACCATGTAGTGTTATGTGACTCTCCCACTACTGTCATTTATCTGGAAAATTTTATCCGCAAAGTGAAAAATTTCCAACTCTTTTACAAACTTAGAGGCACCTTTGACTTTGGTGAACTTGTAACCTCCTATGCATAAAGGTAGTGGTGGGAAGGTTTATTGTTTCATGTCATGGAGGAAGTTACCTACTCCATTTATGAATACTTTCTTTACTACTTGTCTATGGACTACATAGTATGTAGCATATTAGTGTAGCTTAATGGATCTTTTGAGCCTCCATACATCCTCAAGTATGTTCCTTGTGAGAAAACTTAGTCCCCATATTCGCAAATAACGACCATGGCATTATCTGACACGTAATTTGTCTTTTTGAGGAAGATCAACTCATAAAGGGGCATAAAAAATTCTTCATAGATAAGTTTGTAGAAAATTGCATACCTATGTTCCCACAAAATCTGATAAGAAACATACACATGAGTCTTATTTTGTGTCCAAATGCACCCAATCTTGGCGAAAGGGTGCCTACACAAAATGTAGTTGATCAAGTAATATTCCATGTAATATTCCACTCTCTTCTAAGTGATACCTCCCCACCCTATTGCTACACAGGATGACAGGATGTCTGATATTATTTCTTCCCAGTTAAAAAGAGCGCCTTCAAACGTTACATAATAAATGAGGGAAATCCAACTTAATTTATACAAGGTTCTGTCAACCTGGATGATAATATTGTTTAGCATAAAAGCTAGGATCCTGGATGGAGTCTGTAGATTGAGGGACTCATATTCCCTAGTCTCCTTCTGGTGCAAATGATTTCGTGGTATCACCATTTTCTTTGTGCACTCCAAAATATCCATGTCTACCTTTTGACCAATCATTGGTCATCATCACTTGTGTAGGGGGTAGCTTGCAGACCAGGGTTATGTAAGTTGGAGTGAAAGAAAAGAAAGTTCCCCCCTTTATGTTAGAGATAATCCTTGTACTGGAATTCATCTATGGAAAAATACACATGATAAATTTTTCATAAGGGAACATCTCCGGGAGTGTGGCGGCCTTAATGATTCCTGAGTTATTTATGTTTTGATATAGGTACATTTCTTCAAGACCAACATCGAGGACATTCTGATCACTAATCACATGGTAGTGTTCTCCCCATTTGAATTTTGGGGAAACTCCCATGATGGCCTTAATATAATTGAATTGTATCTATGTCCTAGAGATGATCTCTACATTTGAATCGACCTCACTTACCTTTTACTTCTTCTTACTACACCCCTTAGGCATTGTGTCAATTTATTGTTTTCAACTTGTCCTTCAGGAGGTAATCCTTCTCGGTGAGAGTACAACGTGTGACATGAGCATGGTGAGAGGTGTCTTAGTGATATCGTGACTATTTTGAGTAAGGAAATCATGCATTATTTCACTAAAGAATTTTGTATTGAAAAGAAAAGATTTTATTTTTGATGAGACAAAAAGGCGTGTGTTTATAGGGTTCAAAATAAAAAATTATCAGCACATGTGTATACACTACTGTGCAAGCTATAAACCTATTGTTATCCTAGTGTTTCCTTCATTTATTAGAGCAACAATAATCGGTCATAATGTGGAAGTTGATCATTTTAATTTTTGTTCTTTTATGCATTCATGTGCATTTATTTTATCTAGGTTAGTGGAGTTCACAGGTTTTGTTTCCGACTTTTTGTTTATTAATCCCAAAACGTCAAACAAAAGCATTTTTATCTCAATCTTACTCAAGTTGGGGGTGCACAACAAGAGGAAGGTGAAAACACCATACTATAGTAATGACTCATTGTAGAAATAATAGATCAATTCTATGAGCAATGATGCTAAGAAGAAGCAGAGGAAATACATCTTGCTACTAACAATTCTCACAAGCATACATAGGAAAAATAGAGAGAAGAAAAGAGACTGAATCACATGAATGAAGAGATGAATAATTGGTGTGTATGCTTCCATTGAATAATGATGAATAATAGTGTACATAAATAGTACATCTCTCTTTAAGAAAATTTAATTGTACGGAAACAACTCATAAAGCTCAAAAAGGATGACTTACCAAAATATAGCAAACTCCCATAGCTCACTAAAGCACTTCCCAAATCTATCAAGGATATCAAGAGTTGGAAAAATCATGAGTGATTTGTCAAGGATATGGAAAAAAAATGCTAATCCTATAAAATGGATAAAAACTAATGGAGGATGGGTTGGAAACAAAAGCTCCCAGTTTCCTAGTTGACTAGCTTTTATCTTATCCATAGAAAAGCAGGAAAAGTAGAAAAAGCAGAATAAAGCAGAATCTGCTGTAAAGTCTTGTATACTAATTATGGATGATCAAAAGGTGTTCAATATCAATCTATAATTATAAATGAATCATTCCTAGGATATAGAGGGCATGTATTTACTTTAAGGTGCAAGTGGATGCTAACTAATTAAGCTAGTGGGTGAATAATTAATCAAATAATGATTAATTATTTTATGCTAAGTTATGAGTGGGTTTAATATATTTCAAAACCCCCCTATAATTATGAATTTATGATGGTATGAAAAAAAATGGATGCATATGGATGCATATAGGGCCCAGCAACAAGGCTATGGTCACCCTTTAACAATTATTATGTTAAGAAAAGTGAGGAAAGAGGCAAAACCACATAGGGAAAATCCTCCCTCAAGATAGGACAAGGCACAAAATTTGAAATATGTATTCAACATATATTCATATTCAATTTAATGAGCTGGTTGAACTGCTTCTGGATGAAGGACTTGCTAAAGAAATCATGAACTCCATGATCATGCGGTGGAGTGTAGAACCTACAAGAAGGAAGAGGAGAGACTCCTTGTATCTCATAAACTGATGAAGTAGGAGAATTATATGAATGATTATTTCTTCTTTCAAACTCTGATATACAAACATAATCTGAAATGGAAAAGAGATCTCTGCATACTCCTTTCCAAAGAGTACAAAAATTAAGACAATTTATTTCACACCCAATTCCCTAAATAGCTGCAAAATTGTGATGTGAATCACATGTCAATATTCCAATATGATGTAGCACTTGTATAGATATAATATGAGGCTGATAAAACTCTGATATATCATAAATAGTATAATATGGAACAGCAAGGACAAAGGCTTCAGTGGCTCCATGAGGATATAGGGCTAGACTAGGAAAATTATGAGCAACGGGGGAAAACTGATAGGTGTAAAAATCTGAATGATGGATGGGCATAAGATATGAACCATAAGTGTTTAAAAAATATCCAAACATGTTTAATATCAGTCCAAATATTAATAAGGACATGGATAAGCAGCCACTGAAAGATAGGAAACAATTCAAACCATGTAAGATAAATATCACTACATAAGTGACCAATGAGGAATCAACTAGTGAGCTTGAGATTTGTATAGTATTTGGATTATTCAGAGGTATGGTAGATGGTATGGATGCTGGTATTATATTTGTATCAACTTGAAAATTTTCTTCTAAATCAGAATCCAAAGGATCACATATAAGCATATCAATAGACTCATGGGAATACACTGGTAATGAATCCTCTGTATGAAAGGAGGAAAGAATGAGATGTTCACAATCTTCAAGAAGGATCTGAGTATTGATGCTAAGAACAAAGGAGTATATTCTGAAGCACATGAGATAAAGTAATGCAAGTGGTATGACACAAATAAGGCTTGATTTGGCTAAGCAAACATCCTGGAAATTACTGAGTTGCGCACCATCAATGAGAGAGGTATGCACAAGGTGTGAAGAATCTGGCACATAGATCTTAGAATCTAAGATAGGATATTTAGAGAACAATGAATAGGCTATAGGATCATAATAAACATGAATATCAATATAAGCTCCATATTTTACTTCTTTTTCATCAATAGTATCAAAAGAAGAAAAATCACCTTCAAGAGACACAAACACAGATGGCTCTTTAATATTTGCTTCTTGATTGAAGGAGGAAGCATTCGAATCAAAAAGGGAAGCAGCAACATGAAATGCATGAGACACTTCTTCATCATGATCAACTTTATCAAAGAATGTAGAGGCCAATAAATATTGAGAGAGAGAACAAGAGGAGATGCTAGGTTCACTCCATGCTTCATCTTCTATTTCCTGCAAACCAAAAGCTTTGTCCAAAAATTTTCAAAGCTCAAATGGAAATTCAGCAGAATATATGAGATGATATATATTTGGAGACATTCCCAAACACATAATTCCATAATCTCTATCACAATTATTTATCCAATCAATATTCTCTTCATAAGACTCAGGTTCACTCAATGCACCAATGGAGACATCAAAGAGACATTGCCTCTTCAAGTATGCCCTCATCTTTGGCTTCCAATCAGCATAGTTGAAAGGATATAGTAGAGGAAATTTTGAATCCATATAGAAGTTGTTGATACACTCTAGTATATACTCTCTATAACCTGCAAAACAAACTAGGAGAAAATCTTGTAAGCTAGACAAGCTCTTCTTCGAAGAGGGATAGGAGACTGGATGCACTCCTCAACTCTGTAGAACTTGATCAACCTTGCTACTGTAGAAAATGGAAAGGTTGTGCTCCTTGTAGCTCTTATACCATGTATAAATAATAAATCAATGCTATGAGCAATAATTCTAAGAAGAAGCACGGGAAATAGATCTTGCTACTAAGAATTCTCACAAGCATACACAAGATAACTAGAGAGAAGAAAAGAGACTGAATCACATGAATGAAGAGATGAATATTGGTGTGTATCTTTCCATTGAATAATGATGAATAATAGTGTACATAAATATTACATCCCTCATAGGAAAATATAATTGTATGGAAACAACTCATAAAGCTCAAAAAGGTTGACTTACCAAAATATAGCAAACCCCCATAGGTGGCTAAAGCACTTCCCAAATCTATCAAGGACCTCACAAGTTGGAAAAATAATGAGTGATTTGTCAGGGAGAGGGAAGAAACATGATTATCCTAGAAAATGGAGAAATACTAATGGAGGATGGGTTGGAAACAAAAGCTCTCAGTTTCCTAGTTGACTAGCTTTTATCTTATCCATAGAAAAGCAGGAAAAATAGAAAAAGCAGAATAAAGTAGAATCTGTTGTAAATTCCTGTATACTAATTATAAATGGTCAAAAGGTGGTAAATATAAACCTACAATTAGAAATAAATAATTCCCACGATATAGATGGCATGTATTGACTTTAAGGTGCAAGTGGAAGCCAACTAATTAAGCTAGTGGGTGAATAATTAATCAAATAATGATTAATTATTTTATCCTAAGTTATGAGTGGGTTTAATATATTCCAACACTCATTTCATAGTGAAGGGAGGTGTACTCTTAAACCATGAAAACCCTAGATACCAATACTCTCAATAAAATAGAAAACCGAGCAGCTTTGTGTAACATCCCAAACAACCCTTTTATTCTATCACGTTTATATGGTGCTTGGCCCATTCTCCCAAGATCGTCCTTGTGGAGTAAAAGCATGAGTACACATACTAATTGGGATGGAAAAAACCTTCCTTATAAGCATAACAAGAAAATCCATAAACCAAAAAAAATGAAGACGAGCAAGTATAGACATATTCATCCACGCTTGGAACTAATCCGAAGTAAGATATAAGAACATGATTATAAGAAAAAGGTACACCGGGCAAGTTGGGGAGAATATTTTCCCTAAGAGTTCTAAAATCATGAATAGGTCCCGACAGGATAGTCATGTGTAAAAGGTACATTCCATAAAGACAATTTCATGAGTAGGCGCAAAGGCGGCCGTGAGGTCCAAAATCTATTCAAACACCAACCTTAGAGGATTCTAACCATGGAAACTGGAACAAAGCTACCTTAGGGTTTTTGTATGAACATTATATGGATAGGGAAATTTTATCCCATGGTGAACCACTGGCTATGAAGTGTTTAACCCAAACCCCTACCACAAATATATAAAGGTTTTAATCTTTTAAAAATATGACAAAAGTACAAGCTCAAAGTACCTACCTGTCAAACGAAGAGATGGACATGGTGTCCGGGTCTGAGTGCAAAATCTCTAGTTTTCTCTTCACTGTTGTTTGCTTCTCAAACAAAGTTCATGAATAAACTACAAATTACACCACCCCATTTATATATAAAATATCGAAAAAGAAGTCATTAATATGGTTGTTGGAGCATTTAATGTGGTAGGTCACTTGATGTGTAATGTCGATGTATTGACGATCTTTGAAAAAGCCTTCGACATTATCAATGGTGAAACAAAATTTCTTGTGACCCTATTGTGTTATGAATCAAATCGGTGAGATTCAGCGAGTTGTGTCGAAACGACACTTTGCAACAAAAAAAAAAATTCCCAAGTCAACCATGTCAAAGTGACTGGTTGAGTTCCTCCGACACGTCGGATAAACTGGACAGGTTACTCCAATATGTCAACGAAGAAACTTGAGTTTTAAATTAGCCAAAAAAACTTCCTTGCTCAACCTTTTGGGAAAAACTAAGTGTTTAGGATGGACTCTCTAGAATGGAAAAACCAGTCTAAGTAAGCTTTCAATCAAAAAAATTGAGGGGCCCTAAAAAATAATTTTTTGGGGGGAATTAGTTGCAGCTGCATCAATTGGCAACTGGCTTGTGAACACAGATCTTTGAAAAAACTATATTTAGAAAACAATACTACTACATGGTACTATATTATGGATATGCAACAATTTCTTCAATGCATTCTCCAAGATCATTCAAAGACTAGAGTTATCCAGGGATGTAATTTTTTGTGCATCACATTCATTGTCATCTTTTGGGAGTAGGGTAACCAGGAATAGGAGTCTTGATAACTCTCTTAGGGAAAAAATATGAAATTAATTTTACCTCTGTCTTTCAGTTGATACTAGATATGACTCCATAGGATCGTAACAAAGTAAGATAGATGTATTCATTTGTTCCTGATTCGCATGCTATTAGCATTCTTTTGATGCTTTATTTTTAATGACATTTGTCTAATGATTATTCCTTAATTGCTTCTTATACTTTTAGAATTAGGTATGGGTTCTTCCATCCATAATGTCCTTTTGTGTGAGTGATAAACTTGTTTCAAGCTCACATACAGAGAAGAACCTCTCTGAGCAATCCTTTCAATATGTTGGTTTATTCCTTCAATAATTTCTGTGGTGTAGACAGTTTGTCTTGGAATTTTGACTCATTACTATAAGCCTTTTGGCTTTTAATTTGTAGCATGGGATTATTTTTAATTCCATACATTCGTTAGACTTGCTTCCTTTCCGTGGTTCTATCAAGGTAGGATTCCTAAGACAGGCATTACTATGAGAATGGATGGAACCCCAAGAAAGTATTCCAGACCTCATTAACCTTAGTTATTTTATAAGGTTTAAAATGACTTTAATGTGGAATTGAAATTAACTTCCCTTTCTACGATCTATCAATAATTAAAGAATCTCAACTTTGATCAAATTTTAGCACACATTTTTTCCTGTAAGCAGCTCTTTATTTTCAAAGACCTTTGAGATTATTCAAATTCCTATGTTTCTAAGCGTCAAATATTGAGATGATTTATTATAAGAAAAAAAAAAAAAAAATTCAAAGTAAATAAGAAAAGGAAAGAAAAATAAATAAATAAATAAAAGAAAGGTTTCATTTATGTACAAAAGTGCTCCCAAATCCTAGGTGAAGTATTGTTTGAGAACAATTCCATTTACAGTAAGGATTTCATCTTGCCCTTGTGAATCTTGCAACTTGTAAGTTGAGTGGCCAAGTTTCTCATCAATCTGATAGGGGCCAACCTATAGATGTTGAAATTTTGTGTGTTTTCCCTTCTCATTATCCGAGTGATCTCACTTTAATAATAAGTCACCGATTTCAAAGTTCCCTTGCCCAGATTTTCATTTATCAAACCATCTCTTGACAATATCATGATGTTGGTTCAATCTATATTTGGACTTTTGTCTATATACTTCAAGTTTCAAGAGAGTGTTAATGCGTGCTTATAAGATCTCGATGCCAGATCCTCGTGAGGCTTGAGCTAATTGCAAGGATGGAAGTAAAATTTTTGGGGTAAAATAGCTTCTTTCCCATATACCAGAGTATAGGGACAAACTCCTAAGGAATTTATTTTGGGTGACCCTATCTTCCCATAGTACATTTTGAAGGGTTGTGTGCTAATTTCTTTGATTTTGAATAACGGCTTTCTTCAAAATTCAGATGAGATTCCTGTTTGTTGATTCTGCTAACCCATTTCCCTAAGGATATTAATTTGATGAATAATGTAATTTTATTCCCTTTTCACAAGAAAATTATTAATATATGAGAAATAAGATGGATTATTAAAAACAAGGGAAATTGGAACTCCAAACCTAGTCATAACATTCTCTTGCAGAAATTTGATGACCACATCCTCGTTCATTTTGTGCAATGGAACCGCTTCAACCCATCGTGTGAAATAATGTAGTTGTAAGGATATACCGATGCTGTAGTGAAGAGTTTGGATTGATTTCCACAATGATATCTATGCCCCACTGTTCAAATGGTTCTGAAATAATAATAGGATGTAATGGCCCAGTTGCTTTTGACAATCTTCCACCACTCCTTTGGAACACATCCCATTTTCTTGTGTATGACTGAGCATATTTGAATAGCATTGGCCAATAGTAACCAGATCTAAAAATATTATGAGCGATAGTATCTCTAGAGAAATGTCCTCCCGTGGGCCCATTGTGCAATTCTTTAACTACTTTGCATGCATCTTCCTTCTCAAGACACCTAAGGAAAACTCCATCATAATTGTTTCTGAAAAAATACTCTATTAATTATCTGATAAGAGATTGACTTCAATTGTAGCGTGCTTCTCTACCTGGAGTTCCAATGTTCAGGTAGATGTCATTGCTAAAGATAATGCACTAAATCTCAGTACCATGACTCGAAAGTGGTGAAAATGGGACATACATCAATAAAGTTTAATTCAACTTCGTTCTCCTAATCATACTCTTCATTGTCATGAATTTCCACAAGAAAATTGCACAACCCTTGATCTTTAATGCTAGTAGCTTGTTTGAATTATAAATCATATTCTTGTAGTGCTTTCACCCAGTTTCCTCTTCGCTCAGCCCATTTTTTTTGTACAAAGGGGGACTTGACACCTAGATGAGGAACAATAACTTTGGTTCTATTTTTCAAAATATAAGGTTTGAATTGTTTTACCACTTTGAAAAATGTGTATGATTTCTTTTCTATAGCAAGGTAATTCAATTCATCCCCTTGTAATCTAGTGCTCATAAATTATATCAATTATTCATCTCCCAATTTCCCTTTCTGAGTGAGCACCATTGCCAGAGAGTTATCTAAAGAAAAAGTATACAGAATGAAATCCTTTCAAAGTCCGGACTCGTTAAAGGATTAGCATGAGCTATCGTTGTTTTTATGTCTTTAAAATTTACCTTCTCGATATCATTCTACTTTAATTGTACGCTTTGCTTCACCATTTTCTTCAAAGGTTTTACAATTTGTGCAGAATATGGTACAAAACTTCGGATAAAATGTATTGTGTTGATTAGTGACTGCATATATTTTTATTATGGGGCAAGGTAATCTGAGATATAACTTCAACTCTCTTTGGTTCTATTGATATTCCCTTCTTTGAAATGATGTGACCCAATACTTTTCCTTCCAGAACCATGAAAATTCTCTTCTTTGGGCTTAAAGATATGTTGTACTTTCTACAATGGTGAAAATTTTGTTTTAAGTGAAAAGCATGGTTTCCTCTTTTCTTAGAGAAAACTGTCACATCATCTAAGTATACCACTACATAGTGGCTGACTAGTCCTCGGAATGAAATTTCCATGGTCCTCTAAAATGTAGCTCCAACATTTATGCATCCAAATGGAATTCTTCTATAAGTAAACGTTCCCCACTTTGTGTGAAATGTGGTCTTCAATCGGTTTTGTTTGGCCACTAGCAGTTGATTGTAACCTTAGAATCCATCTAAAAGGGAGAACAACTCTGAGCTTGACACTATTTGAATAATTTATTCCATCGGTGGAATTTGATAATTATCTTTATCTAACACTCTGTTTAGATTTCAGAAGTCAACACACAACCTTATATCTCCTAATTTTTTCCTTACTGGAACCAAATTAGCCACCCATTTGGAATGTCAAACTATGAATATAATCTTTACATCTAGTAACTTCTTTACCTCGTTTTGGATTAAAGGCTCTAACTTTAGATGCATCTTCTTGAGTAGTTCCTGAAATGGTTTTATGCTTATTTTAGTAGGAATTATATGATGAATGATGCGTGTATCATATGTTTTCAGACATTCATATGTGTAGGAGAAGATATATTTATATTGATGAAATGATTTAATGAACTAGCTCCTTTCTCGAGGAGAGCATCAATTTCCCAAATTTACATACTTGGGCTCAACTTCCGTCCCTAAATTTATCATCTCATATTGCATAGATGAACTATTAGTTTAGATGTTGGCTAGTTTTCTGAATTTTTTATGCAAATCAAACATTCCCTCAAGAATCCTCACTCCTTTGGGCATGAAATATCCTTAGGTCACCTCTCCTTTTTGTAAATATGTTTGATGTTCTTCATCATCAATTACAGATTATTTGAAAACTTCGTCATTGTTCAGAAAATTGATAATTTGTTCATCATCATCAAACACTCTCATATTTGTGATATTATTAGCTACTGATGGCCTGAAAATAAGCTCAATGGAACACTTATGATTAGTTGGCACTAACATGGAAGCAAAAGTAGCTATTAATTCAACTACAATGTTTTGTAATCTAGGAATTGAGTTTATATTAAAAGCATTAAAATGTGTTATAAAATTCCATACTTCATCTTTATATCCTTTTATGTGTGGAGATAAACAATGAATTTTGTCTCTAACTTGCCTAACAACTATCTCAGAATCACTGAAAAATTTTAATTTTTTTACATTTAGTTCAATGGCTTTCTTTAGGTCTTGGACTAGATCTTCATATTCAACGGTATTGTTTGTGCATTTAAACTCTATCCTACAAGAGAGAAACTATTTTTTCTTTTTAGGATCAATCAAGACATAACCCACTCCTAGTCCCTCTTATGTTTTAGAACCATCAAAATATAAAATCCAAAATCTATCTTCTAGAACTACTTGGTTAGTATCATTTCCTACATTAGTGACTAAATTTACTATGCTACAGTCAATATCATGAGTATGTAAAAATTGAAAGAGATCGAGCTATGTATTTGATTCACAACTGACTTCTTCAGCTTGGTAATTCCTTGGTTCAAGCTCTAAAAATTAATTTCCTAAAACTGAAGACGAGAAATTTACCGGCTCGTTCTTTTCTTCTAGCTGAGTTATGTTTTGTTTCATATGTGGTTATTTTCGAATCTTGATATGATTTTGATTGTTTTTGTATGGCGGCCACATATCAAACCAATCAGGTGCAAAGTAAACATTGAATTTCGTTGACCAGTCCATGCTCAATATTAATCCATAAGCCTCAGGTATATCTACTACCATAATATCTATAAACTGGACCACTATAGGATCAACAAACAATTGAATTAGCACATCTTTCATCTCCTTTATAACATTAACTATAGACCTATCCAATTGAAAGATATGAGAGGGGGATGGTGTTGGTTGGCCATTAATATTCTTAAAAATAGATAGTGGGATAACATTTGACGAGGCTCCAAAATCTACCAAACAGGTATGTACATTGTGATTAAATATTTCAAATGACAACAGAAAAGGAAAAGTATGAGATTTATATTTGTGACTAATGCTTGCTTCATTAATCTCAGTATATGATTCAATGGATTATGACATATTGTTGGGTTGTGGATCAAAGGATTCCAGTAGTTTCTTTCTTTGATGAGGCAGATTACATAATTCAAATAAAGATATATTTGCTTTAGTTTTCTTAATGTCTTATACAATATCATACCTCATGTCATATTCTACAAAACCTTTCTTAGTACTTCATGTTTTATTTGCCAAGGCTTTCACATGTTTGTTAACCATTGGATTTGCCATCTTTTATGTTTACCAGATTAGACTTAGGTTGTGTTTGAGTAGTGTTGATAATTTTATTCATCGTTTCTTTTATCTTCTTTTGTCTAGGAAACACTAAACTTTGATCCATCACCGACACTTTACTTCTTGTTGTAACATTTACTGATGATACTTATATTTCTTTCGTCTGCTCTTCCTCGCTCAACTCCAATGTGGGAACCCAATCCCATAATACCATCATGGTTTCTTCATTTGTTTCTTCTGGCTCATTTGATTGGTATTCTTCGACCTCAGCCTCTATTAGTTGGAATCTAATAGTCGATTCATAACCAAAGTCATCGATTTAATCCACTACAAGAAACTTTTTTCATAATGATGCTCCAGATGAAAAGTACAGAAATGGTCCATTCCTACTTCATTAAAATTTAAAACAACAAAATTAATTAAATGCAATTGAGACTAGCCACTTTCATGCTTTTCTTGTAATAAGGATTGAATGTATTTCTACATGAAATAGCTCAACTATCCTTTTCTAAGTATACTATCTTATTTGATAACTTTTGTACCATATTGACCACATTTTCTAACTCTTTCAAGTGTTCTTATTTTGGCCTCATTAATAACAAAGTTTTTTATTGGATATGGTTTTCACTTCTGGTTCTAAAGTGTGCTTTGCTATACTATCAAGATCAGCTTCCACCCTATTGGCTTTGTCATAATTTTCTACCAGCATAGCCTTGACTTCCCTTTTCACAAACATTTCTATAGTTGGGTATAGTATTGTAGTATAATATTATACCAAATATTCTTTAGTTGGTTTTGTTGCAGCACTAAAACTGCTTAAAAGAATAGTAAAACTTTGATTTAAATCTTGAAATTTTTTCTTTCTTTTCCATCCTCATAGACAACAACTCTTTCATAAGGGTAGCTATAATTTTTTGATTACTTGATTTTCTTTTAAATACCCTTTCGAAAGTATTCCAATTTTCTATTGAATTGGCTTGTAGACTAAAAAACCAAGAAGACACTTTAGGCTCAAAATTATATGGAAACAACCTACATACAACATCTTCACGTTCAACGTTTAAAATATCCAGAGTGAGATGAAAACTTTTCAAATGGTCTTCTGCAGAAATTCCATTTCCTGGATCAAACATTGGTAACAATTATTCTGGGTGATTTGGTAAATCATGCAAAGGAGCAACCAAATTAAGTGGTGTTTTGTCTATCCAAGCCAGTTGATTAACAGTTGCAACCATAACTCAAGGTGGATATTATGGTGGAGAATGTGTGAAAACTTGAGCTATAGAAGACTCTAGCCCCAACTAATCAATAGGTTGAATTATTTCTTGGATAGATAGATCCACCAATTCTTCCAAATTTTCTACAAGGATTGAATTTTGAGTATAAGAGATTGCTTTCTTAGGAGCATTCCTTATTTGTAATGCAGAGATTACTTTCAATCCTCCGATTTTCTTAACGTAAGATCTTGTATTCCTCCTAAAGTGATCAAATTCTTCGAATGGGAAAATATTCAAATGTTCTGAACCTTCTTCTTCAAAACTTAACCTTTCTTTCTCTTCATATTCAAGAACTAGATCTTCAAGAAAAGTAATTTCAAATGTATTTCCAGTAGAATAATTTCTTACAAATGGATTTCCTCTTCCATCCATGCACTAGCAACCCTCCTTCTAGAGCCAAATCATTATCTCCAAGTACCGACAGTAGGGATTCTCCTCAATAACCAATCACCATTAGATCATTCATTGTTTGTTATGGGGAACCCATCTAGTTAATGATCCGTCTATTATAGATCAAAAGTTGTTTAAATATTTACTGGTTGGAGCCCGATCCACCGTTTATGATTTTTTCTTTAAAATAATGGTGAGTGAAAATGGCTAAACTAAATGCATGTAATTGATGAACACAAACCTCACAAGTGATGCGTAGGTTTTTACCTCTCATCTTATCATTCTTGTTTCCTCAATCACTTCTTTAAATCTGAATCTAAACAAGTTTATTCTATTTTAATATACTCTAATTTAATCTATTCTATGCCTGTAGGGAGAATATTTAAAAGAAACAATGCAATATGCTGTAATTATTCATAATAATCTTACAGATAATTGTTTCAATTTCATATGTATATTCACAGTAGAAAGAAAAATTATGAAATAAATCTTTGACATAATAAAACATTCCGATACTTGATTCATCCACAGATCTTTATATAAAATAAAAATCATTCATTATCAAAGAAATAATTCATAAGAAGTTAGAATGATATCACATTTGTACAGAAACAAAATAGAAGTAATTCCACATTTGAGATTCCACAAATTCCATGCAAATTTCCATGTAGTCCTTTCCCGGCAAGTAGGTCCTTCTTTATTAACAGAAGAAATGAGTTCTCCTTACAAAATAATCCAACCTCCTTGTTCTAAAAAAAGTATATAAAATCTACTCTCTACCTCTATTTATGTTACAATCGAAATTTTTCCTCTAGTGACTCATCGACTTCCCTAACCCCAGGAATTCAAAAAATTCGTCTTCTAGTGTCTTATTATTGGAAAATGAAAAAATACATAAAAGATAAAAAATTTAATTGGGCCCAACCAAACTTGAAATATATTCTCCCCATGCAATGGATTCTTCTTATATGGTCTTGTAGTTTCTTGGCTCCATCATTTGCACTGTCACTTCATGTATGGCCAACTGGGTCTCCACACATGTCACCATTTCTGGGGTGGATCTACACACATTTTCCAAAATGTAATTTCCATTTTTTGAATGTACTGTACATCGTCCTATATTATATCTTGCATATACGCCAAATGTTGGTCCTTGTTTGGAATATCAGTGGTCTTTGCAGCCAAAGAAATCTGACATTTATCATGGACTTCGCTTATCTTTATATAGAACTCAATACATTTTTCTTTAGTTTTTTCAATTTCATTGTTTAACCTTATGGAATTTTTTCTACAAAACTCAAAGAGTGCCATTTGTATTTTCATGCCTTCGACTGTTTTCATCGGCATGTGTTCTGGAAATGTCGACTTCACCTCTACCCAGTATAGCTAGATTTGAACATTTTCTCCAAATTCTATTAGTCTTTTTATAAAATTTGGTGACTCTTCCATAATTTATTTTAATCTTCTCACTATCAGTTTTACTTTATAAATTTCACCCGAGAGGTTAACTTGAACTTGGTGCATCTTCCTTCGTATGTTGCAAGCCTGGTCACAAAATGGAGTGATGTCCAACTTTATTCATTAGTTATCCTTAGATTATTATCTAGAGATCCCTTTTGAACCACCAACTCTTCTACTTGGGTTTTTAACTCCCCCACTTGTTGTCTTGCCATAGATTCCCTTGATTCCATCTCTGAGATCATGTCTTCAAAATCCCTTTTCTCTCCCTCCATAATGATTACCTACACCTCCAAGGCATCTTTTTTTGTCTCCAAAGCTTGGTGTTCCCTTTGGAGTATTTATCTTTCTGAGAGCATAGCTTCATGCTTTCTTTTTAGTAATATGCCTTCTCTTCTTGTCTTTACGAGAGTATCTTTCAACTTGAGCATTTTTTCCTTTTGGTGCTATACATTTTCCATCAACTGGTCAACATTATCAGTGATGGCTTGTGCAACTGCTACATTCATAGAGGTCATGAACTTAGGGTCTTTATGAGTACCCTCCATGAGCGTATTTTCGGTCACCGTAACCACATAATCCTATGATCCCATTTAAAAAAAAAAATCAGAAATTTTGGTGATGGTATTTCTTGTCTTATAAAAAAAGATGGTATCTAAGAATGCCACCGTGTGCTTCTTAGATGAAGTGAAGGAGTAATACCAAGTTATACAAAATCAATTTGGCCACCTATGATTGTGCCACCTAATGAACAAGGAGGTTCTATTGGTTCATTATGAGTTGTTTCTCGGTCTATTTCTTCCCTGCACTTGTCTTCCTCCTCCTTCTTTCTTGGTTCTTAATCCACCTCCTCGGCTTCCTTTTATTTTATATTTATTTCTTCTTTCCTTAATATTTATTCTTATTCTTTATACCTATGAGCCTCTTCTTCTAATTTCTTCTCAGCTTCTTCCTTTTTTTTCTCTCTACCTCGGCCTATTGTAATTTCAAGGCCTCTTCATTTTGTTTCTATAGCTATTTCTCTGTTCAAGTACTGTTGTATTTACTCCCACTGGTGCCACTTTTCTTCTTGAAACGCTTTCTCAATTCAGTCATGTAACTGGCCCTTATGTATACCTATTAATCATTGTTAAAGTGATCTGAGTATTCATAATGTATACCAACGACTGCACAGTGTTCTATGACTCTTCCACTACTATCATTTCTCTAGAAACTTTTATCCGCAAAGTGAAAAATTTCCAACTCTTTTACAAACTCATAGGAACCTCTGAATTTGGTGAACTTGTAACTTCCTATGCATAAAGGCAGTGGCAGGAAGGTTTCCTTTTCTATGTCATGGAGGAAGTTACCTACTCCATTTATGAACACTTTCCTTACTACTTCTTTATGGACTATATATTCTGTAACATATTTCGGTATTAGAATGGAGCTTTGGATCCTCCATACATTGTCAAGTATGTTACTTGTTGTGAGAAAAATAAGTCCCCATATTCACAAATAACATCCATGGCGTTATCTGACAAGCAATTTGTCTATTTGAGGAAGATTAACTCATAAAGGGGCATCATAAACTCTTCATAGATAAGTTTGTAGAAACTTGCATACCTAAGTTGCAATAGAATCTGATAAGAAACATACACAGGAGCCTTATTTTGTGTCCAAATGCACCCAATCTTAGCGAAAGGCTTCCTGCACAAAATGTAGTTGATTAGGTAAGATTCCATGTAATATTTTGTTCTCTTCTAAGTGATACCTCCCCATTCCACTACTACACAGGCTAACATAATGTTTGATATTATTTCTTGCTAGTTAAACATAGTGCCCTCAAAATATGCATAGTAAATGAGGGAATTCTAACTTAATTTATACAAGGTTCCGTCAACCTAAACGAAAATCTTGTTTAGCATAAAAGCTAGGATCCTGAAAAGAGTCCGTAGGTTCAGGGACTCATACTCCCCAGTCTGCTTGTGGTGCAATTGTTTTCCTGGTATCATCATTTTCTTTGCGCACTACAAAATATCCATGTATAGCTTTTGACCAAATCATTGGTCATCATCACTTATGCATGGGGTATCTAGTAAACTAGGGTTATGTAAGTTGTAGTGAAAGAAGAAAAAGTTTCCCTCGTTATGTTAGAGATAATACTTGTATTGGAATTCGTCTATGGAAGAATCCACCCAATAATTTTTTCGCAAGGGAACAACACTGGGCATGTGGCGGCCTTAGTGATGCCTGAGTTCTTTATGTTTTGATATAGGGTAATTTCTTCGACACCAGCATCGAGGAAGTTTTGATCATTAATCACCTGGTAGAGTTCTCCCCATTTGAATACTGGGAAAAATCCCATGATGGCCTTAATATACTCGAATTTGATATGTGTATTGGAGATGATATCTACATATGAATCTACCTCACTCACCTTTTCCTTCTTCTTACTACACCTTTTAGGAATTGTGTTAATTTATCATTTTCAAGTTGTCCTTCGAGAGTTAATCCTTCTCGGTGAGAGTAGAACATGTGACATGATCATGGTGAGAGGTGTCTTAGTGATATCGCAACTGCTTTGAGTAAGGAAATCATGCATTATTTCACTGAAGCATTCTACACTGAAAAGCAAATATTTTATTTATGATGTGACAAAAAGGTGTGTATTTACAGAGTTCAAAATAATAAATTATCTTCGCATGTGTATACACTACTGTGCAAAATAAAAACCTTTTGTTATCCTAGTGTTTCCTTCATTTCTTAGAGCAACAATAATCGGTCATAAAGTGGAAGTTGATCATTTTATTGTTTGTTCTTTTATGCATTCAAGTTCACTGACTTTATCCATGTTAGTGGAGTTCACAGGTTTTGTTTTTGACCTTCTCTTTATTAATCTTGAAACGTCAAAAACAAGAATTTTTCTCTCAATCTTATTCTAGTTGGAGATGCACAACACGAGGAAGGTGAAAATACCATACTATCACAACAAATTTTTTCATAGTGAAGGGAGGTGTACTCTTAAACCTTGCAAACCCTGGAAACCATTAATCTCAATAAAACAGAAAATTAAGTGGCTTTGTGTAGCATCCCCAACAACCCTTTTATTCTATTGCATTTACAGGGTGCTTGACCCCTTCTCCCAGGATAGTCATTGTGGAGTAAAAGTATGAGTACACATACTAACCATGCTAGAAAATCCTTCCTTCCAAGCATAACAAGAAAATCCCAACACCAGAAAAAACAAAGACGAGCAAGTATAGACATCTTCATCAAAGCCTCGAACTGATGCGAAGTAAGATATAAGAAGATGATTATAAGAAAAAGGTATGTCCAGATTCAGGAGAATATTTTCCCTAAGAGTTTTGAACTCATGAATAGGTCCCTGACAGAATAGTCGCGTGGAAAAGGAACAATACATATGAACAATTTCATGACTAGGGGTGAAGGTGACTGCGAGGCCCAAAAACTATTCAAACCCCAAACCTAGAGGATTCTAATTGTGGAAACTTAAACAAAGATACCTTAGGGTTTGCAGATGAGCGTTGTATGGATAGGTAAATTTTATCCCATGGTGAACAACTGGCTACGAGGAATTTAACCCAAACTCCTACCACAAATATATAAAGGTTTTAATCATTTAAAAATATGACAAAGTACGAGGTCAAAGTACCTACCTGTCCAACGAAGAGATGGACATGGTGTTGGTGTGAATGCGAAAGCTCCAGTTGTTTCCTGGTGGTTGGCTTCTTCTCAAACGAAGTCCGTGAATAAACTACAAATGACACCGCCCCATTTATATGTAAAATATTGAAATAGAACTGATTAATATGGTTGTTGGATCATATAATGTGGTAGGTGGTCAAAACTGCGTTCAGCACGAAAACATGGTCACTTGTTGTGTAATGTCGATGTATCGATGATCTTCCCAAAATCCTTCGAAATTATCAATGGTGAAATGTGATTTCTTGTGACCGTGTAGGGGCCAATAATAAGTTTTCCCCAACTGTGTCAGGGAAAAACAACGCGTCTCTTAGACTATATCGGTGAAAACTCAACAAACGCTTCCGACTAGTTTTGTTACTTAACAGTTTATCGATCAGGACTGTATCAGCGGGAAACTCGAAAATTTCTGAAAATTGGGCCATAAGTAAACGTTATAAAATTTATTTGATCTTTCTAATTTTGTCCAAGGTCACTCGTGAGTTACTCCCAAAAATTTTCAAAAAAACATATTTTCCCAAGTCGACCGTGTTAGAGTGACTGGTTGATTTCGTTTGACACCTCAAATAAACTAGACAAGTTCCTCTAATATGTTGACGAAGAAAATTGATTTTTAAATTTTTCCAAAAAAATTTCCTTGCTCAACCTTTTGGCAAAATCTAGGTGTTTAGGATGGACTCTCTAGGACTTAAAAACTAGTCTAAGTAAACTTTCAATAAAAAAAAGTAAGGAGGGGACCTACAATATAATTTTTTTGGGGGAAATAGTTGTAGCTGCATCAACTGGCGACTGGATGGTGAACACATATATCTGAAAAACTATATTTGGAAAACAAGATTTCTACATGGTACTAGATTATGGATATGTGACAATTTATTCAATGCATTCTCCAAGATCATTTAAAGACTAGAGTTATCCAGCGATCTAATTTTTTGTCCATCACATTGATTGTCATATTTTGGGAGTAGGGTAACCAGGAATAGGAGTCTTGATAACTCTCTTGGGGACACACTATGAAATTCATTTTACCTTCATCTTTCGGTTTATACTAGATATGAATCCACAAGATAACAACAAAGCTAGATAGATGTATTCGATTGTTCTTGATTCCCATGCTATTAGCTTTCTTTTGATGCTTTCTTTTTAATGACATTTTTCTTCTGAGTCTTCCTTGATTGCTTCTTCTACTTTGAGAATTTGGTATGGGTTCTTCCATCCATAATGTCCTTTTTTGTGAGTGATAAACCTATTTCAAGCTCATGGACGGAGAAGAACCTGTCTGAGCAATCCTTTCAATCTGTTGGTTTATTCCTTCAACAATTTCTTTGATGTAGACAATTTGTCTTGGAATTTTGACTCATTACTATAAGCCTTTTGGATTTTAATTTGTAGCATGGGATTATTTTGAATTCCATACATCCATTAGACTTGCTTCCTTTCCGTGGGTCTATCAAGGCAGGCTTCCTAAGACAGACATTAGTGCAAGAATGGATGGAACCCCAAGATAGTATTCCAGACCTCATGAACCTTAGTTATTTTATAGGGTTTAAAATGACTTTAATGCAGACTTGAAATTAACTTCTCTTTCTACAATCTATCAATAATTAAAGAATCTCAACTTTGGTCAAATTTTACCACACATGTTTTCCCATAAGAAACTCTTTATTTTCAAATAGTTTTGAGATTATTTAGATTCCTATGTTTCCAATCGTCAGATATTGAGCTTATTTATTATAATAAAAAAACATGCAAAAAAAAACTCAAAGTAAATAATAAAAGGAAAGCAAACTAAATAATAATAATAAAATTTTTATTTATGTACAAAAGTGCTCCCAAATCCTAGGTGAAGTACTATTTGAGAACAAGGCCATTTACAGGAAGGATCTCTCATTTCCCTTGCAAATATTGCAACTTGTAAGTTAAGGGGCCAAGTTTCTCATCAATATGATATGGGCCAACCCATAATGTTGAAATTTTGTGTGTTTTCCCTTCTCATCATGCGAGTGATCCCAAATTAATAATAAGTCTCCTATTTCAAAGTTCCCCTTCTTGGATTTTTTTTATCAAACCATCTCTTGACAATATGCTGACGTTGGTTAAATATATATTTGGATTTTTGTCTGTATACTCCAAGTTTCAATAGAGTGTTAATGTATTCTTGGAATATCTTGATGCCAGATCCGTGTGAGGCTTGAGCTAACTGCAGGGATGGAATTAGAATTTTTGGGGTAAAATAACTTCTTTCCCATATACCAGAGTATAAGGAGAAACTCATAAGGAATTATTTTGGGTGCCCTATCTGCCCATAGTGCATTTTGAAGGGTTGTGTGCCAATTTCTTTGATTTTGAATAATGATTTTCTTCAAAATTCGGATGAGATTCTTGTTTGTTGATTCTATAACTCATTTCCGTGAGGATAATAATTTGCTAAATAATGTAATTTTATTCCCTTTTCACAAGAAAATTCAATTATCGTAATATATGAGAAATAAGATGGATTATAAAAAATAAGGGAACATTAGAGGAAATTTCAACTCAAAATGGGCCTTTTAACTCTAATTCAAATTCCATGTCATCATGTGTTAGCCAATGAAATTTCTTTAAATTTGAAATACCGTATATGCCTTAAACACTTTTTAATATAAATTTGGGGATAGGTATCATAAAAAAAACTACTTTTTTGTTTGTATTTTCGACCTATCTCCTCGTGTGTTTACTCAAATTTTGATCGGGAGAGATCATTGGATGTGGAAATAAATTACGCATCCAACGAGTACCCACTTAGCATACTTTTGATGGACCCTTCTATCCACAAAATAAGAAATACTTAAAAAATGTGATGATGACATCATCATCATGTTTTTTCAGGTATTTCCTATTTTTTGGGTAGCGATGTCATCATCACATTTTTTTAGGTATTTATTGTTTTTGGGGTAGAGGGGTCTGTCAAAAGTATGCCGATTGGGTACTTGTTGGATGTAGAATTTATTTCCGTATCCAATGAGCTCTTCCAATCAAAATTTGAGTAAAAACACGGGGAGGTATGTCGAAAATACAAACAAAAAAGTAGTTTTTTTCTTTTCTTCCTCCAAAATTAATAAATATTATTATTTTAACTATTTTTTTATAAAATTTTTTAGGAGGCCAATTTTGAGTTGAAATTTCCTCTAATGATTGGAAACCCAAACCTGGTCATAACATTTTGTTGATGACCACATCCTCATTCAGTTTGCACAATGAAACCGCTTCAACCCATCGTGTGAAATTATTTGTAGCTATAAGGATATACCGATGTTGTAGTGAAGAGCTCATATTGATTTCCCCAATCATATCTATGCCCCATTGTTCAAATGGTTCTAAAATAATAACAGGATGTAATGGCCCAACTGCTTTTGACAATCTTCCACCACTCCTTTTTCACACATCGCATTTTCTTGCGTAAGCATGAGCATTTCTTAATATCATTGGCTAATAGTAAGCAACTCTAAGAATATTATGAGCTATTGTATTTCCAGAGAAATGTCCTCCCATAGGCCCATTGTGCAATTCTTTAACTACTTTGCATGCATCTTCCTTCTCAAGACACCTAATAAAAACTCCATCATAATTGCTCCTGAAAATTACTCCATTAATTATCTGATAAGCATCTAACTTCAATTATAGTGCACTTCTTTGCTTGGAGTTCCAATGTTCAGGTAGATGTCGTTGCTTAAGATAATGCACTAAATCTAGGTACCATGACTCAAAAGTGGTGAAAATGGGACATACATCAATAAAGTTTAATTCATCTTCGTTGTCCCAATCATAAAGTTTAATTCATCTTCGTTCTCCCAATGATATTAGCTAGTTTGAATTATAAATCATATTCTTGTAGTGTTGTCACCCAGTTTCATCTTTGCTCACCCAATCTTTTTGTACAAGGGGGGACCTAATAGCTAGATGAGGAACAATAACTTTGGTTCTATTTTTCAAAATATAAGGTCTGAATTGTTTTACCACTTTGAAAATTGTGTACGCTTGTTTGGCTACAGCAAGGTAATTCAATTCATCCCCTTTTAATACAATGCTCATAAATTATATGACTTATCCATCCCCTAATTCCCCTTTATGAGTGAGCACCACTGTGAGATATTTATCTGAAGCAAAAGTATACAGAATGAAATCCTTTTCAAAGTTGGCAATCCATAAAGGAGGTGCATGAGATATCGTTTTTTTGATGTCCTTAAAAGTTACTTTCTCGTTATCATTCCACTTGGATTGTATGCTTTGCTTAACCATTTTCTTCAAAGGTTTTACAATTTGTGCAAAATATGGTACAGACCTTCGAACACAATTTATTGTTCCCATGAATGACTGAATATATTTTTTACTATGGGGCAAGGGAATCTGAGATATAACTTCAACTCTCTTTGGTTCTATTGAGATTCCCTTCTTTGAAATGATGTGACCCAATAATTTTTTTTCCAGAACCGCAAAAATGCTCTTCTTTGGGTTTAAATATATGTTGTATTTTCTACAATGGTCAAAATTTTGTTTTAAGTAAAAAGTGAGGTCTTCTCTTTTCTTAGAGAAAAATGTCACATCATCTAAGTATACCTCTACACAGTGGTTGATTAGTCCTCGGAATGCAATTTCCATGGTCCTCTAAAATGTAGATCCAACATTTATGAGGCCAAATGACATTCTTTTATAAGCAAACGTTCCCCACTTTGTGCGAAATGTGTTCCTCAATCAGTCACATTTGGACACTAGAAATTGATTGTAACCTGAGAATCCATATAAAAGGGAGAACAACTCTGAGCTTGACACCATTTGAATAATTTATTCCATTGGTGGAAATTGATAATTATTTTTATCTCACACTCTGTTCATATTTCAGAAGTCAACACGCAACCTTATCTCTCTTGACTTCTTCCTTACTGGAACCAAATTAGCCACCCATTCGAAATGTAGAACTCTGATTATAATATTTGCATCTAGTAACTTCTTTACCTCATTTTGGATTAAAGGCTCTAACTTTGGATGCATCTTCCTGAGTTGTTGCTGAAATGTTTTTACGCATGTTTTAATAGGAATTATATGATTAATGATATGTGTATCATATGTTTATAGATATTCATATGTCCAGGAGAAGATATCTTTATATTGCTAAAACAATTTAATGAACTAGCTCCTTTCTCTAGGTGAGCAACAATTTCCCAAATTTACATACTTGGGCTCAGCTTTCATCCCTAAATTTATCAGCTCACATTACATAGATGAACTGTTGATTTTGATGTTCGTTGGTTTTCTGAATTTGTTATGCAGATCAAACATTCCATCGAGCATCCTTACTCCTTTGAGCATGAATTTTACTTTGGTCACCTCTCCACTTTGTAAATATGCTTGATGTTCTTCATCACCAATTACAGATTCTTTGAAAACTTCGTCATTGGTCAGAAAATTGATAATATCTTTGTTGTCATCAAACACTATCATATTTGTGATATTATTAGCTACTCATGGCCTGAAAATAAGTTCAATGGAACACTTATGATTAGTTGGCACTAACATGGAAGCAGAAGTAGCTATTAAATCAACTGCAATATTTTGTAATCTAGGAATTGAGTTTATATTAAAAGCATTAAAATGTGCTATAAAATTCCATACTTCATCTTTATATCCTTTTATGTGTGGAGATAAACAATGAATTGCGTCTCTAACTTGCCTAAAAACTATCTCAGAATCACCAAAAACTTTTAAATTTTTTACATTTAGTTCAATGGATTTCTTTAGGCCTTGGACTAGAGCTTCATATTTAGCGGTATGGTTTACGCATTTAAACTCTAGCCTACAAGAGAGAAACTATTTGTTCTTTTTAGGATCAATCAGGACACAACCCAGTCCTAATCCCTCTTGTGTTTTAGAACCATAAAAATATAAAATCCAAAATCTATCTTCTAAAACTACTTGGTTAGTATAATTTCCTACATTAGTGACTAAATTTACTATGTTATACTCAATATCATTAGTATGTGAGAATCAAAGGACTATCCGATTCACAACTGACTTCCTCATCTTGGTAATTTCTTGGTTCAAGTTCTAAAAATTAATTTCCTAAAACTGAAGACGAGAAATTTATTGGCTCGTTCTTTTCTTCCGGCTGATTTATGTTTTGTTTCATATGTGGTTATCTTAGAAACTTGATCTTATTTTGACTATTTTGGTATGGCAGGCACATATGAGACCAATCGGTTACAAAGTAAGAATTCAGTTTCGTTGACCATTACCAGCTCGATATTAATCCATAAGAATCAGGTATATCTACTATCATAATATCTATGAACTATCACACTCTAGGATAAACAGACAATCGAATTAGCACATCTTTCATCTTCCCTATAACATTAACTGGAGACCTATCCAGTTGAATAATACGAGAGGGGGATGGTGTTGGTTGGCCATTAATCTTCTTACAAATAGAAAGTGGCATAACATTGGATGAGGCTCCAAAATCTACCAAACATGTATGTACATTGTGATTAAAGATTTCCAATGACAATAGGAAAGGAAAAGTATGAGATTTAGATTTGTGACCAATGCTTTCTTCATTAATTTCAGTATATGATTCAATGGCTTACGAAATATTGTTGGGTTGTGTATCAAAGGATTCAAGTTGTTTCTTTATTTGCTGAGGAAGATTACATAATTCAAATAAAGAGATATTTGCTTTAGTTTTCTTAATGTCTTCTACAATATCATACCTAATGTCATATTCTATGGAACCTTTCTCAGTACTTTCTGTTTTATTTGCCAGGGATTTCACAGGTTTGTTAACTATTGGATTTGTGTCTTTTATTTTTACCGGATTAGACTAGGGTTACGTTTGAGTAGTGTTGATAATTTTATTCATGGTTTCTTTTACCTTCTTTTCTCTAGGAAGCACTACACTTTGATCCATCAGCATCCCTTTAGTTCTTGTTTTAACGTTTACTGATGATACTTGTATTTCTTCCATCTTCTCTTCCTCGCTCAACTCCAATGTGGGCACCCAATCCCATATTACCATCATGGTTTCTTCATTTGTTTCTTCTGGCTCATTTTCTTGGTCTTATTCTACCTCAGGATCTGTCAGTTGGGAATCTAATAGTTGATTCATAACCAAAATCATCAAGTTTGTCCACTACAGGAATTTTTTTTCAGAATGATGCTCCTAATGAAAAGTACAAGAATGGTCCATTCCTACTTCATTAAAATTTAAAACAAGATAATTAATTAAAGGCGGTTGAGACTGACCACTTTACTCCCTCTTTTTGTAATAAGGATTGAACGGATTTCTACATGAAGTACCTCCCTTGTCCTTTTCTAAGCCTACTATCTTATTTGATAAATTTTGTACCATATTGACCACATTTTCTAACTCATTCAAGTGTTCTTCTTTGGGCCTCATTAACAACAAAGTTTTTTTACTGGATATGGTTTTCACTTCTGGTTGTGAACTGTGCTTTTCTATACTATAAATATCATCTTCCACCCTATTGGCTTTGTCATAATTTTCTACCAGCATAGGCTTCATTTCCCTTGTCACAACCATTTCTATAGTTGGGTATAGTGTTGTAGTATAATATTCTACCAAATATTCTTCATCTGGTTTTGTTGCAACACTAAAACTGCTTAAAAGAGTAGTAAACCTTTGATTGAAATCTTGATTTTTTTCTTTCTTTTCCATCCTCATAGACAATGACTATTTCATAAGGGTAGCTACAATTTTTTTATTACTAATTTTTTTTTTTTAAATACCCTTCGAAAGTATCCCAATTTTCTATTGTCAATTGGCTTGCAGACTAAAGAACCAAGAAGACGCTTTAGGCTCAAAATTATATGGAAAGAACCTACATACAACATCTTCATGTTCAACATTTAAAAGATCCAGAGCGAGATAAAAACTTTTCAAATGGTCTTCTGCAAAAATTCTATTTTCGGGATCAAACATTGGTAACATTTGTTTTGGGTGCTTAGGTAAATCATGCAAAAACGCAACCAAATTAAGTGGTGTTCTATCTCCACGTGTCGATTGATTAACAACTACAAGTATAACTTGAGGTGGAAATTGAAGTGGAGAATGTGTGAAAACTTGAGCTTTAGCAGACTCTAGTCCCAACTGATCAAGAGGTTGAATGATTTCTTGGATAGAAGATCCACCAATTCTTCCAAATTTTCTACATGGATCAAATTTTGAGTATAAGAGATTTCTTTCTTGTAAGCCTTCTGTCTCGGTAATGCATGGATTATTTTCAATCCTCCAAGTTTCTTAACGTAATATCTTGTATGCCTCCGAAAGTGACCAACTTCTTCAAATGGGACAACGTACAAACCTTATTAACCTTCTTCTTCAAAACTTACCCTTTTTTGTTCTTTATATTCAAGAACAAAATATTCAGGAAAAGTAGTTTCAGATGTACTTCCAGTAGAATAATTTCTTACAAATGGATTTCCTCTTCCAGCCATCCATTGCCAGTCCTCCTTCTAGAGCCAAATTTGTTTATTCCTGGAAAATATCTAGGTACCGATAGTAGGGATTCTCCCTAATAATTGATCAAAATTAGATCGTTCACCATTTGTTGTGGGGAGCCCTTCCAATTAACGGTCCGTCTATCGTATATGTAAAGTTGTTTAAATATTTACCGGTTGTAGCCTGATCCACCATTTATGATTTTTTCTTTAAAAGAATGTTAAGTGCAAATGCCTAAACTAAATGCATGTAATTGAAGAACATGAACCTCACAAGTGATGGGTAGGTTCTTACCTCCCTTCCTATCATTCTTTTTTTCTTAATCACTTCTTTAAATATGAATCTAAACAAGTCTATTCTATTTTAATCTACTCTAGTTTAATCTATTCTATCCTCGTAAGGAGAAAATTCAAAAGAAACAAAGCAACGTGTTGTAATTATTCATAATAATATTATAGATATATGTTTCAATTTTATATGTATATTCACAGCAGAAATATTATCAAAGAAATCTTTGACATAATAAAACATTCATTACCCAATTCATCCACAGATATTTATACAAAAGCAAAATCCTTCATTATCAAAGAAATAATTCATAAAAAGTTAGAAGTATCGCATAGTTGTACGGAAACACAATAGAAGTAATTCCACATTTGAGATTCCACACATTCGATGCAAATTCATGTGTAGTTCGTTCCCAGCAAGTAGGTCCTTCTTTATTAACAAAAAAAAGAGTTTTCCTTACAAAATAATCCAACCTCCTTGCGCTAGTGAAAAGTCTCTAAAATAAACTCTCTACCTCTATTTATATTACAATCAGAATTCATTTTCTAGTGACTCGTCGAATTTCCTAACCCTAGGAATTAAAAAAAATTGTCTTCTAGTGTATTATATTTGGAAAATGAAAAAATACATGAAAGATAAAATTTTCAAGTGGGCACAGCCAAACTTGAAATATATTCTCCCCATCCATTGGCTTCTTCTGTGATGGTCTTGTAGTTTATTGTCTCCATCATTTGCATGGCCTGTTGATGAAATTGTCATTGATGCCAACATGGACTTGCAGTGGCCCCACAGGATGTCATTGATGCCACCACCTTGCTGAAGATGTTGAAGACCCTACTGATGATGCTGAAGACCCTGAAGATGGTCCTGAAGCCTTGATGGATGTTGGAGAATCCCTCACTTGGTGGTTTGATGGTCCTTTCATTTTTGAAGGTTCATGGGGTCTTAGAACCCTTGGAGATGTTCCTAGGACATGATGAAGACTTGGTACCTACTTATATAGTGGTGTGATGACACTTGAACACTTGCTTGTTCTTGATGATGACCAAGCCCACCTTGAAGTTGATACCAAATTATTTGAAGAAGCCTCAAGAAGTAATGTAGGGTCGGCCCTAAATAAGCTAATGTGTTAAACGCTGGAAGAAAACAAGAGACAGGTCGGCTCAATCAAATATGACAAGTCGGCTCCGAAAAGTAAATTAAAGATATAAATATATTATTGCTATGTCGGCCCAACAAAAATTATAAGTCGGATCAGTCAAACACAAAGTCGGCTCAGTCAAATTTTTAATAAAAAATATATATTACAAGTCGGCTCAGAATTAAAAATAAAATAAAAATTGAATTTTTTTTTATAGGTCGTCTTCGAAATTATGGTGAAAATTTAGTATAAATATCAGCTCAAATCTTCACTTTTGTAAGGTGAAATTTCGGTGGAGCTCTGAGGAATTTCGGAGGTAGCAGAGAAGCAGAATTTTGACAGTCATTTTTTTTTCTTAGCAATAGCAGTATACTGAGTTTTCGTGGGAGTTTTCCGTAACTTGTTCAGTGAAATTTTTGGTGGAGCTTTGAAGGTTTTAAGGTAGCAAAACAAGTCTTACAGTCTTGTTTTCTCTGATGTTTGGGCATGAACAGTTTGCTGAGCTAGGTGGCAGCAGATTTAACAATCATAATTTTTTGGGGGTTCTATCATACAAACAGTCCGATATTTTGAAGAGATGACAGTCCATTATTAGGGCTTTTCTCAGCCCATAAATAGTCCTCATTTTACACCAACAGCACATTGTGTAAGTTTTTTTTTTCTTTTCTTTACTATATACACAGTTCTCTTGGAATGTACAGTTCAAGCATAAAGCTTTGGATGTGGTGAGATTCCTCACAGCTAGTGCACAAACCCAAGCTTGAATGGAGTAAACAAACAGCTCAGGGTTTAGATAAAGAGTGACATAAACAGTCTGTTTTTTTTTTTGGTTAGGGTTTTACACAGTATTGCAGACCCTTTTCTTCCACGCTCCAAGCTTTGCAGACATACACAAGTTGGAACAATAGCAATAAAGAGTATTTTACTCTGAGGATAACTCAGTGGCAGCATGCCCTAATTCTTCCATAATTGGGGGCCTAAGATATTTTACAGTATGTTAATGTTCAAATAGTTCAAGGTCAAGCCTATGGGGTTGGATACCTTGTGAAGATGCCTAATGACTTGATACAAGGATGAAGTCCATGTGAAGTCTATGAAAGAATGAAAAGTAATGTGAAGATGATGCCCTAGTTCCAGTGCATTGACAAATGAAGGCAGCAGCAGAGGAAGCTCATAAAACAGTAGCATTAAACACTGAGGCAGGTCGTGGAAATTACAGTCAACAGCAATCAAATTTTTTTTCTCTTTTCTTTATCCTTCTAATGAGGTAACTGTACAATCATTACTTGGTTTGAATAATGTGATAAACAGTAATTCAGAGACATCATGACATGACTGGATAAATTAATGAGATAAATGTGAGATGATGCCATGTGTGTTTAGCACATTAGTAGATGTAGCTCAGCAAGATGCGATGCTCCTGTGGTTGGAATAATATGGCAGACAGTTAGAAGATGGATTGCTTTCTGTTCGCAAAGAAGGTGATATTCAGAGTATCACTCTGTTTCCTGAAAAAGAGCCACTATGTAGTGAGGTTGTGACAAATGGTGTACAGGATTAATATGCTTAGTACATCCAAGTAAACAGTTGATTAGCAGACTGATGGTTGGTGATACAAACCTCATGATACACACAGTATGCTCAGTCAATGATACAGTGTGCTCAGCCAGTGATATACCCAATATGTTCAGGCAGTATGCAAAAATGATGTGTTGTTGAAACAGACCCAAACTTCGAGCCGCCAAATGACTGATGTTTTTTTTTGAAGAAGGTATACAAAGCCCTATTGCAAAATCAAGGTATGATCATGCTATCCTATACACTAAGATGAATATATGATACAATGAAAGTGATATGAATAGTGATGTACAATGTTGTACAGTCAATTGGGTGAATAGGAATGTTGCATGCATACAGTGGAGTATAAGCTGTGGTAAATATACAGTGTGAACAATATTTGATATACACCACTATGATGTTGACTTGATTAACAACACAGTGATTATGACTTGGTTAACAGACCCTTGATGACAGTAATGATGCCCTAGCATGGTAATGACTGATTTGATATCTCGCACAGTTAATGCATGAAGGATATATGATGGTTTGACTATTTTCCTTAAGACATCCACTTGAAGTTTTTGTCCTGACAGTGACATACTAGTTCCATCCTTGAACCTTGGACAGTGGAGTGATCAGATTGACAAAATTGACACTGACATGTTTGTGCTTGTGAATTTGTGGTGATTAGAAGCATTGCTACACCTTACAGTTCAAAGGTTGAGGATTGTTCTTGTCTCCTACAGAAATCATAAATATCCCAGATCAAAGTGCAAAAAGTTAATGAAAGTAACATGTATGTCTGATGATGATGTTGCTGAGTATGACAGAGATTAATGACAGAGAAGTGTTCATAGAAATGAAGATAGTGATGATGATGTACAATAATTGAAGTACATGAATAGTAAGATCATGTACTGTGTTATTAGTGTGTAAGTATAGGTGCAAGCTGAAGTATGAAGTTGTGACACATGCTACTGTATGAATTGATACACTCTGATATGATGCCTTTCCATATTGACAAGATGATTCATTTTGTACACCATGATGACAATGAGTATAAGCAATGGTAGTAGCAGTATGTGCATCCTTTCAGTATATTTTGCAGTAGTGGATGCACAAGTGGACTAAAAGGAGCAGCAGTGAGCAAATGAACATGATGACTGATGAGCAGTGTTGCAGAAACGTTGATGATGAGCAGATGATCAGCAGTATTGACCAGTAGCAGAATAGATTGAAGAATTAGATGAGGTTGATATGGCAGTGAACTTTAATTGTAAATGCAAGCTTGACTTGTTTTTGAGGTTAGGATACCTCAAACCCTTCTTAGCAGGGTCTAAGAAAACTAGGCAGGGTCTTGGATGCAGAGTAGGTGCTCTTCATATCAGTAGGTGCTGATTTTACCTAACGGTTGTAGCCAAACCAAAAATAATACAAAAAGATTACAAAATTATATGGTGTTGTGTTCTTTTGTGTTATGGTTCCTGATGATCTAAATGCTTATGCTATGTAAATGATGATGTGAAAGATGTTTATGATATGATTATGAGATTGATAGAATAATGGAAGGATGAATTGGTAGTTAATCGTGAAAAGTTAAGAAAAGCTGTAAAATTGGCTTTACACTGATTCACCCCCCCTCTCAGTGTCTACAATTGGTATCAGAGCCGACCTTCATCACGAGCCTAGTAAGCTTGAAGGAGATCCTTAGACACAATGGAGGAAAAGAAAGAGTCATCAAGCAATGAAGTGTCTGTACTTGATATTGCAGATTATTTCAGTTGGAGGAGCAAAATGAAGGCTTATCTGAAGAAGTTTGGTATTTGGGAAATTGTCATCAATCCACCCGCTCCATCAAACAAGAAAGGAAAACCAGCTGCACAGAAGGAAGCGAAGAAGGACAACACTACAGCCTTAAAGTTCCTCATGGATGGACTTCCTAGCTCAGTGAAGGAAAGTGTAGGAGAGTACACTTCGGTAAAAGAGTTATGGTTCAAGCTGGAGAGTGAGTATTATAAGGCAAGACCAGAACCCGAAAAGAAAGATCAGAAATCAAAAGACAAGCCCCCAAAAGAGCTAAATCAAGAAGAAGATAAACAAGAAGAGGACTCTAGTAAAGGTATGGAATCTTGTAATTATAATGATAGCTTGTGTGATGAAATTGAGAAGGTTCTTGTAGAAGATGATGAAAGGCTATCAAAGACTACACATCAGATACATCTCACGCTGCTAAATATTGATCTTACAGCCAATTGGTTTCTAAACACAGTAAATCTGAACCAGAGTGATTTCACGAAGTTCAAAAAGGAAATCTTGGACTCCTTGAATGAATATCAGCAAAAGACCATGTCAATGAAAGTGTTGCTTCTAAAGCTCAAATACAAGGACAAAGAATTGCAAAATCAAATGAAAGACAAGGATGTTGAAGTTGAACAATTAAAGACTGAATTGATCAGTCAAAAGGAAGAATCAGAAAAGCCTGCTCAAGAGTTTGAAGAAAATAGAGAGGTCAATCATGATCTGAAGAATCGGCTGGAGGAAGCCAAGAGGATAGAAGAAATCTTGAAGAGTCAGCTAGAAGAAAAGGAGGAGACAGTCCAGAAGTTGGAATTGGAGATAGTTGGTCTTAGGAAGAAAGGTAAGAGGAACGAATCCTTGGTCAAGCTCCAGGATAGTTCAATTGTCCTAGATAATATCTCATATTTCCAAATATCTCCACTCGACAAAACTGGTATTGGTTACAAGAAGAACAAAGAAAAATATGAAGATGACGCTTGGTCTCTGAAGACTCCAGAAGCAGGTCCATCAACGTCCAAAGATGCTCCCCAGGCACCTACACATGACAACAAGGATTTTGGAAGTTCAAAGATGAAACAAGGAGTTAGGTTTGTTCATCAAAGAAACTTGATAAAGGAAACAACTACAAGACCCAGTTATGAAAGTGGCTTCAATGGTTATTGTTATTTTTGTTCTAACTTTGGTCATAAGGATATGGATTGTAGGTTCTATGGAAGAAGAAGGGATGGAAGCCCCAATGTCTTGGTTAGATGTTGGACATGCAATCAAGTCAGGAATTTTGCTGCCACATGTCACACATTGAGATGCTACACCTGTAGTGGGTTTGGACACAAAGCCCATGAATCTGCCAGTCAAAGAAGTCAAGCAAGAAGGAGTATTCCATACACATCAGCAAGAATATTTGAAGATCAGAAGACAAATGTATACAGTCAAGGACACTCTCAAGCATGGAGAAATGAAGTTGATCAAAGAAGTGTTGGAAGTTCCAAAAGCTCAGTCAGATGTTGTTCATGCAACAATGTTGGTCACATTGCTGCACATTGTCGCAAGATGAGGTGTTATAGCTGCAGTGGCCTTGGGTACAAAGCTCAAGATTGTTGGAGTACATGGAAACAAACCTTGAGAAACTTCCTATACAGCTCATCAAGGAAAGCTAGTACAAATGAAGGAACAAATGCTTAAAGGACAGATGTCAAGAAGCAAGTATGGATGAGGAAGACCGAGAAGTTGCATACAGACAGGTCCTAGGATCGTGCATATTGACAGGGGGAGCAGTCAGCAGTGATCAGAGATCTCAGACTCAAGTATGTGGACACCCTTTGCCGTTGATTCTAAACGGGGAGAGATGAAGACAAAGGGAGAGATGCAGACAAAAGGGGACCATGCTCATAGGGGGAGCATGAGTTGTTGTCATCAATGACAAAGGGGGAGATTGTTGATGAAATTGTCATTGATGCCAACATGGACTTGCAGTGGCCCCACAAGATGTCATTGATGCCACCACCTTGCTGAAGATGTTGAAGACCCTGCTGATGATGTTGAAGACCCTGAAGATGGTCCTGAATCCTTGATGGATGTTGCAGAAGCCCTCACTTGGTGGTTTGATTGTCCTTGCATTTTTGAAGGTTCATGGGGTCTTAGAACCCTTGGAGATGTTCCTAGGACATGAGGAAGACTTGGTACCTACTTATATAGTGGTGTGATGACACTTGAACACTTTCTTGCATGTTATGGGACACTTGCTTGTTCTTGATGATGACCAAGCCCACCTTGAAGTTGATACCAAATTATTTGAAGAAGCCTCAAGAAGTAAGGTAGGGTCGGCCCTAAATAAGATAATGTGTTAAACGCTGGAAGAAAACAAGAGACAGGTCGGCTCAAGCAAATATGACAAGTCGGCTTTGAAAAGTAAATTAAAAATATAAATATATTATTGCTATGTCGACCCAACAAAAATTATAAGTCCGCTCAGTCAAACACAAAGTCGGCTCAGTCAAAGTTTTAATAAAAAAAATATATTACAAGTCGGCTCATAATTAAAATTAAAATAAAAATTGAATTTTTTTTATAGGTCGGCCCCGAAATTATGGTGAAAATTTAGTATAAATATCAGCTCAAATCTTCACTTTTGTAAGGTGAAATTTTAGTGGAGCTCTGAGGAATTTTGGAGGTAGCAGAGAAGCAGAATTTTGACAGTCATTTTTTTTTGGTTCTTAGCAGCAGCAGTATACTGAGTTTTCGTGGGAGCTGGCCCTAACTTGTTCAGTGAAATTTTTGGTAGAGCTTTAAAGGTTTTAAGGTAGCAAAACAAGTCTTACAGTCTTGTCTTCTTTGATGTTTGGGAATGAACAATTTGCCGAGTTAGGTGGCAGTAGATTCAACAGTCATAATTTTTGGGGGTTCTATCATACAAATAGTCTGATATTTTGAAGAGATGACAGTCCATTATTAGGGATTTTCTCAGCCCATAAACAGTCCTCATTTTACACCAGCAACACATTGTGTAAGATTTTCTTTTCTTTTCTTTACTGTATACACAGTCCTCTTGGAATGTATAGTTCAAGCATAAAGCTTTGGATGTGGTGAGATTCCTCATAGCTAGTGCACAAACCCAAGCTTGAATGGAGTAAACAAACAGCTCAGGGTTTAGATAAAGAGTGACATAAACAGTCTGAGTTCTTTTTTTGGTTAGGGTTTTACACAATATTGCAGACCCTTTTCTTCCACGCTCCAAGCTTTGCAGACATACACAAGTTGGAACAGAAGCAATAAAGAGTATTGTACTCTGAGGAGAACTTAGTGGCAGCATGCCCTAATTCTTCCATAATTGGGGGCCTAAGATCTTTTACAGTATGTTAATGTTCAAATAGTTCAAGGTCAAGCCTATGGGGTTGGATACCTTGTGAATATGCCTAATGACTTGATACAATGATGAAGACCATGTGAAGTCTATGAAAGAATGAAAATTAATGTGAAGATGATGCCCTAGTTCCAGTGCATTGACAAATGAAGGCATCAGCAGAGGAAGCTCATAAAACAACAGCATTAAACACTGAGGCAGGTCGTGGAAATTACAGTCAGCAGCAATCAAAGTTTTTTTCTCTATTCTTTATCCTTCTAATGAGGTAACTATACAATCATTACTTGGTTTGAATAATGTGATAAACAGTAATTCAGAGACATGATGACATGACTGGATAAATTAATGAGATAAATGTGAGATGACGCCATGTGTGTTTAGCACATTAGTAGATGTAGCTCAGCAAGATGCGATGCTCCTGTGGTTGGAAGAATATGGCAGATAGTTAGAAGCTGGATTGCTTTCTGTTCATAAAGAAGGTGATATTCAGAGTATCACTCTGTTTCCTGAAAAAGAGCCACTATGTAGTGAGGCTGTGACAAATGGTGTATAGGATTAATATGCTCAGTACAGCCAAGTAAATAGTTGATTAGCAGACTACTGGTTGGTCATACAAACCTCATGATACACACAGTATGCTCAGTCAATGATACAGTGTGCTCAGTCAGTGATATACCCAATATGTTTAGGCAGTATGCAAAAATGATGTGTTGTTGAAACGGACCCAAAATTCGAGCCGCCAAATGACTGATGTTTTTGTTTGAAGAAGGTATACAAAGCCCTATTGCAAAATCAAGGTATGATCATGCTCTCTTATACACTAAGATGAAGATATGATACAATGAAAGTGATATGAATAGTGATGTACAATGTTGTACAATCAATTGGGTGAATAGGAATGTTGCATGCATACAGTGGAGTATAAGATGTGGTAAATATATAGTGTGAACAGTATTTGATATACACCACTATGATGTTGACTTGATTAACAACACAATGATTATGACTTGGTTAACAGACCCTTGATGATAGTAATGATGCCCTAGCATGGTAATGACTGATTTGATATCTTACACAGTTAATGCATGAAGGATTTATGATGATTTGAATATTTTCCTTAAGACATCCACTTGAAGTTTTTGTCCTGACAGTGACATACTAGTTCCATCCTTGAACCTTGGACAATGGAGTGATCAGATTGACAAAATTGACACTGACATGTTTGTGCTTGTGAATTTGTGGTGATTAGAAGCATTGGTACACCTTACAGTTCAAAGGTTGAGGATTCTTCTTGTCTCCTACAGAAATCATAAATATCCCAGATCAAAGTGCAAAAAGTTAATGAAAGTAACATGTATGTCTGATGATGATGTTGCTGAGTATGACAGAGACTAATGACAGAGAAATTTTCACACAAATGAAGATAGTGATGATGATGTACAATAATTGAAGTACAGGAATATTAAGATCATGTACTGTGGTATTAGTGTGTAAGTATAGGTGCAAGCTGAAGTATGAAGTTGTGACACATGCTACTGTATGAATTGATACACTCTGATATGATGCCTTTCCATAGTGACAAGATGATTATACATTTTGTACACCATGATGACAATGAGTATAAGTAGTGGTAGCAGCAGTATGTGGATCCTTTTAGTAGATTTTGCAGTAGTGGATGCACAAGTGGACTAAAAGGAGCAGCAGCGAGTAAATGAACATGATGACTGATGAGCAGTGTTCCAGCAGCGTTGATGATGAGCAGATGATCAGCAGTATTGTCCAGTAGCAGAATAGATTGAAGAATCAGATGAGGTTGATATGACAGTGAACTTTAATTGTAAATGAAAGATTGACTTCCTTTTGTGGTTAGGATACCTCAAATCCTTCTTAGTAGGGTCTAAGAAAACCAGGCAGGGTCCTGGATGCAGAGTAGGTGCTCTTCATATCAGTAGGTGCTGATTTTACCTAACAGTTGTAGCCGAACCAAAAATAATACAAAAAGATTACAAAATTATATGGTGTTGTGTTCTTTTGTGTTATGGTTCCTGATGATCTAAATGCTTATGCTATGTGAATAATGATGTGAAATATGTTTATGATATGATTATGAGATTGATAGAATAATGGAAGGATGAATTGGTAGTTAATCGTGAAAAGTTAAGAAAAACTGTAAAATTAGCTTTACACTGATTCACCCCCCCTCTCAGTGTCTACATGGCCAAATAGGTCTCTCACTAGTACAAGTGATCAATTTTGCCACGGCAAAACGTGGCAATATCCACGGAAAATCATGGGTATTGCCACGTCTAAGTGTTTTTTTTTCTTCTGTGGAAACAATTCCGTCGCAATAGAGACGACCCCTAATTTGCGTTGCAAGAGCAACAATGTTCTATATTTCATTAGATGTATAAGACATCACTATATCCATGCTTGGTTGTCTCTGTATCCACGCCTGGCCGTCTCTGTATCCATGCCTGGCTGTCACTGTATCCACACTCTGTATAAGTTTTTTTTTTTTAAATGCAAAGCCAAGAATAAGACGTCGCTATAGCCACGCCTTGCCGTCTTTGTATCCAGGCTTGGCCGTCGCTGTATCCACGCTTTGTATAAGTTTTTTTTTTTAAATGAAAACCCCAGGAATAGCGACGGGGATGCTATACCTGCGATGGGTAGACTAGGAACTATTACAGCTATTTTCCTGTATTTCTTCTATGGATGAGGATAGGAGGTGAACTTGGAATAAAAGAAATCCCCCTATAATCATCGCGAAGAAGTAGGTGATCTCTCATTACAATAATTCAGAAGAGAAAACTTGACCTGTAAAGATATTTTGCCTCTGTCAATATCCAGTTTGGCTGCAGTCACCAGCTAATGCCCAGGCATATCCTGAGGTCCCTTGCTAACTTCGACAGTGTCTACAAACTTTAGAAGCTTCTGAGATCGGACAGGAACAGGTGGACCATCAGGATAAATACCTGAATTCAGCACAATTGGGACTGGCTTTGGTGGGGGTGCTGATGTAGAAAAAGTGGAGCTAAGTGTTGAAAATAATCTTGATCTATATGAAACTGCAGGCCCATGGCCCCAAATAGACTTCTGAATGCTACAGTTTGGTATCCTAGTGAAAAGCAACCTCAGATACAAAACACTTTTAGTCCAGCCCGCTCTCACTTGAAGTTGTGCACCAGTCACAACAAAGACACCACCTGCTCCTTGATCCTAGCTAGGGTCATATTTGACAGCAACTATGCATACATGGGAGTAGCTTTTCCATTGGACAGGCTCAAAGTACTTGCTGTCCCCTTCATCTGACCCTTGCCACCTTGATGTCTCAGAAAAAACAGTTTCATCCCAGAATGGCTAAAGAACCCGTGGGAGACTAGAAAGATGTTGGACATGTATAGCCAACCGGTTACACTTTGTTCCCTCAATATACAACCGTAACCCAATTACAGGTCTTATACCAACATTAACCTGCATATATTGATATAATCCACTTCAAAAGTTTAGAATTACAAACTTAGGTGTGTGAAGCACAAGCATTCTTAAAATGCTCTGCATTCTCTCTAAGAGGCTCTATTGATGGAATTTATTAATGCTTTTCACAAAATCATTATGCAATATACTATTTGACTCAGCCTACTAGAAAAGGCCAAGGATAGACTTCCAATGTGACATCTTAAGTGTGAAATTAGAAATGATTTTGTCATTTCAGATGAATTAAGAGAGAAAGAGGAGATACCTGAACTATGTGAACATAAAGTATGGGGCCCATAAAACTGAACTGTAATGAAGGGCAGGATACTTTTTTTGTAGGAGGTGCAAGGGGTAGCTCATTGTAAACTGGGGCCCATTGCCGAGGAACTTGAAACTCCAAGAAATACTACAAGTCATCAGTGGATGGTTTGTCTGCAGAGGTAAATGAAGATAAAAAATTAAAACTCAAATGATTCAAACATCATATTCCTCTTCTATGGGAACATGTATCATCTGTAAATCAGATTTATACATAATACACATTTGTCCATGAGAATACAAACTATAGCAGACTGACAAACTGTGACAATATTGGACTTTGAGAATATATTTAAATAGGGAAAAGTAAAGAATGATAAAATGAAGAGTTTGTTAGAGAGAATGAATGGTATTATAAAAATAATTTCACCCCAAAAGGAAAAAAAAGGAATGAATGACAATATTGAATATTGCAATCACCAACTCTGGTTGCATAGCTCTATTATATTCAAAGGATGATAAAATATTCATGCCCCTGATTTGGTGCACTAATGTTTAGGTAAATATTGAAAACATATCCTGTAGCCTGTTTAGATGTTATGGAAGTTGTTAGTTTCTTGATTTAACAAGGCTCTCACAGTCATGGAAGAATGTAATTATTATATGGTGACCACCAATTTGGAGCAACTTTTGACTTGAAAAAGTCCCTCCCAGAGCTAAAACAAACCAGGTTGACCAACAAATATTTAAAAAATATATTATGAATATAATAATATCTTCCACCATTCTTGAGGGAATAACAGCTAATGTAAAAGAAATAATCTTCAGAGGGATTGTTAGAATAGCTATCCCCTAATCTCATTTTTTACATAGCCATAATTCCTGCCATCTATTTGAGTTGTCATATGCAGAGTGTGGGATGCAGATGATTGGGGAAAAGCTTTAAGTTTTTCTAAGGTCTGTGATAACCTTTTGATACAAGTCAAAGCAGGTTACAACATTTTGTTTTTATTTTGAGTTGGCCAATTAAGGAAAGATAGAAACCTTGAATAATAAAAATTGCCAATTTAAGCTTTTCATTAAGCATTTTTCCCATTGGCTTTTCATTAAGCATTTTTCCCATTAGTCTAAGCGCACATCACAGCTTGTAAGGGCCAAATGAAGTCTGATACCATCAGTTCATCCTATGTTGGTTACTAACTAGTAAAATTCCCAGAAATCAATGACTACCTGGTATTCGATCATGTTAGAAGGCCAATTCAAAAATGTACAATGCAGTTTCCTTATCAGCTCGTGCTAGTAATTTGCAACCATTAGCTTCACCAATAATCCCCATAAGAACACTGTCCATCCAAGAAACGATGGAAACGATTGGAATCCCTAACAATGATTTCTCTCCCAACAACCTTTGAGATGAACTTGGTGGCCTTATGGAAATCACTACACACACGAAGGTTCTTGGTGATTCGGATGGGTGTGCTGGCAAGCATATATGTTCGACAGCAGCACATAATTTCCAGCATATGTAGGCTCTAACTCCACAATCCATTCAGCTACTTGCAAACCTAACTCTATATTGTGATGATTTTTACAATCACCAAGTAGTACTCACTAGATAATAGAGTTAGGCTCTAATGGCATATTTTTTATAAAGTTCCAAGCCTCATCCAGATGGCCTACACATCCAAGAAGATCAACCATGCATGCATAGTGCTCCACACTGGGAGTGATGTGGCAAAAGAGTATTTGACTAATATGAGGGTTTGACCGGAAGAAATAGGAATATTTTTCTAATAAAGCAAAGCTCTTGACCTTTTGTAGCTTTACAGATTACATGTAACGCATGAGAAATCATCTAAAACTAGACATGCATATAATATTACTCATAAATTTCTAAAATGTATTCCATGCCTTTGATTAAAATACAACTCTTGCAATATGAACTAATAGTAAAACTAATTAAAAAACTCTGCTCCTCTCAGATGGTAAGTAACAATCTCCTTAATTGCTTATATCTTGAAAATGCATACCTCATTTCTTGCTCTTCTTTTGCCGCCAGCTTCACTCCATCAAATAAGTATTTCTCATACTCCAAATCATCTATGAAATTTGTGTAAAATAATGTCCAGTGTATGATAAATTTCAATCTGGAAGAAATATTTCAAGAAAGAATCTCCCTATGACAGATAAATATCATACTCAGGTGATCTTGAATGGGAACATTAGCATGCTAAAACAAGCATATGCTTTCTAAAATCAAAATGGCTATGTTAGTATACCTTAGCTCCTCAAGCTTTTTATGTTCCCTCATCTTCAAGTATTCTTTCCGAGAAATTTCTCTGCGTGCTTAAATCCAAAGTCACACAAGCCAAATCAAAATAGCAAACTAAGAACTTACATTTGTTGCATAGTCTTACCTCCTAGGAGTAAGTATACACAAGATTGAAAATAGAAAAAAGAACACCAAAATAGTGAAGACTAAGGGGGAAAATAAAACCTTAGAGTGGGAAGAAGATCTTTCTCATTCTCAGCTTCAGAACACCGAATTGCATCCTCTTTCAATAGAATATTTAATTTCAGTTATTATTTTAGAAGGGATTTGGCAGCAAGAATGCAAGTTCCGAGAAAAGATTCTAGAACACCATTATCAATGACCAACAAAGTAATATACCTTCCTGTTTTCGGGTCAACTTTGGCTCCATTAGCTGTAAATACAAGAATAAATTGTTGGCTTAAATAAATACCCAAAAAGAAATATAAGTGCAAATTTCATCAGTAAATGTCTAGTTGAAATACAAATCCCAACACAATTTCTTCAAACCAAACATATAATGTTTTCTATTTGATGGCCACTTAAACTTCAACATAATACATATCATATCGAACATGGAAACATAACATCAAATTCCAACCATGAAATGCCAAATAATACATGACCATTCATGCTGCCCTAAAACAACAAAAGTGCAAGAAAAATATCACCACAAACCTTCCTTGTACTAGCTTCATCCTTTTCTCGAAGTCTCCTTTCCAATTCTGCTCTCTCTCGCCGATCTTGTTCTCTAGCCTCCTCTTTCTTTGCCTAAAAATTTCAAGACAAGCAAATAAAACCACTCCCTTTGAAAGATTTGTTTATTTTTAATTCACAATATAACAAAAATACATAACATGTACCTTAGAACTGAAAGCTTCTGATGCATGTTTTAATTTAAAATTAGATAATAGCAGCATTTCTGACAAATAATATAGATAAACACACAAGAACCACTCGATGTATTTGACAAGAGTTTAAAATGGAAAATAGCAGTTTATAAAATAGATTCTTTTTAAATGAAATGGCCCTATGGCCCTAAATAACTCGACATTCAAATGCATTGCAACACAGTACAAGGCAATACCGTTCAAGAAGCTATCAAACAGAAATTATTAACAGGGAAGTTGGACAAAACAACTTCACCAATTAACTATATACATTCTTACAATTATAGTCTCACACACTATTTGTGAGAATAATTATAGGCCATTGTGAAGCTAAGGAAGGCAATGAACCAATTCCTCTTTATCAATGTTTACCATACAAAGAATATATTCTACTCATTCAGTATAGTATAACAATTGTGGAGCAAGAAGGTGCAGGTTCAAAAGAAAAGGAAAGGAATTTGTATGTTTGTTGTAGATATGTGACAAGAGGTGAGGGAATTGTTCACCAGCCTGGAGTGTGGGGTTGGGAATCTGAATTCCATACAAAAGGATCATGTTGATAATTACTGAAAGGTCAAAAGAAAGAATAGATATTTCTGAAGTGGTGACTTTTATATTGATTAAACAAAGCTTGATATGTAGTATGCACATATGCCATAATCAGAAAATAAACATAAAAAATTCATTGTTGTACCTTTTTATGTAACAAATTTAATGGAGGTTCAAATATGCTAACCCATTCTTTCTACTAAGTGTCTTTCCATGTGAGAAAGTGGAGGTATACCTCCTGTCGGTAGAAAAAAGCTTCTTGCTCGTGCATCTCAAGGGAATGCAGCTTACAAGCATATGCTTTTACTTTTTTACTTATCAAGCATATGCTTTTACATCTTCACTTATCAAGCATATGCTCTAGTTATAGCTGCTAACTTTGGGCTTCACCAAGGCATATTATGGTGTAGAGCATATTGCATGGATTTCTAATGGATAATATTTGATCATTTAATTTATGCCAGTGAGTTTTGCAAGTATAATTTTAACTTGGAAAAACTGTTTTTAATGCATGCTCTTTGGTACTTTATTAGTTGCGATATTTTTCCTTACTGCCTACAACTTGTGTTTGAGTGAAAAATATGTTAATTATATGCTTGTATCTTGTTTATTAGGAGCTATGGCTAGCACCTCTTTGCATGATGAATCTGGAGGTGCTATTGATCAGAATCATGGCGTTGGATCCTCCTCTTCACCATCATCATCAGGTGGGTTCATTGGGCTTCTTACAAGATGAGGAAGCCAAAAATATATTATAAATTATTATCATTGTTACAGTCATTCACATATTGTATAATTACCTCTTTATTGGGTATATAACATGCCACCCCTACTCAAAATGCTTTAGCCAGAATGCATGGCTGAAATGGCAACCTCCTCAAGCCAATAACATAAATTCTAACTTTGTCCGGAGAACAAATTTACAATAAATAGGGATTTCACCATTCAACTGTTGCATGCGGCAACTATAATCAATTGTTGTCATTATGAGCATATACACTACTTTTTGTTCATAGAACATGAGAAATTGTGTTTATCATTATTGTTTACTCTTCACGAGGATTAAAAGTTGAAGCCAAATTTGCCATTCACAGCTGCTTGATTTGGCAACTGAGAAGGTGAATTTTGGTGGCCATAGTATATTCCAAAGTTCAAACAAGACAAGGATGAAGACAGTCCAAAAGGGTAAGCACATATTATACCCAAAAAGAGGTAATTATTTTAATATGTATAATATCACTGATAATTAATATTATAATAATAGTTAAGTTGTACATGGGCATGGCCTAACTCATTGTGAATAACATATTTTCTCCCTTGACTCGTAACAGACATCTTAGGTAGATTAATGAGTCCTGAGAAATGATTCTACATGACGTTAATATGCCCTGTACAGGAATAAAAAATGTGAGGTGTGATAATGTCTAGGCTAGGTGTAAGGGCATATGTGAGAGAAGATGTAAGAGGTGTAAGAGAACATTGCAACTCAACAAGCAATCAAAATCCACATTTTCTTTCCTCTTGCAACTCAACAAGCTATCAAATTCCATTGGACTGTAATTTAGTGAACCATATTAATGTGGAAACCCGTATTTTTATGGATAAATGTGTTGGGAAAGCTTAAATACTTTGCTTTCCAGGTTAGTGTTGACAAATAGAGTATTAAAAACGAAAAAATTCAACAATCTATCCGCACTGCTTTCTAAGTTTTGGGATTATCCTATGTTAAATTCGTAATGCCATTGATCTTGTTTAGGTTCAAATCTAGTTTTAATGAAAATTGGAGTTGGAATTGATAATATCATATGGACAAATCAAAAGCAAAATTACTGATAATAAAAATTACTAAACCCCAAAGCCTTGTGGGTGAAAGTGTTAGCCAAATTTGACTGTTGTGTTTTTCATCTTAATGTGGGCAGAGAGAGTTTTGCCAAAAGGACTCAACAAGCTATCAGCATTGCTTTTGGGATTACCCTATGCTTTGGAGGTACAAGGTTCAAGTCTATCTCCCCTGTTAAAATAGGTTTATACCATATTAATGCAAAGTGGAGTTGGGATTCACTTTTCTACACAAGCAAAATTACCAATGGCATTGTTTTCCCTATCAAAAGTATAAGAAAGATAAATAGTTGTAAAATGTCATCAAAATCTTCTCTGTATCATTTTCTGCAATGCCTATCAAAAGTATAAGAAAGATAAATAGTTGTAAAATGTCATCAAAATATTCTCTGTGTCATTTTCTGCAAACTTACTTTGGACTGGTCGAAGAAGCATCTGCCACTCCTGATTGTTCATTTGCCAGAGAAGAATGTTGAGGAGGATTACTACTGGATTGTTGTTCTGTGATTCTAGCTGAGTGAGAGGGTCCGCACATTTGGAGCTTAAGGAGCCCTTTACTCGCCTGCTTCTCACCCATGTTTCCAAACGCTTGGTTGAAGCCTCTCTTGCTTCCGGTTGCCATGACCAACCCATACTCACATTTAATACCATCATCCATGACCTGTGCCTGATTTTGCAATGCTCTGGCATGCTTAGTTTCAAAATTTGTCTCTGGACGTACAAACCCCATCAAACAAACCCTTTCTGTTAAGGCACCTTCTACAGCATCCTAGGTTAAAGGTCAGGGATTGGCATGGATTTGTGCTACCACATATTCAAAAAAAACCGACACCGAATTGCCGAGTGGGTTGTGCATTGATCTTAATGGGGCTTCTCTTCCTTCCACAAATTGACTTGGTGAACCCATATAAAGGTATACATTGTTGTTGTCTCAGTATACAAGAAAAAAGTAGATGGATTGGTCTCCCAAGCATGCAAAGATAATGCAGATGGTTGTGGTTCTAGGTAGATGCCCACAGATTATTGATAGAAAATACAGATGGGTATGGAGACAGGGTTGCATGAATGATAGGAGAAACCCTCGACTTGGCACTCTTCTATAATATCCATAACCGGTAAGCGAAGCGGAGGGGAGAATAGAAACAAATCCTTTTAACGAATCCCATTTTGGGAGTCAAGGTTGCTCTGGAGCTACACAGAAGTCGGAAGGGAAGGAACCCACCCATATTATTAGTAGGTGTTTTGTAATCTTCTTCTGTCTCCCCTGCATTGCTTGTAATTTGTTCTCCCT
>LPNX010082066.1:164915-191503 GCA_001517045.1 Pseudotsuga menziesii | reverse complement strand
AAGCAATTCAAATTCAAAATAATGCAAACAATTTCTATAATATTAAAATAGTAAACTTGATCCTAAATCAAGAACTAAAAAAACAAATTTGGAACAACAACTATAATTATGACATTGTTGACCGTTGTAAAAAGTCAACAAAAGATGGTGCCGTCACTATAGAGACGGTCAAGCATGGATATAGCGATGTCCAAGAGTTTAGGCGTGGATACAGAGACGTCTAAGATTCCAGGCATGGATACAGCGATGGCTAGGCGTGGATACAGCAACACCTCGTTCCTGTTACATCGGATTTTACACCAAAAAGTAAGAAACGTGGAAAACCTCCGTGGAAAAATCCACGCTTTTGTACTAGTTTCTACACGTGTCACCATCTTTGGAGCAGATCTACACACATTTTCCAAAATGTGATTGCTGACGGAAGCTTGCGCAACCCAGGTTTTAACATCTTCTTCATTAACAACTTCCATTTTTTTAATGTATTGTACATCGTCCTACAGTCTATCTTTCATATACGGCAAATGTTGGTCCTTGTTTGGAAGATCGGTGATCTTTGCAGCCAAAGAAAGATGACATTTATTGTGACCTTGGCTTATCTTTTTATAGAAATATGTATATTTTTCTAGAGTTTTTTCAATTTTATTGTTTAACCTTACATAAGGTTTTCTTCCAAAATACAAGAGTGCCATTTCTATTTTTCTGCCTCCAGCTATTTTCAACGGCATGTATTTTGGAAATGTTGAGTTCACCTCTACCGAAGCCAGCTCGATTTGAACATTTTCTCTGAATTCCATTAGTCTTTTTCTAAAATTTAGTGACTCTTCCGTAATTTATTTTAATCTTGTCACTATCATTTTTACTTTATACATTTCACCCGAGAGGTTAACTTGAACTTGGTGCATCCTCCTTCGGATTTTGCAAGCCTAGTCACAGAATGGAGGGATGTCCTACTTTATATCATTAGTTACCTTTAGATGATTCTCTAGAGATCCCTTTTGAACCACCGATTATTCTACTTGGGTTTTTAATTCCCTCACTTGTTGGCTCATCATATATTCTCTTGATTCTAGCTTTGAGATCCTGGCTTCAAAATCCCTTCTATATCCCTCCATAATGATTACCAACACCTCCAAGGCATCCTTTTCTTCCTCCAAAGCTTGGTATTCCCTTTGGAGTCTTTCTTTTTATGAGAGGAGAGCCTCGTGCTTTATTTTTAGTTATATTCCTTCTCCTCTTGTCTTAACCAGATTATATTTCAACTTAAGCATTTTTTTCTTTTGATGCTCTACATTTTCCATCAACCGGACAACATTATCAGCATTGGCTTGTGAAACTGCTACTTTCACAAAGGCCATGAAATTAGGTTCTTTATGAGTACCCTCCATGAGGGTATTTTCGGTCACCATAACCACATAATCCTATGATCCCATTTTTAAACTTTTTTCAAACAATTTGCTGATGGTGTTTCTTGTCTTATAAAAAAATATGGTATCTAAGCATGCCACCGTGTGATTCTTAGATGGAGTGAAAGGATTAAGCCCAAGTTCTGCAAAAGTAATGCGACGACTTATGATTGTGCCACCTGATGAAGAAGGAGGATCTATTGAGTCATTTTGAGTTTTTTCTAGGTTTATTTCTTCCCTGAACTTGTCTTCCTCCTCCTTATTTCTTGGTTCTTCATCCACCTCCTTGGATTCCTTTTATTTTCTATTTATTTCTTCTTCTTATTTCTACCTCTGAGCCTCTTCTTCTTGTTTCTTATCATCTTCTTCCTTTTTTTTCTTATATACCTCGGCATGTTGTAATTTCAAGGCTTCTTCCTTTTGTTTCCACATCTATTTCTCTATTGAACTGTTGTTGTCTTTACTCCCATTGGTGCCACTATTCTTCTTGAAATGCTTTATCAAAATAGTCATGTTACTGGCCCTTATGTATACCTATTAATCCTTGTTAAATTGATCTAAGTATTCATAACGTATACCAACAACTGCGTAGTGTTCTACGACTTTTCCACTACTGTCGTTTCTCTGGAAAATTTTATCCACAAAGTGAAAAAATTCCAACTCTTTTACAATCTTAAAAGCACGCTTGACTTTGGTGAACTTTTAACCCCCTATGCATAAAGGTAGTGGCAGGAAGGTTTCCTTTTTCATGTCATGGAGGAAGTTACCTACTCCATTTATGAACACTTGCCTTATTGCTTCTCTATGGACTACATAGTCCGTAGCATATTTGGGTAGCAAAATGGAGCTTTGGATCCTCCATACACCCTCAAGTATGTTCCTTGTTGTGAGAAACATTAGTCCCCATATTCGCAAATAACAAAAATTGCATTATTCAATAAGCAATTTGGCTCCTAGGACCTTGAGGAATATCAACTCATAAAGGGGCATTAGAAAAGCTTCACATATAAGTTTGTAGAAACTTGCATACCTATGTTCCCACATAATCTAATAAGAAACATACACAGGAGTCTCAGTTTGTGTCCAAATGCACCCAATCTTGGTTAGAGGGTTCCTGCACAAAATGTAGTTGATCAAGTAATATGCCATGTAAAATTTCGCTCTCTTCTAAGTGATACCTCCCCTCGCTACTACTACATAGGCCGACAAACTGTTTGATATGATTTCTTCCCAGTTAAAAAAATTCCCTTAAAGTCTACATAATAAATTATGGGAATCCAAATTAATTTATACAAGGTTTCGTCAACCTGGCTAAAAATACTATTTAGCATCAAAGCTAGGATCCTGAAAGGAGTTCATAGGTTGAGGAACTCAGATTCCCTAGTCACCGTGTGGCACAATTGTTTTCATGGTATCATCATTTTCTTTGTGCACTCTAAAATATCCATGTCTACCTTTTTGACCCAATCATTGGCCATCATCACTTGTGTAGAGGGTATCTTGCAGACCGGGGTTATGTAAGCTAGAGTGAAAGAAGAAAATTCTTCCCCTTTTATGTTAGAAATAATCCTTGTAATGGAATTCTTATGTGCCAAAATCCACCCGATAATTTTTTTCGCAAGGGAACAACTCCGGGAGAGTGGCAGCCTTAGTGATTCCTAAGTTCCTTATGTTTTGATATAGGGACATTTCTTTGAGACTAACATAGAGTACATTCTAACCACTAATCACCTGGTAGAGTTATCCCCATTTGAATTTTGGGGAAACTCCCATGATGGCCTTAGTATACTCGAATTTGATCTATTTCCTGGAGATGATATCTACATCTGAATCGACCTCACTCACCTTTTTCCTTCTTCTAACTACCCCTTTTAGGAAGTGTGTAAATTTATCGTTTTCAAGCTATCCTTCGGGAGGTAATCCTTCTCGGTGGGAGTAGAACATGTGACACGAGCATGGTGAGAGGTTTCTTAGTTATATCACGACTATTTTGAGTAAAAAAATCATACATTATTTCACTAAAGCATTCTATATTGAAAATAAAATCTGTTATTTGTGATGTGACAAAAAGGTGTGTATTTACAGAGTTCAAAATTAAAAATTATCATCACATGTGTATGCGCTGATGTGCGAGTTAAAAACCTATTGTTATCCTATATTTTCCTTCATTTCTTAGAGCAACAATTATCAGTCATAATGTGGAAGTTGGTAGTTTTACTATTTGTTCTTTTATGCATTAATGTTCATTGATTTTATCGAGTTTAGTGGAGTTGAGAGGTTTTGTTTCCAACCTTTTGTTTATAAATCCCAAAACGTGAAATAAAAGAGTTTTTCTCTCAATATTATTCAATTGGGGGTGCACAGCAAGAGGATGGTGAAAACACCATACTATTGCAATGACTCATTTCATAGTGAAGAGAGGTGTACTCTTAAACCTTGAAAGCCTTGGATATCGTTACTCTCAATAAAACAGAAAATTGAGTGGCTTTGTGTAACATCCCCATCAGCCCTTTTATTCTATCATGTTTACATGGTGCTTAACCCCTTCTCCAAGGATAGTCATTGTGGAGTAAAAGCATGAGTACATATACTAATTGTGTTGTAAAAATGATTCCTTCTAAGCATAAGAAGCAAATCCCAACACTAGAGAAACAAAGATGAGAAAGTATAGACATCTTCATCCAACCCTGGAAGTGATGAGAAGTAAGATATAAGAATATGACTATAAGAAAAGGGTCTATCTTTCTTGGGGAGAATCCTTTTCCTAAGAGGTCTAAACCCATGACCAGGTCTCTGATAGGATATTCGCATGAAAAAGGAACAATCCGTAGGAACAATTTCATGACTAGGCATGAAAGCCACCATGAGGCCCAAAAACTATTCAAACCCCAACCTTAGAGGATTATAACCATGGAATCTGGAACAAAGCTACCTTAGGGTTTGCAGATGAATGTTCTATGGATAGGGAAAAATTATCCCATGGCGAACAACCAGATACGATGCGTTTAACCCAAACCCCTACCACAAATTTATAAAGGTTTTAATCTTTTAAAAAGATGACAAAAGTACGAGGTAAAAGTACCTACCTGTCAAATGAAGAGATGTAAACGGTGTTGGTTTGAGTGTGAAAGCTCCAATTGTCTCTTGGTGGTTGGTTTCTTCTCAAATGATGTTCATATAATAAAAAGCATACGATACCTCCCCATTTATATATAAAAAAATAAAAAAAGAAGTCATTAATATGGTTGTTGGAGAATTTAATGGAGTAGGTGGTCAAACCGTTGTTCAGCGCAAAAATGCAGTCACTTTATGTGCAATACCATTGTATCTACGATATTCTAAAAATACTCTGACATTATCGATGGTGAAACATGAGTTCTTTCCACCGTGTCGATGCCAATAATAAGTTTTCTCTGACTCTTCTGGTGGAAAACAATGAGTCTCTTTGAACGTATCGGTGGAAACTGACCAAAATCTTCCGACTGGTTTCATTACTTAACACTTTATCAATCACTTTGGCATCTACATCAATAAAATTAATATTACTATTAATATTGTCAAACTTGTTTTCATCCTTATTTGATACACTTATTACAATGTTCTTCTCACTAAATTAGTTTATGATATTCATAAGAAGCTATATATTCTCAGACAATTGTACAAATCATTTAAACTTCTGTTAATATTTATTAAACCAAAATTATGATTGTGAAATTTAAGATCATTATTTGTGCTCTAATTTTGCAAAGAATTATTTATTAAACCAAGATTATGATTTCCATATTTAAGATGGTAATTTATGCTCTAATTTTGCAAAGGGTTGGGTATCTGTTGAACAATCCTCACACTACATGATCAATGTTTAATCATCATCCAGTCTCATATAGAAAGTCCCCCACATTAAAATTTATATTACTATATTTTTTTATACATTTCACTTAAGCAACTTGTAACCAATGCTAATGCAATGCTATCGATGTCTTAAAAATGTCGATACCGTTGCATTGGTGTTGGTTACAAGTCACTTAAGTGACCTCTCTTAGGCATAAATAGCAAAAAAAAAACAAGGGAATATTTCATTTATTGATCATTGGTCATTCTAGTGTAAAGTGTTGTGTGAGACCTACTTGCATTGAATGCCTACCTCCAAGTGATTTATTTCATCTTCATGCATCCAAAATGAAATCTTTGGCTTTGTTCTTCTAGATGATTATGAATGAAGCACTAGTGACTTCAAACTTTTCTAATATATTTCTTTTTACAAAGTTTCGAGGATTTATTTTCAATCCATTTTGAATAAATTGAATAAAAGAGAGTGGGTTTTCCATACCTTAGACATAAAACAGGCTTTCTATCATTTATTCATTTGTTATTTTGTCTTCCCTCAGTTGCTGCAAACCAATATGGTGGGATAGGAATCAAATGAATTTTCAATAAAAGTCCTTAATTTCATTATGATCTTGATTGTATTCTTTATTTATTCCTTGGTATTGGGATTATATCCCTCTTTTTCCATCTTCTCATGGTTATTCACCTCATGAGTGAGTTTAATGAAGCAAAGGACCTTCGTTTCGACTTCTTATTGGAACCCCCTTCCCTATCCTCTAAACTACTACACAACCATCATAGTTCCTATTTCCATTATACTCCACTTGCAAATGTTTAACATTAAGGGGTTTGTCTCATAGTTAATGGCAATGCTAATTCCATTTTATGTTAGTGAAAGGGGATATTCCCATAGTCTATATTTTGGACTCATCCATTGCCCACATAGTCTATATTTTGGATAATGGCTCAAGAAATGGCAATGCTAATTCCATTTTATGTTAGTGAAAGGGGATATTCCCATAGTCTAGATTTTGGACCCATCCATTGTTCATATAGTATAGTTTTTGGATAATGGCTCGAGAAATGGCAATGCTAATTCCATTTTATGTTAGTTAAAGAGGATATTCCCATAGTCTATATTTTGGACCCATCCATTGTCCATATAGTCTAGATGTTGGATCATGGCTTGAGAAATTAATATCCTTCAAAGGTACACTTTTGAACTTTAAGAATCCCTCGTTTGTGTCTATCTACATCGATAATTCCACCTTGGGACTTGATTTTAAACTTTCCCTATAGGTTCAACCAGGAATACTACATAGTCGATGGGTTGATGTGCAAGGGTAATAAGTTATGAAAGACATTGAATAATAAATACTATTACGATAACTATAAGTTTGGGTGTTTATATTATTGGTCATTTGGGTTCATTTCTACGAGAAATTTTGGTGATTCACCATATGATAAGTATATTTTTATCCTTGAATTTATCTCTACCCCAACAAAGAGTGCCATTCTTAATTGTATCGTAGAATTCTTTATTAGACTTTAGTAGCAAGGCTTCCACTTGTACAATGAAATTCTGTCTTTAGTCCCTATCTAGATGTGAATTCTTAGTTTTCCTCTAGAGTATTTGGCATGACAACTTTGTTATTTCCATTAAAGATGCACTATATAACTTAGTCACCCTTTTTCTAGAGATGGTAAATGTGGCTACTATTGCTTGTGTTTGTATTTGCAATAAGATTTATTTGAGCAAGTGTCTCTTTTAGGAAGCCATTGTATATTGCAATGGTTGTACTGAAATTGAAATGTTGGACTATGAATGCATTGATTTTCACCACAGGGCATTATTTTGCACATGACCACTTGGTTTCCTCTTATTTAAAGGATAAATATTCTTCCCATACTATTGGGTACTGGAACAAATCATTTTTTACCACACCAATTATATCTTTTTTCCTTGTCCTACTTCATTTCCATACAACATATAGATGTTTTTCCTCAAGTTGAGCATAAATCCTTACATGTATGATTTATTATTGCCTTATCCTATTAATGCATAAGATTGTTATGGTTAGAACTCTATATTTTGAATTGCATTAGTATGTATTAATTTGATAAATATAATTCCATGCCTTGAGGAACACGGGTGTAGCTGCTCGTTTAGTCTGGAGAAGAAAGGGATATTGTGTACCAGCTGTTACTCCTCAATCCCAGTTCCATACGTTGAATGTAAATAGTGTGATCATCTCTCCACATTGTATTTGCAACAAAACTCAGTTGCAATAGTGCTCTGCTACTCAGGGCATCGCTACAACAGACAAAGCATTTCCCGTCTAATTGATTCCGTTGATCCATTAACAGACAGAGTAACAATACTCCCTATATTCCATACCTTCATTCAATTCTATTCATGACTGTAACATATTTGTTGTAACAGGGAAGCCTGAAGATCATAGATCTTCATGGCTTTCGGATATTAATGGATCTAAATTCCATTATTCATGTATATACAGGAAGGAGATTTGAGCCTAGGGTTTCTTAATTGATATTAGAATGTGTAAGATGTAACAGAGAGTTGTAACTACGAATTAGCATTTTTAATACAAGGAGAAAAATTATTCATATCCTTTTGCATTAATTTGTGTTAGTTCATGGTGTGTATTTTCAAAGGATGGGCCCACCTTCCCACAGATATTGCTGAGTTAATTAGATGCTTAGTTTATTTATGTTGTGTGGTGTGGATTTACAGTAGATGCATTTTATAGTTAACTGCAACAGGGATGATTGATAATGGAATTTTCCTTTGATAGTTAATGATTGCATTATAATTATTTGCAATTGTTGTGGAAATTGAACCCAGGTGTTAGAACAATTACACTCACAAAAATTGCCAATTACACATGCAAATTACACACAAAGGAGATTGAATATGGAGCAGAACACTAATCTGTATTGAATAAGTGTACAATAGCCAACCCTGTGAATTCATAGGCTGCCACAATAAATAATTACATGAAATATTTGAATGCATAAGGATTCCATTTGAATTTGGTCAAAAGCAGGCTTACTAAATCTAAGCAAATCCCCCATAGGTGCATAAAGCAGCTTCCAAATATGTCTAGGAGCTCACAAATTGGCAAAATTAATTAGGCAAGCTAATAGATGATGGAAGGAAAAATCATACATGCTTTTCCTAGGAGAAAATAGTGGAGGATGATGAGGACAAAAAACAAGTTAACTTCACCTAGTCAAACTTTCCCAATTGCCTTAAAACTCAGCAAAAGCAGGAAATAAAGCAGAAAAAGAAGACATGCGATAGGAAGGATAGGAATAAAGCAGATTTGATTCCAAGTGGTTTTCCAAGTGCTCCATGATGCAATTTTAGCAATTTTGATCACTTTGGAGATGTGGAGGACAACTTGCATAAGGTGGAATATGGAAACTAGGCAAATAAGACAAAAATTGGATTAATTAATGTCTAAGGTAGCTAGCTATGGGTTGATTATTCTAACATCCCCCCTTAAGCCTGATTTATGAGTAAAATATCAGAAAATTATAGGGCCTAGAAACAAGGCTTAGTCACCCTTTACATACTGCATGTCCATTTAACCAAGGAAAGAGGCAAAAACCCAGTGGGAAAAATCCTTCCTTAAACATGGACAGTAAAACAAAATTTGAAAATATTGTCATCACACATGCTTCACATGATGATCAGCAATCCCCAGCAGTGATTTAAGATTACTGAATGTCTTCTCACAAAAAACTTTGGTGAAGATATCTGCTACTTGTTCTGAAGATGAACAGAAGAGTAGGTGAATGGTGCCATCATGCACAAGCTGTCTGATGTAGTACATATGGATCTCAATGTGTTTGGTTCTACGTCTATGAACTGGATCATTGCAGATTAGAATGGTACTCTGATTATCACAATAGATAGTAGTTGATTATTCTGATTTGAAACCACACTCACCAAGTAACCCCTGCAACCATAAACATTGAGTTGTTGCATTTACAACTCCTTTGTACTCTACTTCTGTAGATGAGAGTGCAATGGCACTCTGTTTCTTGCTTGAACAGCTGATTGGTCCTTTAGAAAGCATGGACACATATCCTGATGTTGACTTTTTATCTGTGTTGTCACCTACCCAATCACTGTCAGTAAACCCAATCAAATCAAGATCAGATTTAGCTTTGTAGTAGATCCCATGAGTCCTTGTTCCCTGAACAAAGTTAAGGATCCTTTTGGCTGCTCTCCAATGGATCTCATTAGGCTGATCCATGTATCTTTAAGCCACACTTACTACATAATAAATATCAGGTTGAGTATGTGTAAGGTACAGAAAACACCCAATCAATTGCCTATACAGTGTATTGTTTAACATAGGTGAAGAATCTGCTTCTTCAAGCTTAACTCCTAAAAGGAAGGGAGTCTTTCTTGGCTTGCAATCCTTCATTTTTAATTTGTTCAGAAAATACAAGCCATACTTGGACTGATGTAATTTTATTTCATTTTTGGTTTGATCAATCTCAATACCCAAGAACTATCTCAATAACCCCAATTCTGTCATTGAAAATGCATGGTTCATTGCATCCTTCAAGGAGGAAATTTCATCCTTTGAGCTTCTTGTAATGAGAAGGTCATCAACATACAAGAAAATAATAATTAATGAACAATGAATCAGATTCAAATAGACATTAGTATCTGACTTGCATCGAACAAAATTCAATGATAGCAGAAAGCTATCAATCTTGGCATACCAAGCCCTGGGGGCTTGCTTAAGCCCATACAATGATTTCTTTAGCCTACACACAAGAGATGGATTTGTAGAAAATCCTTGAGGCTGTTGCATGTAAATATATTCAGTGATATCTCCATTCAAGAAAGAACACTTCACATCCATGTGATGTACCTCCCACTGCTTCGAAGCTGCAATGGCTAAGGCTAGCCTGATGGAGTCCATCTTTGCCACTGGTGCAAAATTCTCATTGTAGTCTATGCCATGTACCTGTGAGTAGCCCTTGGCTACCAATATTTCCTTATATTTCAAAGGTGAACCATCAGCAGCAAATTTTGTTTTGTAAACCCACTTACACTGAACTAGCTTCCTCCCCGGGGGAAGATCAACCAGCTCCCAAGTGTTGTTCTTCTGGAGTGAGATGAACTTTTCTTTCATGTATGTTTTCCATATTGGATAATGTGCTACATATTCATATGTATGTGGGTCTGATTCAACCATCAGATAGCATTTCTCTGAAAACAAGGGATCTTTCATACACAGAGCACTCTCAAACTAAGATATAGTCCTCCTAGGATCATTAGGATTTTTAGCTAGTTCTCCAGCTGCATGAATGGTATCTGCTACCCATTTTGGTCTTGTAGGACTTTTAGGATCTAAAATTAAATCATCATTATCATACATATCAGAATCATCAAGTTCAACTATCTCTTCACTTACATTCAATGGTTCTAGTGGTGAAGAGAATTCTCTAACTTCCACTGCTGCTAAAGGCTCTTCTTGGAACTGAACACACCTTTCAATGAAGGATTTGTTTGTGCTAAAATTGATTAGATTGTACCCTTTTGAATATTTAGAGTTACCAACAAATAGACACTCTTGGCTTTGGGGCTGCAAAGCCTTCCTCTTTTCTGTTGGAATTCTAGCCCAAGCCCTTGAGCCAAAAATCCTGAAATGGGTCACATCTGGCTTGTGCACACTCCATGCTTGGAAATGATTCATACCATAAAGTTGTTTATGAGGAACCCTATTCTAGATATGGGATGCATAGTTTATATCTTTGGCCCAAAACTTTGGTGTCAAAGTCTTAGCCTCCATCATGCAGGTTGCCATCTCTTTCAGTGATCTGTTCTTCCCTTCAGCAACACCATTTTGCTGTGGTTTGTAAGGGATAGAATGTTGCATCTGAATACCTGGATCTTCTTAATATTGAATGAAATCAGACTTGACATACTCACCACCATTGTCAGATATGAGGACCTTGAGTTTCCTCCCAGACTGGTTTTCAACCAAAGCCTTAAAGACTTTGAAGAGGCCAAAAACTTCAGACTTGTGTTTCAAGAAGTAAACCCAACAATACCTGGAAAATTCATCTATGAATGTCAATGCATATTTGGCCTGAATCATTGAAATATGAGGAAATGGGCCAGAAACATCACTATGGATCAACTCAAGAGGTGTAGAGGTTCTCTCATGACTAGCTTTCTCAAATTTATGCTCTGGGTGTTTTCCTAAGATGCAACCTTGAAAGAATCCTTTGGAAAACTTAATCTTTGGTAACCCTATGACCATTTATTTTTCACTAAGATCAGAAAGATACTTATAGTTAAGGTGGCCAAATATTTCATGCCAAAGCTTGCTTGCCTCATTAGCATGAATCAGAAGAGCAGAGGGGTTTGAGTAGGGTAGGAAGTGTGAGAACATGTATACCTTCAAAGTGTGATTTGCAACTCCTTTTGCAATGACTTTACCACTTGAGATCTCTATGATCTCAACTTCATCAGGGGAGAATATGACCTTCTTTGGAGACCTTGTGTGGCTCATCTGATACACTGATAAGAGGTTAGAGGCAAGACCTAGAACATACAATACATTGCTGAACTTACCATGGTCAAGATCAATCCTTCCTTTGCCCAAACTTTCAGTGAGAGAGTCATCTCCTAGTACTATTGGTGGATATTTCAACATGTCAAGTGAGGTGAATGCCTTCTTGGTCAAAACCATATGTCTTGAAGCTCCAGAATCAATGATGAAACTAGGTGAGCTTGTTGCGCCAGCAACCAATGCATGAACTCTCTCTCTATCTTCTGAATTTGATCCTCCTTCCCTCATCTTTGAGCTATCAGGAAGGGAGATGTCATTCTTCTCTAGGATTTGGGTCAACACGTCAATTTTATTCTTCATGCAGGAGCTTTTAGGATGATTTCCCTTACTACAGTATGCACATTTTCTCATTTCTCCTTTGTTCTTCTTCTTCTAGGGGTTCTTCTTGGAACCTTGGGAGTCCTCTGGAGACTTGTTCTTGTCTCTCTTTTACTCAGGTGGCTTCTTAGCTTTCTTTTTGCCTTTTGAATCCAACCTCAAATCTCTAACAACCAAAGCTTGGCCTTTGGAAGGTTTGATGGTGCCCATCATCACTAGTTTATCTTGTTCTTGTGTGAGAGATTCCATGAAATATGTAAGGCTAGGCATTTTCCAGGCTCGAGCTATCAACTTTGTGGCATAGAAGGTCGATACAAACACCGAATAGTTAGGGCCAAACTTCTAGAGTATGGCCAAAACCAGTTGCTCATCCTTCTTTTTTATCCCACACTGTTTTAGCTGCAAAACAAGGGCTTTGAACTTGGAAAAATAGAGTTGAAGGAATTCAAAGCTATTGGGACTCAGGGAGATCAATTCATTTTCAATTTGATGTCCCCTCATCTCATCTATCTTACCAAAAATCTCAACAGGCTTCTCCCATTTTTCATTTGGTGATTTCAATCCATAAATATGGAAAAAGAGGTCTTTGGATATGCTCAGACATAGGAGACCATAGGCCTCATCCCTCATGTTATGCCATTTTATTTTATCTACAGCTACATTGGGCTCTGCTTCTATTGCCATAGTCACTCTGTAGAGGCATTTCACTCTCAATAGTATCTCCATCTCTACTTTCCATTCAAAGAAGTTAAATGGAGTCAAGATGATATTCTGAGATTGATCCATAGCTCAGAAATTGTCCCTCCAGTCAGTAGAATGCTCCCAGTCAATGATGTCGAACTTGCAATAACAAATTGGAAGGAGAGAAATCGATCTACAAAGGCTCTGATACCATATGGAAATTGAACCCAGTTGTTAGAACGATTACACTCACAAAAATTTCCAATTACACATGCAAATTACACACAAAGGAGACTGAATATGGAGCAGAACACTAATCTATATTGAATAAGTCTACAATATTGAAATCTATGAAGCCATAGGCTACCACAAAAAATAATTACATGAGATATTCGAATTCATAAGGATGACATTCAAATTTGGTCAAAAGAAGGCTTACTAAATCTAAGCAAATCCCCCATAGGTGCATAAAGTAGTTTCCAAATCTGTCTAGGAGCTCATGATGGAAGGACAACTCATACATGCTTTTCTTAGGAGAAAAGAGTGGAGGATGATGAGGACAAAAAACAAGTTAACTTCACCTAGTCAAACTTTCCCAATTGCCTTAAAACTCAGCAAAAGCAGGCAATAAAGCAGAAAAAGAAGACATGCGCTAGGAAGGCCAGGAATAAAGCATATTTGATTCCAAGTGGTTTCCCAAGCACTCCATGACTCAATTTTATCAAGTTTGACCACTTTGGAGATGTGGAGGACAACTTACATAAGGTGGAATATGGAAACTAGGCAAATAAGACAAAAAATGGATTAATTAATATCTAAGGTAGCTAACTATGGGTTGATTATTCTAACAATTGTGTGGCATTATAGTCGACTGTGTAGGATAGTTTTTCTTTATGAAAGGTGTTACAATCAATTGTTACAGTCAAGCTCAACTCTAGTTTATTTTTGTTATTTATCTTTCTTGGAGTTTATTAAATTAGTTAGATTATGATTGCAATTGACGTGATTCTTTATTGTCATCTATGATTTTCATATTAGATAAATTAGATAGCTCTTAGCTAATTCCTGGTAATCTGATATCTTTAGAATTTACTTTGTGCAAAAGTAAGTCTAGCTTAATTCTTTCTAGATTAGTAATTTTTATAATCATGATTGTATGAAGGAAAATGCATTTTTGAATTTCTAGATAGATAAATTAGGTTAGCTTTAGCCATGAGAATAGTTTGACTAAGCAGATAGGTAGGACAATTAAGATTTTATTCATTTAATTGTCTACTTAATTGTTTATGCATATATTTTTCTAATTATCTTTGAAACAAAAAGACTTCCCTGGGTTGACAATTCATATTGAGCATTCTGTGTGTTATTTGTAATTGATTAGCATCTAGGGTGTCCAACATTTTGGCATCGTTTTTGGGGAAGATAATTGATAGAAACTATAGTAGTTGCATTTATTTATTTTCTTTGGCATTTTTTAAGTTTGTATTATTTTTGAGTTGTATGAATACAAGGAGGACACAACGGGATAATTGCATAACTCCCTGAGATAATAACTTGGTAGGTGGTTGAGGTCGTGGTAGTAGCCCAACCTTAGGGAGAAGAAACTTCATTGATGATTTAGTGGCCAAGATTAATTCTTCTACTAGGGAATGAGATCAAGGACCATCATCTGTTAGAAGAATCCTTATCTCCCCTATGGTGGAGGCATCATTGTCAAAAGTGGAGAAAATAGTGGGAGATGCAACACCATCTGGTGTACTGAAGGAACGAATTCTAGGAGATAGGGGTATTTCTATGGGAGCAGGTGGACCAAAGGTGTTTTATCATATCGATAGAAAGGAATTCATGAAAGAGGAGTGGTTACAGCTCCAACAGAATTTGGAAAATTATAATAAACAAAGACATGAGGAGGAATAGGTAAACATGAATAATGAGCATCATCCTCATGATCGTGAGAAAGAAGTGGGGGAGAATCATGATGCTGATGGAAATATCCAGCATGAGGAGAATTTCACCACACTTCAGTTCCCCATTCAGAAACTAATTGGACCTTCCCCCATGAAAAACATTTCACCATCAGTGTTACCATGCTTTCATGGGAAAGCCACAGAGGATCGACACTTTCATAGGAAAGCCACATGTTGAAGATGATGGTCACCGTAATTGGTTACATACCTCCACTTGTAATGTATGGGAGTCTCAAGCCTCTCCTAGGTGATACATACCTACTGCATTCTGGAGTTGACTTATCCCACCCTTGGTTTTCTTGCATTTTGGATGTACATTTTCTTAGGAGTGTGCTCTCTATATGCTATATTTATCTAGGGTTCATAATTAGTTTGAGTCTCTTTATTTTTGTTAAGTCATCATGAATCCAGGAGCGGATTTCTTCCATTCTCAACATTTAGAAGGTCTTCTTCATTCTACGTCTCCTCCTACTTCATGAAAGAGACCGAGACAGTCCGGATGGACTGATACTCACTTTGAATCACACACTGATATCACTATGAGTCATACATCTAATATTATAGAGCATCCCCCTTCTCCACCTCCGGGGTGGAGAACATACCTGATATTTTATATGGGACTCCAGAAAAAACCGATCACTTTGAGGTTGGGACATCATATAATGTACTATCACATTTTCCAGACTACGTAAACATAGACCATCGATATTATACACACAGGTCGAGAGGTAAGACTCATTATGTACAGTCTAGTAGTGGCCCATTTAAGTATTGCATGCCATACCTTCCGGAGACTGGTCCATCATCCAATGTCGAATCGGGTGTTGACCCTGGTGCTACGCCTGGGGGCACTGCAATTCCTTTCCATGCGGATAGGTTTGGTAGTGGTCATATTTCACTTTCCACTCCTACAGTGGGAGGATATTCATACCCATTACCTAGGCCTAACACTAGAGTCCCCATTCTCAGAAATGGCCCTAGACATGTGAACATTGGAAGTACAAGTTATATTCCATTCTATGCTCCATTGTCTTCGATACATGTTCCTTCAAATTCGTTTCTAATGATGCATCCTCCACATAACTCACATGGTTCTTTCTGACAAAGTACTACCACTAGCCATGTTGTTACCACGTCTTCCCACACCATAGTGTCACAAGGCTACGTTCCTCCTTACATGTTGGCAGGGTATGTACCACCTTATATACCATCTTATATACTACCTTATGGGTTGAGGACACAACCTTCTTATCAGTATTTCAACTATGGCTTTGTAGAACTCCTGTCTCAAGGTATTCCGAATCACAACATTCCCATGTACCCTTTCATGGGTCATGACAGAGGACACTATTATCCCACTGGACAAGGACATGGATTTTACAACAACCAAACTTACATGAATCAACCTTATCTAGGGGCATGGGACTAGATGGCTCAACCTAGGCTCCCTTTCCTAGCGACGCTAAAATTTCCTGACTTATCGAGATTAACTAATGATCTAGTATCTCATGATTTGACATGGTCATTTGTTCCCACCAAGATTCCTTCAGAAATTCCAAAATTAGAAGGTAAGAGTGGTGAGGACCCTAGTGAGCATGTTAGAAATTTCCACCTATGGTTCTCTTTGAATTCGTTGAACCATGATTTAGTTTGTTGACGACTATTTCAATGCACCCTCGTGGGTCTTGCAGCAAAGTGGTATATAGATTTTCCTGAGGGCACATATCAAACATTCAATGACTTATCCAGGACCTCTCAACCACTTTCATCTACCTATGCGTTACGATGCCGATACTGAGCTCTTGTTGAAATTTGGGTAGGATAAAGATACCCATATTTTTTATCATATTCAAGAGTGGAATAGATGAAAGAGATGGATTAAGGTTCACATTCCACCAGAGTTTCTTTTGGAGTGGTTCCTCAAATCGTTATTTCCATATATAGTGTAGGATGTTTCCACATCCATAGTGATGAACGAGGAATAGGCTATCTTTCGAGATCAACAAATAGACTTGATTTATGCTTATTTTGGGATCTTATATTAGATTATTTCGAATGCATTGCAATCCAATTTTGATCCTAAGTTCAAACCTAGGGCACATGCTGACGACATTGTTGGCTCTACGAGTGCTAAAACTGCAGACTTGGTTACAAATCAAATGAAAATTTTGTCTATTAACTGTCCTGCATCGAGAGAATATACAGCTTCATATCATCCCACTCAAATGATGGATGTACATTATATGCAATCATCGAACAAGAAGGGAAACCAACAGCCTAAAATGAATAAGAAAAAATGAAGAAACAATCGTAAGGGTGCGAATAGGAACATAAATGTTAATGATGAAAAGAACGATAATAATGTTGGGGGGGACAAGAATTCTAAACATAAGGTCAAGTTTCCTTGAAAGCTTTGTGGGAAAGATAATCTCACTCATTTGTGCCCTCATATGTAGGATGCCTCGAAATTCATCGCACAAGGCCCAGCTGTGTTGGCCGATCCTTTACCGCAAAATCAAAATATGAATTCAAGGACTGTGGAATATGGAAGTGCTTCTAGTGGAATCAAAAAGCACCAAACACTACAAGTGGCCATGGTTTCATCAACATGATTTCCATCAAGAATGTTGTGACATGAGCTAAAGATTATGGTTCATCAAAACCTGACCTAGGGAAAGAACCTGCTCCACCCAATACCCCTTTGTGTATTGATAAACCTAGTGACAAGATGAAAGTTACACCTCTCATTTCTAAGGGATTCTTGAAGCATCCTGAGCACAATCGTAATTCCTAAGCTACCGATAACTATTCCATTATTGAAGATTTGGGACAAACTCCTTGTTTAATGTCTACCTTAGAAGTTCTTCAGACTTTCCTTTCATAGAGGAAAGCCTTGTTGTCTGCCCTGTTAGTTTTTATCAATAAAGCTAGCATTATGTTAGGATATTTAACTGAGAGAACAACAAGTACAACAATCAAACACAAGAGACAATGAACATAGTGTTTTTCCTCGGGGAAACCATAATGGAGAAAACCCCGCAACTTCCTTAGAGATAGAATCGAAACCAAAAGTAAAACCCCCAAAATAGTAAGATGATCTCCCGATAATAGTAATCTCTTTCTTCCTTGCCCCAGTGTCTTTCTCTTCATCAGCTATGCACTACAACTGAGTGTGGATGAGTGTGTTCTAAATAGAGAGGCTATCTCTCTATTTATACTAATTCCTGACATGACTAAAACCATACTAGGGTCGACCTCTCTAGGAGAGTCTAATAACCCTAGTGCCCTGGAACTGCAGGGACTTTAACCCTTAGACAATAGGAGGGTTACCCACAATGACTTGACATGACTTGTTTACATTATAGATCCTCCCGATAGGAACATCGAGGCATGACATGACATAAGTACATCAAAAATACATCCCAGAATAAACATCGGGTTACAATACATAATATATACAAGTGAATACATTCCAAAGTTACATATTCATCAACACTTCCTCTTAACTAGGAAGGTATTCTCTCGACACAGTTTTTCAGCACAAGTCCTCTTCTCTGTATCATTTGGGTCATCATCAAGTTCTCATCATATTTATATTCAAGTCATATTCATCTGGATATGGATCATCACTTGATCTATATTGTCATAGAGTCATCATCACTGGATCTGGATCATCACTCAATCTAGATCATCATTACTCGATCTGGATCATCACTTGATCTGGATCATCATCAATGGATCTGGATCATCACTCGATATGGATCATCATCACTAGATATGGATCATCACTCAATATAGAGCATCACAAGGTCATCATCAGTGGATCTAGATCCTCATTCGATCTAGATCATCACAGATAGATCTGGATCATCACTCGATCTAGATCACCTCGGAGACATCATAACTAGATCTAGATCGTAGCTCGATCTGGATCATCACTTAGTTATCATCACTGGATCTAGATCCTTACTCGATTTGGATCAGTACCATACGTGCTATCTCATGATTCTTCTTATCATAGGAATTGCTACAGAGCCAGCCCTTTTTTATGATGGTTGTAGGCCTACCTCCTCGTAGGTCTTCAATAGCACTTATATCCGGCCTACTCATCAAAAAGGCTAGCACTCACATCTGACCTACTCATCAGAAAGTCACAACACTGACATTTGACCTACTCATCAGAATGGCATGCACTCACATCTGATCTTGTAGGAACCAATCCTACAGTCATATCAGAATGGTCCCTAGTCCTGGACTGAGCTACCTGGTAATGGACCAAGTGTCTCCATTCTCCCAGAGAATGGCAGTAGCCCTTACATCTGACCTAATCATTAGAATGGCTAGCACTCACATCTGACCTACTCGTCGGAAAGGCATAGCACTTACATCTTACCTACTCATTAGAAAGGCACAACACTCACATCTGATCTTGTAATACTACATCTTACAATCGTCTTAGAAAGGACCTCAGTCCTAGACCAGGTATTCCTGGTAACTCACTAGGAAACCCCATTCCCAGAATGGCAGTAGCCCTTATATCTGATCATGTAGGAACCAGTCCTACAGTCATATCAGAATGGCTTAGCACTCATATTTGAAAAGGAAGGAACCAAATCCTCTCACCATGACATAATGGCTCAACCCTTACATTTGACCTACTCATCAGAATGGCTTCTGGACTCGTCACTTCCCCTTGGAAGGTACCTCGATTTGGAGAACACCAAGCTTCTCCCTAAAGTAATCAAAATTCACTATGGACAATGGCTTCATCAACACATCATCTATCTAATCATCCATCGCAACATACAGGAGCTTCATTGATCCCCTCTACACCATATCCCTGATCTAGTGATACTTGATCTCGATATGCTTCAACTTGTCATGGAACACTGGATTCTCTGACAACTTCACACAACTCTGGTTGTCACAATGTATACAAGTAGCATCCATCTAGAGATCAAATAAATATGACAGTAGCTTCCTCAACCATACTGCCTCACAACTAGCTGAACAAGCTACGACATACTCTGCTTCAGCTGTACTGAGTGCCACATAGGATTGCTTTCTGCTAAACCAAGAGAGCACACCTGAGCCCATAATGAAGTAACAACCTAAAGTGCTCTTCCTATCGATGGCACTACCTACCCAATATGAATCAACATAACCCTCTAGGTTAATCTTCTTATTCGCCAAGTACTTGAGTCCATAATCAATTGTACCTATCATGTACCTCAGAATATGCTTTGCAGAAGTCAAGTGAACATGTCTCGGATCTGTCAGGAACTAGCTCAAGGTGTTCACAGCAAAGCAGACATCTAGTCTCTTGTTTGTCAAGTACATTGAAGACCCAATCATCTGACAATACATCATGGCATCAACTACTTCTAATGAAGCATCACTCAATAGCTTTAGGTTCAATTCCATAGGTGTGCCCATAGCCTTGCAGTCCATCATCCCAAACCTCTTTAGGATCTCTACTACATACTTCCCTTGTCCAAAGGAGATTCCATACTCACTTTGCCACACCTCCATACCTAGAAAATAATGCATCATACCCAAGTCCTTCATTTTCAACTCAGCAACGAGCTTTCTCTTTGCATCAGCAATCAACCCATCCATACTTGTCACAAATAGATCATCTACATACAGTAAGAGAATCATTGGGTTGCCATCTTCAATCTTATAGTAAAGGTTGGAGTCTGCTTTACTCTTGGTAAATCCCAAAATGGATAGAAAGCTCTCAATTCTACTATACCATGTCATGGGTGCCTGTTTCAAACCGTACAGGGATTTCTTCAATTTGCACACATGAGACTCCCTGTCATGTGTCTCAAAACCGAGTGGTTGTTCCACATACACTTCCTCTTCGACTACACCATTCAATAAAGCAGTATTGACATCCATTTGGTGTATCTTCCATTTCATTACTGTAGCCATAGAAATTACTGATCTAATGGAAGTGTATCTAGATACAGGTGCAAAGGTTTCTTCATAGTCTATTGCTTCTTTCTGGGAGAAACCCCGAGAAACAAATCTTTCCTTATATTTATCTATGCTACCGTCTGTCGCATGCTTGATCTTGTAGATCCATTTGGAAGTTACAACTATTTTCCCTTCTGGTCTTGGGAAAACATCCCAAACATCATTCTTCATGATCAATTGATACTCTTTGATCATAGCATCCTTCCATTATTTTCATTCTATCACTTATTCATAATTGGAAGGTTCTTTATCATTGAAATCACATAGTAATGCTACATACCCGGAGCAGGATCTGGTCCTTTTTCTTCCCCTGTGATTCTCTTCTGGAGCACCATATCTTTCTACACCTTGGATAACTTCTTGTACCCAAGCAGGTTTCCTCTTATGAGGATTATTTTCTATAGGTGGATCTACAGGTCTTTGTGGTTCTTCAAATTCTTGAACTTCTTCTTGAGTTTCTTCATTCATGGTTGTATCATGAATTCTGGGTGCTTCCAATTCTTTAGGACCTTCAGCAGGTCTCTTTCTTGATTTTCTGTAAGTTGTGTCTTCATTAAATGTCACATCCCTGTTGATGTCAATATTCTTGAATCCTGGGAAGTATATTCTGTAAGCCTTCGAGCTTTCAAAGTATCCCACAAATATACCCTTCTTTCCTGAAGGATCTAATTTAGTCCTCTTCTCTTTTGGAATTTCTATGTAGATTGGACAGCCAAATATTCTGAGATGGCTAACTTTTGGTTTCTTGTCGAATAAGACTTCTTCAAGAGTCTTATTCTTGAGTACTCTGTGTGGAGTACAGTTCTGTACTTACGGCACTATTCTGGCAGCTTCTGCCCAAAGATGCATAGGAAGATATTGATCATGAAGCATTGCTATTGCAGCTTCCATGATAGTTCTATTCTTCCTTTTTGCAATCCCATTATGTTGTGGATTATAAGGAGTGGACAACTCCCTCTTAATCCCTGATTCTTTGCATCGCTCTTTGAATTCATTCGAAGTGAATTCTCTGCAATTATCTGATCGAAAGGTCTTGATCTTCTTTTCAGTGTGATTCTCGATCAAGGCTTTGATTTTCTTGAACTTTCTGAATACTTCATATTTATTCTTCATGAAGTAAATCCATGTCTTCCTAGAAAATTCATCAATAAAAGAAACATAATATACATACCCGCTTAGTGATATTGATGACATAGGACCGCATACATCGGAGTGGATGATTTCCAAGATTCCTTTTTCTTTTCTTTCGCTGCTTGGAAATGTCTTCTTTGTATTCTTTCCTTTCACACATCCTTTGCAAAACCCATCAAGTTTTTCTTGTATTTCTGGAAGACCTGCAACAGCTTTTCTTGCCAGTGGTAGTGCTCTATAATGCACATGTGCAAGCCTTCTATGCCAAAGCTCATTTGGCTCAACTGTGTCTTGGACCAAGGCTTGTTCTGGATGGCCCTTTAATTTGTACAATCCTCCTTCTTGTTCTCCAATCACTACCACATCATCTATAGTCTTTCCTTTTGGCGACATGACGACTTGACCATCTATAGAGAGAAGGTTCTTCTTGAGACCTGGTACAAACAATACATATTGCATTTTCATAGACTTTCCATAGTCTAGTTTATAGGAGGATTCCCCACTACCTTTTATTGGATATTGGTAGTCATCTCCAAGCTTCACCTTGAGAGGTGATTCATGTTCTAAAAGTTTTACAAAGGACTTTTTGAATCCTATCATATGTTTGGAAGCCCCACTTACTATAAGCCAATCATTGCTTCCATGTGTGATTTCCCGTGAGAGCAGAAATCAAGACATATTCTTCTTCACTAGAAGAGTATTCACTTTCATATCTAGTCCTTTTCTTCAATGGTTCATCATCCTCTACAGTATGAGAATGATGTCTTCTCTTGTTGCTCTTTTTATTATTCTTTATTTTACAACAATCTCTTGCAAAGTGTCCTACTTCATCACATGTATAACATCTGATACTAGACATGTCTTTTCTAGATATATTTTTAGAGAAATTCTTACCTCTGAAGTGATGAGAACTTCTTTTGGTTTTCTTGGAGTGAACTGTGAGAGCTTGATCTTCACTTCCCATCTTTTCTTATTGAGCTATTATCTGAGCTTCTTCTTGAGAGCATTCTTCCCACAATCTATTGAACTTGACTAACTTATTTCTAGCACATATCCCTTGAATAAAGGAGTCCCATGATCTAGGGATACCATTCAAGGTGGTCATCACAATCTCTACATTTTCCACTTCTTCATCTACTGCTTCTAGCTATTCCTTGATCTTAGAGACCCTTGTGAAGTAATACTAGATGGTCTTAGCATTCTGGGTCTTTACATTCTTCAGTTGGTTTCTCAGAGACATCTTCCAGTTTATGTTCTTCCCTTCAAACAATTTGGTTATGGAATCAAACATAGCTTTAGGTGTCTTGAGGGAGGACACCTGTGGTATGAGGTGATACTTGATAGAATCAACAATGATCGTCTTTGACATAACCAACTTCTTCTTATGTAAGGCCTTTGCCTCATCACCCTCTAGAACTGGAACCTCCTCATTGATATAGGAGTCCAACTCATTTTCTTCCAGGACCAGGGAGATCCTATACTTCCAGGCTCAAAAGTTATCATCTCCCTAAAGACTTTCATTAAGCTTGGTATGATGAGACATCTTAACTGAGAACCTCAAATGGAAATACAAAATATTTAGATCTTACCAAGTCAAGATGTTGGATCTAGATTTGGAGCTGAAATCCTGCAGTGTTGGTTCAGGAGCATATTAGGGTTTTCTCTTTTTTCAAAGTTCTATCCAACCAAATACTTTGAATTTGATCCCTAGCTTCGATTTTGTGGAGGAGATCAATCTAGGCTTGGGCTCACTAAAAAATTCTTCTTCTGTGAAAAGCCCTAATTTATGGTAGTAATGTGTTATCTCCATTTCATAAATAATGACAAAAAATAATCAAATAATGAATGGAGGCACCTTCACAACTCAGGTTATCTGATTGTAACAATTAGTTAGCAATTAGGTGCATTTATAACACTCATATCACCCTAGAAATGCTCCCTGTTTGAAGGAGGAATCCCAGTTAGCCTCCCCAACTGAAGGATAAGTCTTAGTTGGCCTCTTTCACTGAAGAAGGGCATGGGTGTGCTCATGCTAATGCCATAGTGTACTCATCTAATGCCAAGTAAGTCAATTAAACTTAAGATAGTGTGTAAATAGGCCAAAATTGACCAAATAAGTGTGCATGTTGTGTAAATGACTCCAACACCCCCCCTTAAGCTATACTTAGGAGGAGTAAAAAAAATGAATGAAATTCTAGGGCCCCAGAAACAAAGGCCATAGGTTACCCTGTACAATAAAGTAACTGCTTCATAAAACCAAGGAAATGGGAAAAACCTCATGGGAAAAATACCCCCCCTCAAACTAAGCAGTAAATCAAGAAATTTTTAGTTCTTCTATGCAGCAGCATCTTGAGACTATGCATGTGAACCTATGAATCCAAACTAAATGAATATTTTTGGAGGAATATTGCTCTTTTGAAGAAGAATAATGTGCTCAAATGAATTAAGAACATAGACAGTTGTAGGATGGAAATTGGACCCATGTAGAGCAACTGAAATCAATTGATAAGAGAGAAAAACTGCTTGAGGATCTGAACCATGTGTGGAACACTCAAAAAAATGATATTTTTCATCCTTGAATAGAAAACCATGAGTGGTAAAATTATCCCCAATTATTAGGATCAAGTGTCCAAGCAGATGCAAAATGTCTTCCTCTTTACTAGTTATGTGAGGAGATGAGCATGTGACCAAAGGTAGAGAAGCCCTGGGACCATGGAGAGAGAATGCTTGAGCTCCATAATATGATATAGCTTCAGAAATAGCTAATGTTTCACAAAATAAAATATCAGCAACCTCATAGGAGAAAACTAACACCAGATCCCGAGCAACAAATTTGAAGAAGAATTGCGGTACTTGATTTTTCACACTGAAATTGGTGAGAGCAGATTCAAGCAATACTAAAAGCTCTTGGAATATAAAACTCGAACTAGTTAATATCAGATCAGATATAAATGAGATCACATCATATCCAAATAATTTCATATCATATCCAAAAGTGTGGAATGAAATCAAATCCCCAGAAGCAGTTTTGAAGGAGACTTGTGGTACTTGTTTCTTCACAAAATTAATGAGAGCAGCTACAAGAAGTACTAAAAGCTTATGAACCTAAAATATTGAACTAATAAATATCATATCATATCCAAATAATATCATATCAGATCCAATAAGTTTCATATCATATCCAAATAAATGTTCAACCAAGAAAATGGATGCATAGTTGTATTTTTCTTCAAAAATTTGAATTTTGGTGCATGCAATCCTGCAGGAATTTGCTAGAACATATAGATCAAGGGTGTTGTTCAGGATTAAACACCCTTGTAACCTAGGGTCTGGGGTTACCAACTTACTACTAACCTTGCAGACAATCAGCTTTAATAGAGTACATAAAGGAAATAGGAAGAAATTCTTGACTCACCCAATTACCGACGGTTGATCCAAGCTTGATCTTCTTCCACTCGTCTTCTCTCCAAAGTTTCCAGGGATGCGCCTCCTTCACCTACAAAGAGAAAATTCTCCAAGTAAAATATTATACATGTATATATGAGAGGTTATATAAAAAATGTATATAGTGCATAATCGAATATATTGATCAACCATAATACATGAAAGAGACTCAACACAATATTGGAAGAAGAATTCTGTTTATTAACAATCAGTGAATGAGATAAGAGTACAACCCAGCTTCTAAGACAAGGACTCCTTTGCAACCAAAGGACTCTGAGTTCTTCTGCTCCAACACTTCTAAAGAAATACCACCAGCATAACTTTTCTCTCCAAACTTGATTGATTAATTCCCTCCCCAAGGCCTTTATTTATACTTTGAGAAATAGAGTGGTTTCGAACGTTGAGGAGGTTAAAATAGTTAGGATAGTTAATGATTAGGACCCAAATAATATCCATTAATCGTGATTTATAATTTTTAATGTCAAATAAAGATGTACGCAACTATTAATATAGGTAACCCGTTTATTAAACGCGATTTGTTTAAAGGAAACCCACGTATGCTGATGTACATGGGTTGCAATGGAGATAGTCGCGTATAGTACATGAGTTGTCCATGGGAATAGTCACATACATATGTGATTTGCAATGAGGATAGTCGCATATGCCATTCAATACATAGAAAAATAATATGGCAAGCTGGTTCAAGGGTAAATGCATCTCATGTCATGCCCATCTATAGCGTTTTGGAAAACTTCAATCCTAAGATGTCCTTTTGTGTACCAACATAAGGAATGTCAGCACTCAGACAGAGAAGTGCCATTTGGGTTGATAACAGATGCCCCCTAATGTGTGAGGTCAGAGGGAAATGATGGCCAAAATACATTATAATCATTATCTTGGAGAACTTAGAAGTCCAATGGAGCAGAGGTAGTACCTAAAACAAATACATAATAATGTCATATACAAAGTCATATCCGAGGATGATATGTTTAATATACTAGAACACTAGCTTCTTTACAATATTTGAGCACATCATATAGTATGGGTATAAGACCACGTATATTACAAAGGTGGATCAAATCCACAATATACAATAATCATGAGTCTTCAAAGATCTAGAAGCTGTGTAAGTGACCACGACATAATATTGCGCAACTTAGTCCACAGATATGAAAATAAGGTCTTTATAAAAAATCCCAAAGAACCAG
>LPNX010082066.1:4524-163805 GCA_001517045.1 Pseudotsuga menziesii | reverse complement strand
ACAATTCTCGAAACCGCAAGTGCTAGGTAAAACTACACTCCATGCTCTTTCATTTGATCCAAGCAATTTATAATTTTGGGCCCAAAATTTATGTTTTCAAGCGCCCTCAAAGCATAAATGTTGTGTACGTGGTATGGTATGTTAATAGTCACGTACACATTTTCTGTACGCAGGTTTCTTGAAGGAAAGTCGTGTACAGTATGGGACTTGCCCAAAGGACAGTCGCGTACAGTGCACGAGGTGAAAAAAGAATATATAGGGTCAAAAGTTCAAACTTTTATATGAATCTAATGGTTTGAAATTGCTTGGTTATTAGATTTAAGGATGGTGCTTGAGTGGAGGGAGAGGGAACATGAAGACATGGACCAAGAATCTCTACAAGATGCCCCCACGGTGAATGTTTTACATCACAGTGGGTTATTGAAATTTTTCTGTGCCTCACCTATGCGATCAAATGTCTACCTCCTAGAATTTTTTATAAACTATTGGGATCATGATATTGGCATGTTTGACCTTCAAGGTGAGTTTCTATAGGTTACATCGGAAGATGTCTATTTCATTTCCAGTTTATCATGACAGGGATCTCCCATCAACTTGGAAGGTACCGGTAGAGGCGGCGACCTCCTAAGTGTACAGAACTATATAGACATATACTGCAAGCCAGACACTCAAAAGAGGGGTAGATACATCCTTATTGTTCACATTTGCAAATTCCCCTTACAGATATTGGCGAGCACTATAGTGAGGGTTACAGGGTCATCATCACTTCACCTTGCAACTCAAAACCAAATGAGACTAGCAGTGGACTGTATGCAGGGATCCTTATATGACTGGTGTTTGGGAGTGATCCCAATAATGAGGAAATAGCTCTCTGATTGCAAAAGAGGTAGGTGGAAGAATTTTGGTTATTCCAGCATGTCAGTAGCCTTTTTATTTAGGAGAGTTCAAGGTTTGAGTCCTACGGTACCATTTCCAGTTTTCTCTCCCCATCAGCCTAGGTTGAGTAGGTGGGGAGAGATCTTCCTTAGGCAGGGAGGTGGTGGATCGGTCTGGAGTGTCTATGACAATAACTTCTACTTTTGCTGGAGTAACAGTTGCCATCCTTGGAGCCGTTTCCATATGCTGGGTTAGATTTCTGAGGTGATACTGACATTGTCCTCCCTCCTGGAGGAGCATGGGGAGAGTCAGGTACTTTTATTTTCAAGATTTTTAAATTTTTTTATGAATTTTAATTATAAATATATATACATATGTATAAGAGTTCTAATCCTTTTAAAATGTCAAAACGCAAATATTGGACCATTCCGCCCTGCTGGGCATCCACGCATGTATGTACATCCTATGTTGGGAGAGGACCAAAGTTTGATTAGGGTTCTTGAGGGAAATCTAGCCAAGCTTACCCAGAGAGTACCTTCCTTATGCATTGATCATATCCATGCCGTCATGCAGGAGCTGGTGGTTAGTATACTGCCTATCAAGATATGCCTTATGAGGTGAGTAGCGAGAGAAATACTTGTGTATATAGATGTTGTCGAGGTTGTTGAAGCCGAGGAGGCTAAAGAAGCCCGAGTGCAGGGTGATCATGATGATAGGTGGGACCAAGGTGGTCCAACTGACTAGGGTGATCAAGCTTAGACTTAGGAGCATTTTATGGACATTGATCCATGTTTTGTATATTATACAGTTATGACTGTATCTGAGGATCAAAAACTTGACCTATCTATATGGAAAGATATTCACACACACACACACACACACACACACACACATATATATATGTTTTGTTGGTTTATTTACAAATGTTTTTTTATGTGTCTGCTATATCTTTTTATGCAAAATGTGTTAAATGCCAATCCAAGATATAATTAGCATATGCATCGGTTAATGAATTTTGATTTCTTGGAATATGATTGAATATAATAAACTCAAAATCTCTTTCCAATAACCTAAATTTCATAAACTGACGTAATAGAATAGGGTTCCGCACCTGATAAGACCGACTGAGTTGGGAAACCACCAATTGAGATTCTAATCAGACTTCTAGCTGAGTGATACCACATGACAAAGAATCCCATAAAATCTCAATGACATCCCTGTATTCAGTGACATTATTGATAGTAGGACCTAAGCAAGCACCTCATGAGGCAACTAACTGTCCTACGGGAAAATAAATGACCCGTGCAGCTGAAGCCAAATTACAAGTGTGGTGACTGATGCCATCAGTGAAACCTACGAACCACTTGGAAGACATCTGTAACAAATAGCAGATTGTATAAAAAACACAAACTGATGAACTATTGTACATAAAAATACATACACTAAAATACAGGAAAAAGTGCTAAGCCTAAGTATAGTACTTTTTCAGGTAGAGCCCATTTCTAGGCTCAGGAAATTTATTCCCTTCAAAATCAATCAATTCATATGCACCCTTATTTAACACCTTTGACATGACATAAGGTCCCAACCACATAGACATGAACTTTCCTACCCCCAGGGGTTCTTTGTCTTGATCACAGAGCAAAACAAGCTCCCCTTCAGAGAAAATCCGAGGCTTGACCGACTTATCATATTGGTTTTTTACCCTATTTTTATGAGCTTCGTTTGCTGTCAGCGCATCTATACATTGTTCATCTAGATGTTCTAAATGTAATAGAAATTCTTCCAGCTCAGTCGTATTAGGTAACACATGAATAACAATTTTTAAGGATGGGATTTCACATTCAATCGGGGTAAGGACTTCCACTCCATGAATGAGTTGGAAGGGAGAAAACCCTATAGTAGTTTTCACATTGGTCCGATATGCCCAAAGTGTAGGATATAGCATGATGTGCCAGTTGGAATGGGCTGTATTAATAGTACGTTTGAGAATAGTCTTCAAAGTTTTATTAACAGCCTTGACTTGATTGTTTACTTGAGGATAGAATGAAGATGAATGTTCTTATATAAATTCTAGCATAGTGGTCAATTCAGTCGTCATGCTATCTTGGAAATGGCTGCCATGGTTAGTGACAATCGGTTTAGGGATACCAAATCGTGCGATAATTTGGTTGAAAATGAAAAAAATTGCAGTTTCCCCATCATCTTTAAATGTGGGCATTGCCTTTTCCCATTTCGTGAAATAATCTATAGCGACAATAATATGTTTGTGCCCCCCAGCAAAGACTAGGTTGCACGTCATGGAATCTATCCCCCACTTCATGAAGGGGCCCACTGAGATGATGGGAAATAATGAAGTGGGATGCAACCACATCTTTCTGGTGTAAATATGACAAGGATGACAGTGCTTTATGGCTTCCACACAATCTTTAAAGATCATGGGCCAGAAATAACTGGCATGTAATATCTTTTGGGTCGTTGCTAACCTAGATAAATGACCCCAACATGCTCCACTATGGGCATCATTTAGGACAATCTCTGCTTCTTCGTGGGTAAGACATCGACACAAAATAGAATCTAGCCCCATACGATATAAAATATCTCCTATAATGAGGTAGTTCTTGGCATGTAGGAGTAGTTTACGTCTTTCTTCCTGTGAGAAGGTTGCAGGGTACTTTAAAGTCTGGAGATAGATAAGTATATCTCCGTACCAAGGGTCATATATTGAAATCAAAAATATATGCTCATCTGGGAATGAGTCTTCCTTAATGGCTACATTTTTCTATACTGGAAATTATACAATGAGCTCAACAAAGACTAAGGATTTTTTTGATATGGTAGATTGAAAATCTAAGTCAAACTCTTGGAGAATGACTATTCATTTGTTGAATTTTCCTCCAACAATAGATCGAGACAAAACATATTGAAAAGGATTAACATACACCACTACTATCATGGTCCTTAGTAAGATGTAGTCACACAAACTCTGAACAACATACATAGCTGCTAAGGCCAACTTATCGACGTGGGAATACCTAAGTTCAAGTTTGGCTAAAGTAGGACTGAGATAGTAGACAACATGCTCTTAGAGCTTATCATCCTCCTGGACTAGGAATACCCCTATGGTCGACTTAGATGCGGCCAGATATAATTAATTGGAGTTGGAAAATCAAATGTGCCCATTAATGATGCATACATTCCAGCTCCTAAGCTCTCTGAAGCAGGTCTAACTTGATCAACCAATGGTATGGTGAACTCGTTATATTCCATGCGGCCTTTACAAGTAAAATTGAGTTGGTCAAAAGTAACCAACTTCCCTTTCTGTGGAAACACTACCACTCAAAAGATAGCTGATGCAATAGCAGACATGGCATGAGTTCAACTTCTCCCCAAGAGAAAGTTACAATCCAAAGGTGCATCAATCACCTCTACCTCAATAGACATTACATTCCTTGCCAACTTAATTTTGAAATCCAGTAGGATACCATGTGGATGGAATTACCTTCCATTGAAAGCAATAAGTAGGGTGTTTGATGGGACCAGCTCTGGGGATCCAAGAGCTTTCCAGCAAGACAAGGACACAACACATGTAGAAGTACCCTCATCGACAAATGCCCTTCTAATGGTCTTTACACCATGGATGACATCTATCGATATGGCTACATGATATGGTAGGCGAATTTTGACATTAGAAAAATTAAATTTTTCCCTGAGATTGGATGAGTCCATACTTCCTAAGGCTGCTAAGAGTGTGTCTCATTGAGTGAGACAACTCTGTAACACCTGTAAAGCCAACATTGCACAAGGAGTCTAGGATAAGTCTTCAACTACAAAGTAGTTTGTTGCATCCCTAGCATTAGAATTATGCAAGGTTTTCTTAAAGACACCTTTCAGTATCTTGGGAATAATTTCGATAGGTTTCTCAATCGTGAGAGGGTTAGAAGTTTCACCTATCGACTTACCCTTCTCCGAGGTCTCTTTCTCATAGTTCTTGTTCATAGTCTGTAGTAAAGTCTCAGATCAAACCATATTAATATAATTGGGGTTAGGAGCATTTGGGGTGCCCCTTGCTGCATTTGAAACTGAAGTAGAATTCTGTCCTTGGGGAAAGGATCCTTCAGGACAGCTGGTTGTTGGGATTTTAACAGCTTCCGAGCTTGTTCCATAAGGTGACATAGATGGTTCAGGTGATATTCATGGCACAACTTACATGGGAATTTAAACTTCTTCTTTTCTTTCTTCCCCCCATCAGCATTGTTTGTGGGTTTTTGCTTGTTTTGGTTTCGTTCACCCTTATTTCCTCTCTTTCTTTTCCTACTCGGCTGCTGATTTCTCTTCTGAGAGGTTTTTGAAAAAACATTTTCATTTTGGGGTGAGGGGGTAGCCTTTGCTACCTCCACTATAGAATGTTTGGCGGGAAGCTGATGGAGCTGTTTGGCCAAAGATTCTACAGTGGAAGAATTCACGAAACCAACCACACCATCAGCATGGGGTCCAGGCTTAGGTTTTTTTTCATTGTGCGTTGGCCTCAGTGCCTCGGGGATAATCTCATATAAGATCCCAGACTCAGAATATATCAAATCTAGTTGCCAGGCCCTAAGGATGGCTTCTTCCTCATTCGTCACTCCTGAAGTAGATACATCCTTAGATATATAATACAGTACGGATTTAAGGAACCATTCTAATAAGAACTTAGGAGGAATAGTGGCTTTGATAAGGATCTTCCATCTTCTCCACTCTTGGATGTGATCCGAAATATGAGTGGCCTTTTCCTACAGGAAGGTAGATAACAAGTCTATCCTGAAATCATAACAGACAGGAAGCTGGAAGTGACTAAGGAATGCATTAGCCAAGTCCCAAAAACTCCTAAACGCAACAGAAGGCAATTCAATGTACCATTTTGCTTTAGTACTAGTCAAATTTCTTTGGAACAACCTCAACCAAACTGAATCCTTGTTCAGTGAGTTAGAAGAGCACCATAAATGGAAATTGGTGGCATGAGCTCCAGGACCATCACCAACTTTTCCTTCGAATTTTGGGATATCCGAGGGAAGTTTGGTAGGGATGGGTGGCTAGGAGGGGTCATGTCTCATTGGGTCATTCATCAGTTTTGACAAATCTGGAAAGTTTAACATTGCCAGCAAAGGAAGCTCAGGTCTAACCAGAGCACTAAAAGTACCAATTTGGGGATTAGAGGGACTTTCCCCCATATTCCCATATGTGAAGGTGGGGCTACCCCCTGCTGTCGGTTGTGAAGTGGATGGGTTTCTTTGGAAAGGATTCCATCCATAAGCCAATGGACTTTTTATGTGTGGTGTAGTATAATAGGTTTGGCTGCCCCAGTCGAAGCCGGGGTTTGAAATACATGAGCAGGTATCCCTCCGCTAAAAAGAAAAAAGGGAGAGCTCGTGAACGGAGCTGAAATGAGAGTTTGAAAATATTGACCATAAGGATTACTGTTTCCAAATTGCACCCCTACATATGAGGGTGTTGGGCCTATGTATGGAGTGGATGGGGGAATGTGCCCCCCATTCCAAGGAAATCCTTGGACAAAAGATGAGGATCCTATAGGACCACTCTGGGCAGTGTGTGCAAAGGAAGTAGGAATTGTAGGTACACTAGGAATCCCAGTGACCATACCACCAGAAGCACCTGATAGACTTGTGGGAGCCGGTGGTTGAACCACTCGACTAGCTGGAGTTAACGGTGTAGTAGGTATACTTGTTCTAGGGGCACCTACCGGGGGAGGTAGTACCCATTCAGCCAGAGCGGCTAAGGTGGAAGTAAAAGAAATTTCTCCTGCAGTACACATTATTCTACCCACAGGGACACTAATCACGAGTGGATCGAAAGGAGGAACCTGAATGATCACAAGATCGTTTACGTCAGTTAGAGGTGAATTAAAATTCCTTGCAAACTTGTCAGCCTACAAGTCTTCTATCTCAATTGTGTTTAAATTAAAATGGTTTTCCCTAAGTTCTGGTTCACCCAAAACTTCACTAACTCCTGTCGGTTCGAAAGAACCGTCTGTGTGCAATCTCATGCCTTTGAGGGGGACGTGGAGGTTCCAATGTGATAAGAAGAGGAAGGTTTTGCAACCTTCATGACATTTTTATAGATTGGTCCTCCATGATTATAAATTTGACTCTTCACACCCTAAGGTTGGATAAAAACCTAGAAAAACCATAGAGAAATCACTACAAATTTTTTTCCTAAAGTCTCAGCAATCACAAGGGTGTAAGATATGATTTCCCAAAGAAAGTTGAGAGATAGTTTCTTGGAGTCATTGAAGAGTTTCTTAGTCATAAGTGGAGGAATCACCCACCACCCTCCTACACTTTCAACAAGGGTTTCCTTCCAAGCCCATCCAAGGTGAACCAAAAATAGCCTTCTGGTTTACCTGTGTATAAACCCTAGATGTCCAAGAGACTAGAGGGTACCTTAACTATATCAACAGTATGGGGGGACAGTCACAAGCCTGATTTGTATGCATGGGCAGGGTAGAAAATCTTGAAACTCTATCTAGGATAGAATCCCCAAATGTGTAAAAACCTTGGTCTATGTTTTGACAAGGAATCAAAGGGTTATCTCCTCATTCCAATGCCTCCACGCGACCTTGTGCTTAACTCCCGTTTGAGAGGAGCTTCCTCGATACTATCAATAAATAGAAGGAGTTTCCTATCGATTGGCCCACTACGTTTGAATTTAAGTACTAATGGGGAGTTTACACTTCCTATCCCACAAGACTAGCCTAAGCTAGTAGATGTATGACCCTATAAAACAAAAATTACTAATAAATTTTAAATTATAGCGTTCATTTTAAGGTTTGTTCTTAACCAGAGGGCAAGTGGAGTGAATGACTATGATATGATTGAATCGATAAGAAAAGTAAAAAACAGGTGTATAAATCAATTCCAAAGCAAATTATCACTACTTAAAACAAGTTTTTTTTTTTTGTAAATATGAACTAATGAAAACGCAACTAGGAAAGAGAAAACTAAGACTTATTTTTGTAATTTTTGAGATTTTATTAAAAAACTGAAAGTAAAACTACAGTATCTAATTCAAATGCAAATGTTTCCAATGCTTTTCTTTTGACTTTTCAAATTCCTCAAATATTACTATGCACCTAAATGCAAAAATTCTTGAGTATGCTTGAATAATCTAACTATATAAAGTAAGAAAAATGAACTATAGTAGACTTATAAGAATCAAAGATCAACCACCTAAGGAAGACTTGGAAAACACCTAGCTTGGGAAGTCACAATGAATGAAAATCATTGAAATCAATCAAAGGCAAGTGACAAACCAACACTACTTGGAAATAACATGGGATATATGGTATCTAGAGTACTGATCACTGATTTAGACACACGACACTTGGACCTATCACCCAACAAGAAAATCCACTTCAAATTTCCAAAATAAAGACAATCCAACCAATAAAATGCAAGGTTATACTGAAAAGCACGAAGTATGGTTAATAGGGCTATTAAACCTATAGTGAAATGCCAGTACTAAAGACCATGAAGCAAGACAAAATCCAAAGAAGGATAGGGACAAGCAACCCTACCCAAAAATTTTGTTGCTAAGGTATGTACACGACTATCTAGTGCATCAACCCACGTACTATATGCGACTGTTCAATACAGCAACCCGCATACACAGACCTCTGTATGCGACTATGTAGCATAGAAACCCATGTACATGAGTAAAATTTTTCAAAAAAAAGAAAAACTATAAAGGTCTTTAGAACACCACTACAATTCCAAACCAATAAAAACACCACACATTGAACCAAAGCAAAAACTGGGCAAGGATCTATAGGACTAACCCATAGTAGGTTGGGCTCCCCAGCGGAGTTTCCAGTTTTATTGTTCAGGATTAAACACCCTTGTAACCTAGGGTCTTGGGTTACCAACTTACTACTAACCTTGCAAACAATCAGCTTTAATAAAGTACAGAAAGAAAATAGGAAGAAATTCTTGACTTGCCCGATTACCGACAATTGATCCAAGCTTGCTCTTCTTCCGCTCTACTTCTCTCCAAAGCTTCCAGGGATGCACCTCCTTCACCTGCAAAGAGAAAATTATCCAAGTACAATATTATACATGTATATATGAGAGGTTAGATAAATAAAATATCTAGTGCATAATCGAATATATTGATCAACCATAATACATGAAAGAGACTCAACACAATATTGGAAGAAGAATTCTCTTTATTAACAATCGGTGAATGAGATAAGAGTACAACCCATCTTATGAGACAAGGAATCCTCTGCAAACAAAGGACTCTGAGTTCTACTGCTCCAAGACTTCTGAAAATATACCACCAACATAAATTTTCTCTCCAAACTTGATTGATTAACGCCCTCCCCAAGGCCTCTATTTATACTTTTGGAAATAGAATGGTTTCGAAGGTTGAGGAGGTTGAAACAGTTAGGATAGTTAATGATTAGGACCCAACTAATATCCATTAATCGTGATTTATATTTTTTAATTTTGAATCAAGATGTATGTGACTATTAATATAGGTAACCCATGTATGACACGTGAGTTGCTTAAAGGAAACCCACGTATGCTGATGTATGTGGGTTGCAATGGAGATAGTCACGTGCAGTACAAGAGTTGTCAATCTAAATAGTCACGTACGTACGTGAGTTGCAATGAGGATAGTCGTGTACACCATTAAACGCTTAGAAAAATAATATGGCAAGTTGGTTCAAGGGTAAATGCATCTCATGTCATGCCCATCTATAGTGTTTTGGAAAACTTCAATCCTAAGATGTCCTTTAGTGTACCAACATAAGGAATGTCGACACTCAGACGAAGAAGTGACATTCAGGTTGATAAAAAGGGGGAGGGAATGGATCACTATGGTAATCTAATATTTCTTCCAAAATATCCAAGGTATTACATATTTTCACACCAGCAGCAACATAAGAGGGAGAAAAATCAAAATTCTCTTCACTTTTGGAAGCAATTACTGGAAAATTTTGCACAAAATTCAAAGGAAAATCACTGGTGAATGTTTGCATGGAAGTGCAGCAGTGTTTTTCTTCAATATAAACTATTCAAATTTATTTTTCTATTTCATTCATATGAGGAGATGAGATATCATAATCTCACAAACTTCTAGAGCATCAGGAGAGAGAGTCACTGCAAGGAGACTTTCTTCAATTTGAATTGACAGTGTAGAAGATTTTTCTTTTTCTTCATCTTGAACAAATTCATCAGAGATAGTAGAGGCCAATAATTTTGAGTAAATATCTCTTGTGGTTCTGGATGTGATCTCCAAAGTGCTATTATGATCCTCATTATTCTTGCCAAAGGTTCCTATCCAATTTTTTCCAGAGATCCTTTGGGTATTCAGCAGAACCAATAAGGTAGCACAAGCTAGGAGAAAGCACCAGCCATATTGATCCAAAATATCTATCATCATCATTTATCTAGTCATTCTCATTCTCATAATACTCTTTTCCAAGTCCAATAGACACCTCATAGAGATCTTGTCTCTTCAGAGATGCAATCATCTTCAACTTCCATTATGAATAGCTTATGAATCGGGTGAGGAGAGGGATTGATGAGTCCCTTCGAAGTTATACCTGGAAAAACAAAAAAATGTCACCGTAAGGTCGAACAACCTACACATTTTAGGTTTTCATCCCACCCAGCATAATTGATCAAGAAATCTTGATCAACAATTCCTTTACTTGGGGTATTAAGTGGTAGACCTTTGGCTTTTCATACAGTGCTAGAATTTGAGATTTTGCTCATTTTTTCATGTAAGATCCATAAAAAACCATGTTTTTGAAGAGAATGAGCTTCGTCTTACTATGAGCTTTGATACCATATTAATCTGTCACAGTAATCTAGTGACTAAAAAAAAGTCTCATAAGAGATTTTAGACAATTAAGCATGAAAATTACATAATGGTGCTGCAATAGGAGTAGTAGCTCTGTATAATCAATAAAGAATCAGTAATACAATACAATGGTCATGAAAGGTTCATGAATTCCAAGATAAATATAATACTCAAGGAGTTCATTCGAACTACATGGATGTGTGTAGCTTAACTGAATGTTAGCCATAGTCAGCACACATAGTTAACCACCAAGCTAATCAATAACTGACTCTCAACTAAGTCCTAACTGAAGCGGATTGCAATAGATGACTGAGTCTAAATGAAAATGATTCGTCACATGTAATTGGATGTCCAACTAAAGGAAGTAGCGTATCCATAATTCCAAGTAGCTCAGATGTAATTGACTGAAGTAAACATGTCATCAGAAGTGGTTGTAGGCACATGTGTTATCTCCAATTCATAAATAATGACAAAAAATAATAAAAAATAAATGGAGGTGCCTTCACAACTCAGCTTAATTAATTGTAACAATCAATTAGCAATTAGGTGCATTTATGACACTTTGATCACTGCAGAAATGCTCCCTGTTTGAAGGAGGAATCCTAGTTAGCCTTTGCGACTGAACGAGAAGGCTTAGTTGGCCTCTTTTACTAAAGGAGGGCATGGGTGTGATCATGCTTATGTCATAGTGTGCTCATTTGATGCCAAGTAAGTTAATTAAAATTAGGATAGTGGGTCAATATGCCAAAATTGACCAAATAAGTGTGCATGTTGGGTAAATGACTCCAACACCCCCCCCCCCCTTAAGCTATACTCAAGGGGAGTAAAAAAAATCATTAAATGATAGGGCCCTAGAAACAAAGGCCATAGTTCACCCTGTACAATAAATTAACTGCTTAATATAACTAAGGAAATGAGAAAAACCTCATGGAAATATACCCCCCCTTAAACTAAGCAGTAAATCAAGAATTGTTTTATTCTTCTATGCAACAACATCATGAGACTGTGCATGTGAACCTATAAATCCAAACTAAATGAATATGTCTGGAGGAATATTCCTCTTTGGAAGAAGAATAATGTGCTCAAATGAATCAGGAACATAGATAGCTGTAGGATTAAAATTGGACCCATGTAGAGCAACTGAAATTAACTGATAAGAGAGCAAAAGTGTTGGAGGATTCAAACCATGTGTGGAACACTCAAGAAACAGATATGTTGCAGCCTTGAACAAAAAACCATGACTGGTAAAATGATCCCCAAGTCTTAGGAGAAAGTTTCCAAGTGGATGCAGAATGTCTTGCTCTTTACTAGTTCTGTGAGGAGATGAGCATGTGACCAAAGGTAGAGAAGTCCTTGTATTGTGGAGAGAGAATGTTTGAGATCCATAATATGATATAGCTTCAGAAATAGCTAATGATTCAAAAAATAAAATATCAGCAACCTCATAATAGGAAACTAACACCAAATCCCCAGTAGCAAATTTGAAGAAGAATTGCAGTACTTCACTTGTCACACCGAAATTGGTGAGAGCAGCTTCAAATAGTACTAAAATCTCTTGGAATATAAAATTCAAACTAGTTAATATCAGATCATATCTAAATGAGATCACATCTTATCCAAATAATTTCATATCAGATCCAAAAGTGTGGAATGAAATCAAATCCCCAGCAGCAGTTTTGAAGGAGACTTGTGGTATTTGTTTCTTCACAAAATTAATCAGAACAACTACAAATAGTACTGAAAGTGTTGGAGACATTTACCACCATACACACTCTTTTTGGTCAAATTGGCCTAGTTAAACCACTATCCTAAGTATAATTAACATTAATTGACATCAGTGGAGCATTAATTGACATCATCCAGTCACACCCATGCCTACCTACAGTCGAGGAGGCTAACTTAGCCTTCTCCTACGGTCAAGGAGGCTAACTGGAGCACTCCGGGGGTGATCTGAGTGATATTAATGCACCTAATTGCTAACTTGTGGTTACAATCAGTTAAACCAATCAGTTAAGGTGCCTCCTCTCATTAAATATATTATTTAATGATTATTTATTATTATTTAATGATCTGGAATCAACAGGGGCGCCTCCACCAACTTTTTATGATCAGTTCAGCTTTAGTTAACCTCATCGGGGTTCATTGAAGTCATTGAAGAACTAGCACTTGATGGTTGGCTTTCTATGACATGTGTTTGATCTCTTTTAGTTGAGATTCAGTCATTTATTGCACTTCAACTTCAGTTAGGGTTTGGTGAGTTAATTAGGGTTTTGGTCAAGTGGTTAACTGAGTGTGAACCAATGGCTTACTGTCAGTTAAGCTAGACTCACTCATTGAATTCGAATGACCTCCTTAGGTATTCAAATTTCTCATTGATTCAAGCTATTTCTTGACATTTTTATTGTAACTATCCATTGTTTATTGAATATATAGAGAGGAAACCATTCTGGTTCCGATTAACACCATTTCTGAGTTATTTGTTGATTTTTTTTTATGAGATTGATTATTTGTTCCTAGATCAATGTAAAAGCTTAATATGGTATTAGAGCTTAGGAAGGATGAAAATATATATCTCAAAAACAAGCTTTTTGATAGATTTCTCCATGAAAAGTGAGCAATTGCTAAAAAATCCAGCACTGCACCAGAAGCCAAGGCTTACCACTAAATACCCCAAGTAAAGAACTTGTTAATCAAGCTTTCTTGATTGACTATGTTGGGTGCGATGAAATCCTAGAATGTGTAGGCTATCCGACATTATTTTTCCCTTTCTGTTTTGATTTTCAGGTTTCTACAGGTGAAGCATTCGCTCCAGCACCTCCAGATGGCCTCCTTAGCACATCTCTTGACTCCATACAATTTCCACTCATGGAAAAGTGATATGGAGATTCAGCTGTGCTCGAAAGGACTTTTTAGAGTCACCATGGACACTGAAGTTGAGCCTGGATCTGCTATAGAAAAATCAAGATTCTTGAACAAGAAGGATGAAGGCTTCGGTTTCTTGTGCCTCTCTTTTTCCTGAGACCTTCTTTTCCATCTTACAGATTTGAAGACACCAAAAGAAATATGGGAGAAATTGGAATCTCTATATGGAAATCATGATGACTTGAGGGTTTACCAGCTCAAAAATGAACTCATGTCTCTCCAACATTTCAATTTCGAGAATCTGAATGATTTCTTTACAAAGTTCAAGCATACTGTTTTAATCTTGAAGCAATGCAACATGGAGAAGGAGGATGATCAGCTCATCCTTTCCATACTCTCCAAACTCGGGGATGATTATTCCATTTTTGTTTATACATTCCATGCGGGGAAGCTCACAACCCCTAGATGGAAGATGACTACACTCAATTCCTTCAATGAGTCCCTAACAAATGAACATGGCAAGCTTGTCCAGATGGGGATCATCCGATCTTCCCATGATCAAGACCTCCATGTCTTGGGGTCCAAAGATCTGAAGGGTAAAGGAAAGCAGCAAAAAAATCATAAAACTAAATATGATGCTCCCAAACCTAGAGTTGAAAAATAGTAGCATGATGAATCTTCCGGCTCAAGGAAGAACAAAGGAAAAGGCCACAATGGGAAAGAAAAAGTCAAGTGTTCTTACTGTCGAAAGGGTTTTCACCCAGAACATGGCTGCATGAAGAAAAATATTGATGAAGCAACCTCTCTCCTTGAGAGGAATCACATCAATCTTCCAGAGAGCTTTTGGAGGAGAGATCACCAAGATCGGGAACCACATCATGAGAAAGGTCATGCCCTCATGGAAAGCACTTCAAAGTCCAAATCACTGCTGATTGAATCTGGAGCTTTGAATTACATGATGGCTGAAAAATACTCCTTTTAATCCTTGGAGACTGAAAAATCCATCCCCATCCACATGGGAGATGACTCCACCATCATTTCTTAAGGATAAGGTACTGTAGATCTTGAAAATGGTTTTTTCTCTAATGTTTTGTATGTACCGTCTCTAGTAGTAAATTTCCTTAGTGTCTATCAAATGACACATAAAGGAATGCCTAAGAGAGTCTCTTTCATCCCAAATGATGTTAAGATAATAGAAATTGCATCCAAGAAACTCATTGCAAAATTCCTTGCAAATCATCGTGCAAAAGCCTATGAGTTCTCTCACTTTGTTGCAGATGCAAATCCCATTGCTCTGCTAACTCATGGAAATTAGGTTAGTAGGTTGTGGAATGAGAGGTTTGTCCATCTTAGTTTCAAATATTTTCAGCAATTACAGAAAAACTCCATGGTTGAATGCCTCTCGGTCATCAAGGAAACCACGGGAATTTGCAAGGGCTGTGTGATTGGAAAACACCCCGAGCACAAGTTCGATCGGGGGTAGGCAAACCGAGCTACAAGCATATTGGGGATGATACATTCTGATATCAGTGTTCTGATTCCTATGAAATCCATGAATGGATCAAGGCACCTCCTTACTTTTATTGATTATTTTTCAAGGTATACATGGGTTTTCTTTCTCAAAAAGAAATCAGAAGTATGTGAAATATTTTCTGAATTGAAGGCCTTGATCGAAAATGCCTCTAGGCTTAAGATAAAGATATCAAGATATGATAATGAAGGGGAGTATGTCAGTAATGATTTGCTGTAAATATTCTCCCAAAGTGTTATTCATGTCCATCATTCAATTCCCTACACTCCCCAACAGAACGGATTAGCGGAAAGGAAGAACCAGTCTCTCAAGGAGATGACCACCTATATGTTGGAGTCAAAGAAGCTTGCTGCAAACTTGTGGGATGAAGCCATACATGCTATAGAATACATTCAAAATAGGGTGACACACTTATCCATGAAAGGAAATACTCCTTTCAAAGAGTACTTCGGACACATGCCGGATGTGTCGAACCTACGGGTGTTTGGGTCCACTGCATGGGCCCGGATTCCGCTTGATAAAAGAAGGGATTTGTAACCGCAAAGCATAGAATGTCTGTTTATTGGATATCCTGATGAATATAAAGGATTCAAGCTGTTGGATATAAATACCAAATATATCATCATCAAGAGAAGTGTCAAGTTCGATGAGCCTCTTCAGGAGATGGAACTAGTGAAGAAGAAAACTGTTGAATTTCCTTCCTATTCTACTGAATATTTGGATGATGAAATTGGGGGTGATGACCCTGATTTGGATCCTTTAATTTATGATATTAGTGTGCATCGATCATCATATGCTGAATCAGAACCTGAAGTGCAATATCATCTTCCTACATGGGGCCAATAGACACTCTCCTCCGCAAGAGACAATATTGCAAATTCGGATGATCCAAGGAGAACTCGGTCTGATTTCCAAAGAGCAGGTATTACGCTCTCTTGTTCTGATAATTTTCTGTCCAAAAATTGATATTTTATGATTCTTTCAGATAAAAAATCCTACTACCATGCTCAGAATGATCCGATATGGCAAGTTTCCATGGATGAAGAGATGAATTCTCTTCAGAAAAACACTAATTGGGAGCTAGTTTCTCTTCCTCCGGGAAGGAAATTGGTTCAATGAAAGTAGGTGTTTCAAAAAAAGGTTTCTGATGATGGAAGCACCTAAAAATATAAGGCAAGTCTTGTATAAAAAAAATTCTCTGATTTCCAAGGAGTGGATTACCATGAGACCTTTGCACCGGTTGCAAAAATGCACTCCATCCGCCTTGTTTTGGCAATTTCAGCATCCAAGCACTGGGAGGTGCATCACATGGATGTTAAGTCAACATTTATTCATGAGGAGATATAAATGAATAAACCTGAGGGATAAATCATGGATCCATCTTTGGTTTGCAAGCTAAATAAGTCACTATACGGGTTAAAACAGGCCACAAGAGAGTGGTATTCCAAGATGGATGCCTTTCTCCGCTCGCAAAAATTTCAGAGATGTAGATCAGATCCAAATGTGTATTTATAGAAGCATGATGGTCATATAATTATCATTTTTTTATATTTTTATGAATTACTGATCAAAGGTAGGACATTTGCTTCCATTTCAGCCATCAAAACTGCTCTCCATAATGCCTTTGAAATGAGTGATTTGGGGCTTCTAAAACAATTTTTGGGGATCGAAATCGAGCAAAATTGTGATGGAATTATGGTCACTCAGTCCAAATACACTTCAGAACTGTTAGTAAAGTTTAACATGGCTGAATGTAGGCCTTCACCATTCCCTTTCCTTTCAGGGATCAGCCTTGAAGAAGGAAAACACACACCTCCCATGGACTGCACTATCTTTCGACAACTGATTTGTAGCTTGTTGTACTTGACACATTATAGGACTGATATTTTTTATGATGTGAATGATGTATCAAGATACATGCATCAGCCTCATGATATTCATTGGAAGGAAGCCAAGAGGATCCTTCAGTATATTCAGGGAACCAGGACCTATGGCATTCACTATGCTGCAGACTCCGAGCTAGAGCTGGTTGGATACACAGATTCCGATTGGGCGGGTGATTCTATTGATAGGAAGTCAAATTCTAGATATGTATTCATGTTTGGTGGTGGTCCCATTTGCTGGTCAAGAAAAAAACAGGCTGCCATATCACTATCTTTAGCAGAGGCTGAGTATCGAGAAACGATAAATGCTTGCATCCAAGTAGTTTGGTTGCAAGGCATTCTTTCAGAGTTTGATCTTGGTAGTACTTTGTCCACTGCCCTCTATTGTGACAACCAGAGTTCTATTAAGATATCCATGGATCCAGTTACCAGGAAGAGGACCAAGCATGTAGAGATTCACATGCACTACATTAGGGAGCTAGTGCATGACAGGACCATCCTTCTGCAATACTGCCCAACTGATGAGCAGATTGCAGACATCTTCACCAAGAGATTTTTAGAAAAGAAGTTCACTTATCTCCGTTCACTATCGAGGATGAGTTCATTAGGGTGATTCATACTACTTTCAATGTTCATCTTGAGGGGGGGTTTTTCCCACTGGGTTTTCCCTCTTTTCCTCACTTATTTTGTTTTGAGCATTGTTTTAGTTTTAGAATTGTACAAGGTGACCTATGGCCTTAGTTGTCGAGGCCCTAGCATTTTTATGCTTTTTGTTTTCTAACACCTCCTGAGTATAGCTTAAGGGGGGGTGTTAAAGACATTTACCACCATACACACTCTTTTTGGTCAAATTGGCCTAGTTAAACCACTATTCTAAGTATAATTGACATGAATTGACATCATTGGAGTATTAATTGACATAATCCAGTCACACCCACGCCTACCTACAGTCAAGGATGCTAACTGGAGCACTTCGGGGGTGATCTGAGTGATCTTAATGCACCTAATTGCTAACTGGTGGTTACAATCAGTTCAACCAATCAGTTAAGGTTCCTCCTCTCATTAAATATATTATTCAATGATTATTTATTATTATTTAATGATCTAGAGTCAACAAGGGAACCTCCACCAACTTTTGATGATCAGTTCAGCTTTAGTTAACCTCATCGGGGTTCATTGAAGTCATTGAAGCACTAGCACTTGATGGTTGGCTTGGTATGACATGTGTTTGATCTCTTTCAATTGAGATTCAGTCATTTATTGCACTTTTAATTCATTTAGGCTTTGGTGAGTCAATTAGATTTTTTGTCAAGTGGTTAACTGAGTGTGAACCAATGGCTTACTGTTAGTTAAGCTAGACTCACTCATTGAATTCGAATGACCTCCTTAGGTATTTGAATTCCTCATTGATTCAAGCTATTGCTTGACATTATTATTGTAACTATTCATTGTTTATTGAATATATAGAGAGGAAACTATTCTGGTTCCGATTAACACCATTTCTGAGTTATTTGTTGATTATTTCTTGATGAGATTGATTATTTGTTCGTGGATCAATGTGCAAGATTAATAGAAAGCTTATGAAAATGAAATATTGAACCAAGAAATATCATATCAGATACAAATAAGATCATATTAGATCCAATAAGGTTCAGATAATATCCAAATAAATGGTCAACTGAGACATTGGATGCACAATTGTCTTTTTCTTCAAAATTCTGAATTTTGGTGCATGCAATCCAGCAGGAATTTGCTGGAAGATATAGATCAAGGGGAGAGAATGGATCACTCTGGTAATATTATATTTATTCAAACTTGTATCCAATTTATTACATATTTTCACACTAGAAGCAACATTAGAGGGATACAAATAAAAATTCTCTTCACTTTCAAAAGCAATTACTAGCAAATTTTGCACAAAATTCAAAGGAAAATAATTGGTGAATGTTTGCATGGAATTGCAGCAGTGTTTTTATTCAATATCAGAGATTTGAATGTATTCTTCTATTTCATCCATATGAGGAGATAAGATATCATAGATCTCACCAACTTCTAGAGCATCAGGAGAAGGATTCACTGCAAGGAGACTTTCTTCAATTCGAATTAACTGTGTAGACGATTATGCTTCTTCTTCATCTTGAACAAATTCATCAGAGATAGTAGAGGCCAATAATTTCGAGTAAATAACTATTTGTATGTGATCTACAAAGTGCTATTATGATCCTCATTACACTTGCCAAAGGTTTTGTCCATTTTTTTCCAGAGATCCTTTGGGTATTCAGCAGAACCAATCAGGTAGCACAAGCTAGGAGAAAGGGCAAGACATATTGCTCCAAAAGCTCTATCATCATCATTTATCCATTCATTCTCATTCTCATAATACTCTTTTCCAAGTCCAATAAACACCTCATAGAGACCTTGTCTCTTCAGAGATACATTCATCTTCAACTTCCATTCTGAATAGCTTGTGAATGGCATGAGAAGAGGGAATGATGAGTCCATTCAAATTTGTACCTGCAAAAACACAAAAAATTCACCGTAAGGTTGAACAACCTACACATTTCAGGTTTTCATCCCACCCAGCATAATTGATAAAGAAAGGTTGATCAACAATTCCTTTACTTGGGGTATTAAGTGGTAAACCTTCGGCTTCTGGTGCAATGCCAGAATTTAATGTTTTGCTCAATTTTTCATGCAAGATCCATCAAAAACCATGTTTTTGAGGAGAATGAGCTTCATCTTGCCATTAGCTCTGATACCATATTAATCCGTCACAGTGATCTAGGGACTATAACATAGTCTCATAAGAGATTTCAGACAATTAAGCATGAAAATGTCATAATGGTGATGCAATAGGATTAGAATCTTTGTATAATCAATAAAGAATAAGTAATACAATATAATGTTCATGAAAGGTTCATGAATGCAAAGATAAATCGAATACTCAAGGAGGTCATTAGAACTGCATGGATGTGTGTAGCTTAACTGAATGTCAACCACAGTCAGCACACATAGTTAACCACCAAGCTAATAAATGACTGACTCTCAACTAAGTCCTAACTGAGTTAGAGTGCAATAGATGACTGAGTTTAACTGAAAGTGACTCATCACATGTAACTTCATGTCCAACTAAAGGAGGTAGTGCATCCATAACTCCAAGTATATCAGATGGAGTTCACTGAAGTAAACATGTCATCAGAAGTTATTGTAGGCACATGGGTTATCTCCAATTCATAAATAATGACAAAAAATAATCAAACAATAAATGGAGGCACCTTCACAACTTAACTAAATTGATTGTAACAATCAGTTAGCAATTAGGTGTATTTATGACACTCATATCACCCTAGAAATGATCCCTGTTTAAAGGAGGAATCCCAGTTATCCTCCTTGACTGAAGGAGAAGGATTAGTTGGCCTCTTTTACTGAAGGAGGGTGTGGGTGTGGTCATGCTGATGTCATAGTGTGCTCATTTGATTCCAAGTAAGTCAATTAAACTTAGGATAGTCGGTAAATAGGCCAAAATTGACCAAATAAGTGTGCATGTTGGGTAAATCAATCCAACAATGGTTAAATAATAATTATTGTTTTGTATGTGGATGAACTTATAATCACAAGAATTTCCAAGAAATAAATTCCCTCCTTAAAGGGTGCAATGAACCATGCTTTCTCAATGACGGATTTGGGATTGTTAAGCCAATTTTTGGGGCTTGAAATTTATCAATCAGATATTTGAATCAAGGTACATTAGTCAAATTATGCTTCAGAAATGTTGAACAATTTCAACATGAAGGATTTCAAGCCAAGAATGACTCCTTTCCTTTCAGGAGTTAAGCTTGAAAAAGCGCAGTCCACTCCATTGGTAAACAACACACGATATATATGATGCTGGTTGGTTGTCTTGTTTATTTGACTCATACTTGACCTGATACATATTATGTAGTGAGTGTGTCTTCCATAAACATGGATAATCCTAATTAAACCCATTGGATGGAAGAAAATATAATCCTAAACTTTGTACAAGGAACAAGAACACATGGGATTCACTATGCTACACAACCTAGCTTAGAGTTAGCTCGTTTTACTAACTTTGATTGGGAATGTTATAACACTGATATAAAATAAAATTATGGATATGTGTTTATTCTTGCATATGGGCCAATCATCCGGTCAACTAAAAATAAAAGTGCCATTGCACTTTCATCTACAGAGGCAGAATACAAAGGAGTTTTGAATGCAACAAGTCAATGTTTGTGGTTGTAGGGTATAGTTGGAGAGTTTGGAATTGAATCTAATAGTTATATAGTCATCTATTTCTACAACCAAAGTACCATTCAACTATAATATGATATAGGAGTGAGGAATTAACACAATCACATAAATATCTATATGCACTACATTAGAGGGCTTGTGCATGATGGGGCCATTTCTCTTCTTTATTGTGCATCATCTTAGCAATTTGAAGACATCTTCACCAAGGTGTTTTATAAGAATAATTTCATCAATCTCAAATAAATTTTGGGGATATCTGATCATGTGTTGAAGACTGATTCAAGACACGTTTTCATACAATTTTTGCATGTCCATGTTTAAGGGAGGATTTTCCCATTTTTGGTTTTTGTCTCTTTCCTTGTTTTTTTATGGACAAGCAGTATGTAAAGGGTGGATAAGCCTTGTTTTTAGGATCTATATATCTGATATATTTCTGATATTTTACATAATTCAGGATTAACAAGGGGTGTTAGAATAATCAAAACCCATTCCCATACTTGGGATATAAAATTTAGTCATTTTGGTTAAATTTCTAGGTCCTTCACTAACTAGTTTGCATCCACTTGCATTCTTGTGGTCAAACTTGCATAAAATTCCTCCAGGATCACTTTGGAAATATTTTGACAACCCATAATACTTTCCAGTTTATAAAGTGTGCATTCCTTCCTGATCCAAAGTTTCCTTCTTTTCAACATCTTTTTAAGGTAAAAGGTGAAAGCTAGTCTAAAGCAACTGCCTAGTTTTCGTCACAAATCACCCTCCTTTTTATCTCCTAAAAGCATGATTTTTTCCACTTTCATTCACTTATAAGCTGTAACAACTCATTCATCCAATTCATGAGCATCTTGATCGATTTGGAAACCGCTTTATGCATCGAGGGGGGATTTTGACTAGTTTAGTAATCCTGCTTTTGTGTTGATTCAAATGGCATATTTATGAAATCGAATATCTTATGTAATTATATATTTGTATAGACTATATTTTCATAAGGTTGGCTGGTGTAAACTTATTCAATTAAATTTATGTTATGCACTATATATTCAGTCTCAATTTTGAGTGTCTCTTTCATGTTTGACTAACATTTTTTGTGAGTGCAATTGATCTAAAGCTTGGGATTAATTACCACAGATTTATCTCTTTATTTTGATGATAACTTTGTTTCCACAATTTTTCTTGAGGCATTCATGTGTATCACTAAACAAGCAACACGTTCCAGGTGGTGGTTAGAGTAACATTATCTAACATCGTCCGAAACTCACTTAATTTGTGGGAACTCTTCTTCAAACGTATTGCTAACAAACTAAAAATTTAACAAAGAAATATTAGCCGCTCCTTACTCAAGGATGGTGGGGAAAGTGTATTTATATCCAAAAATTTCATAGTAACATTTCTTGAAAAAATTTGTTCGCAGACAAAAATTTATTAGAGAAATATCGGTCCCTTGTTCATTAAGGAGTTTTGTTTTGGTTCCGGTAGAATAGCAGATGGTAAGGAGAAAGTGCAAATTATCTTTATCCAAGTAGTACTTATAGAGTTTAGTTACTTCACTGTATTATTGTGATAATTTTATCTACATCTAGATCTATTAGCACAAGAGACTCTCACAATTCGAGTTAGTTTGCAAAAACTAGCAAAAGAGCTTGAAAGAGGAACAAATTTACATACATATGTGAACACAAAGTGAATATTATTGAACTGTCTAAAATCTGAATGTGTGTATATCAGATATATATTACATTAAGAGAAATTCATGAGGCTTAGAAATCCAAATCTGAGTGTACATGTGACATGGCCAAAATTGACCTCAATTCCCCTTAGGTGGACCAATCAATATTGAACTCAGACCAAACAATCACGAAACAACATTTGAACATTGTTGAAGTGTTCTGGGGAAATAATGAGTCCAAGGCATGCATGGGGTGAGAAAATAGAGGTGTCTGGGAGGCTCAATGTGACAATAAATGCTCCTAGGAGAGCCAAAAATGAAAAAATACATCATTAGCGCCCCTAGTCAAACCCATATTACCCAATTTAGGGAGGTATCACTCCAATACATTAAATGAGGGTGGACATTTGCTAGGTTAACCAACTAGAGTGCTGGTACATGTGTCAATGGTCTGAAAATAGCCAGTTCACCTCCTAGATCAAATTCCCTAAGTCTAAACCATAGCAATTTAATGCTTAGAAGCAAATGAAATGGAATAAGGTATAAAATAGGTACTAAGGATGGATTATTGTTATAATAACCCTCTTTAACCATGAATTAGTACAAATTAAGAAAATTATTATGGAGGCCTTGGAAACAAAGGCTCAAGTCACCTTATACAACATAAATTTATTTGTCCATGAAAAACAAGGAAAAGAGGAAAACCACATGAGAACAAAACCTCTCCTCAAAAATGGAAATTGGGATGAAACTATGAAGGTGAATGGAAACAATTACCATCCATCACCCACTCCATGAAATTATCTTTATTATGTGAAGGTATTTGTGGAAATTAAACCCAAGAGATAGAACAATTACTCTCACAAAATTGCTAATCAAACATGCAAAATTAACACCAAAGGAGACTGAAATTGGAGCATAACACTAATATGTATTGAATAAATGTACAATATCCAAACTTGTGAAGTAATAGGAATCTGTCATAGAAAATTACATGAGAGGTTCGATTGCATAAGGATTCCATTCAAAATAATAAAAAAGTAGGCTTACCAAAACTAGTCAAATCCCCCATAGGTGCATAAAGTAGTTTCCGAATCTTGGTAGATGCTCACAAATTTGATAAGTCAAGTGGGAAATATAAATAGGGATGGAAATACAACTCATACATGATTTTAATTGGAGAAAAGGAGGGAGGATGATGTGGGGGAAAAAACAAGGCAGTTACACCTAGTCTAGCTTTTCCTTTTTCCTTAAATCAGCTATAAAACAAGGCATCTTTTCAGAAAAAGCAGATATGTGCTTTGGAGAATCTGGAATAAAGAAAACATGATAAAATGGTTTTCCAAGATGTTTCCCAAGTGCTTAATGACTCAGTTTTATCATGTGTTGACTTCTAGTACATGTAGAAGGCAACTAGCATAGAATGCAATCTAGGAAACTAGGTAATAAGACAAAAATGATTAAATTAATGTCTAATTTAGGTAATTATGGGTTGATTATTATAACACCCCCCCTTAATCCTGAATTTATGATTAAATATAGAAAACTATAGGGCCTAGAAACAAGGATTAGTCACCATTTACATACTGCTTGTCCATACAACCAAGGAAAGAGGCAAAAACCCAGTGGGAAAAATCCTCCCTTAAACAAGGAAATGAAAAAAAAACATGGAAATATTGTCATCAATCATGCTTCATAGCATGATTAGCAATCCCCGGCAGTGATTTGAGATTGCTGAAGGTATTCTCACAAAAACCTTTGGTGAAGATGTCTGCTACTTGTTCTGAAGATGCACAGAAGAGTAGAACAATGGTACCATCATGCACAAGTTGTCTAATGTAGTGCATATGGATCTCAATGTGCTTGTTTCTCTGTCTTTGAATTGGATCATTATAGATTTGAATGGTGCTCTAATTATCATAGTAGATAATAGTTGAAAACTCTGATTCGAACCCACATTCTCCAAGTATCCCCTGCAACCATAAACATTGAGTTGCTGCATTTACAACTCATCTATTCTCCACTTCTGTAGATGAGAGTGCTATGGCACTCTGCTTCTTGCTTGACCAGATTATTGTCCCTTCTACAAGTATGAACACATATCCTGATGTAGGATTTCAATCTGTGTTGTCACTTTCCCAATCACTGTGAGTGAACCCAATCAAATCAAGATCATATTTTGCTTTGTAGAAGATCCCATGAGTTCTTGTTCCTTGAACAAAGTTTAGGATCCTTTTGGCTTCCCTCCAATGGATCTCATGAGGTTGATCGATTTATCTCAAAGCCACACTAACTACATAAGATAAATCAGGTTGAGTGTGTCTAAGATGAAGCAAACACCCAATCAACTACCTATACAATGTATTATTTACCATAGGAGAAGAACTTGCTTCTTCAAGATTAACTCCTGAAAGGAAGGGAGTCTTGCTTGGCTTGCAATATTTCATGTTGAAATTGTTGAGAAAATATAAAGCATACTTGGACTGATATACTTTGATTCCATGTTGGGATTGAGCAATTTCAAGACTCAAGAATTGGCTCAACAATCCCAAATTTGTCATAGAAAATGCATGGTTCATTGCATCCTTCAACAAGGAAATATATTTCTTTAAACTTCTTGTAATCAGTAGATCATCCACATACAAAACAATAATTATCAAAGAACCATGAATCAGCTTCAAATAGACATTAGGATCATACTTGCATCGAACGAAATGCAATGACAGCAGAAAGCCATCAATCTTGGCATACCAAGCCCTGGGGGATTGCTTGAGTCCATACAATGATTTATTTAACCTGCACACTAAATATGGATTAGAAACAAACCATTCATTTTTATGCATGTAAATATCCTCAGTGAGATATATCCAGTTAGGAAAGCACACTTCACATCCATGTGATGTACTTCCCACTGCTTTGAAGCTGCAATGGCTAGAGCTAGCCTTATGGAGTCCATCTTTGCCACTGGTACAAAGGTTTAATTGTAGTCAATACCATGTACTTGTGAGTAGCCCTAAACTACCAATATTTACTTATATTCCAAAGGTGAACCATCAGCAGCAAACTTAGTCTTGAAAACCCACTTACATTGAACTAGCTTCCTCCCTAGGGGAAGATCAACTAGTTCCCAAGTGTTGTTCTTTTGGACCGAGATGAATTATTATTTGATGGATGTTTTCCATATTGGATCATGTGCTGCATCTTCATATGTCTATGGATCTGATTCAACTATCAGATGTCACTTCTCAGCAAATAGAGGATCTTTCACACAAAGGGCACTCCCAAATTGAGATCTAGTCCTCCTAGTGTCATTAGGATTTCCAGCTAGTTCCCCAGCCGTATGAATGGTATTTGCTTCCCATTTTCATCTTGTAGGACTCTTAGGATATGAAATCAAATCATCATTATCAGACATATCAGAATAAGCAAACTCATTAGTCTCTTCACTTACAATCAATGGTTCTGGTGGTGAAGAGGACACTCCAACTTCAACTGCTACTAAAGGCTCTTATTGAAACTGAACACTTATTTCAATGAAAGATTTTTTAATTAAATATTTGTTAGTGCTCAAGTTGATCAGATTGTACCCTTTTGAATCTTCAAAATACCCAAAAAATAGGCACTTTTGGATTTGGGTTTGAAAATCCTTCCTCTTTTTAGTTGGAATTCTAGCCCAAGCCTTTGAGCCAAAAATCCTGAAATGGGTCACATCTAGCTTGTACCCACTCCAAGATTCGAAAGGAGCCATACCATAAAGATGCTTATGAGGCACCCTATTATGGATGTAGGATGCACATTTTATATCCATGACCCAAAATTTTGGTGGCAAAGTCTTATCCTCCATCATGCAAGTTGCCATCTCCTTCAGTGACTTGTTCTTTCTCTCAGCAACACCATTTTGTTGTGGTGTCTAAGGGATCGAATGCTGCACCTGAATACATGCATATTTGCAATAGTGAACAAACTCATATTTGACATACTCACCACCATTTTCAGATATTAGGATCTTGAGTTTCCTCCCGTATTGGTTTTCAACCAAGGCTCTAATGACTATGAAGAGGTCAAATACTTTAGACTTATGCTTTAGGAAGTGAACCCAACAATACCCAGAAAAGTCATCTATGAAGATGAGTGCATATTTGGCTTGACTCATGGACATATGAGGAAATGGACCAGAAATGTCACTGTGAATCAACTCAAGAGGTGGAAAGGTTCTCTCATGACTAGCTCTCTCATACTTGTGTTCTGGGTGTTTCCCTAAGATACAACCTTGACAGACTCCCTTAGAAAACTTGATCTTTGGTAACCCTATGACCATATCTTTTTCACTCAAATTAGAAAGATACTTGTAGTTAAGAGGGCCAAATATTTCATGCCAAATATTGCTTTCTTTGTTATCATGAATCATAGAAGCAAAGGGTTTTGAGTAGGGTAGAAAACAGGAAAAATTGTATACCTTCGAAGTGTGATCAACAACACCTTTTGCTATGAATTTACCATTCAAAATCTCAGTGATTTCAACATCATCAGGGGAGAATATGACCTTATTTGGAGATCCAGTTTGATTCATCTGATACACTAACAAGAGATTAGAGGAAAGACCTGAAACATACAACACATTATTGAAATTACCATGGTCAAGATCAATCCTAACCTTCCCCAAACTTTCAGTGAGAGAGTCATCTCCCAAAAATATTGGTGGACCTTCAACATTTCAAGAGAGGAGAATGTCTCTTTTGTCGAAACCATATGTATAGAAGCTCCAAAGTATATGATGAAGCTAGGTGAGCTTGATGTGCCAACAACCAAGGCATGTACTCTCTCTCTCTGTCTTCTGAATTTGATCCTCCTTCCCTCTTCTTTGAGCCATCAGGAAGGGAGAAGTTATTCATATCTGGGAGTTGGGCCAAAATGTCAATTTTCTTCTTCATACAAGAGGTCTTAGGATGATAGCCCTTACTACAGTATGCACACTTGCTCATTTATCCTTTGTTCTTCTTCTTTTGGGAGTTCTTCTTGGAACCTTGGGGCTCCTCTTGAGACCTAGACTTGTCTCTCTTTTGCTTAGGTGGATTTTTATCTTTTTTCCTTCTTTTTGAATCCACCCTTGAATCTCTAGCAACCAAAGCTTGGTCTTTGGAAGGTTTGATGGTGCCCATCATCACCAACTTATCTTTCTTCAATGTGAGGGATTCCATGAACTTTGAAAGCTTAGGAATCTTCTAGGGTTGAGTTTTCAACTTGGTAGCATGGACGGTAAAAAAAAACACTAAATAGTCAAGACCAAGCTTATCGAGTATGGCCAAAACTAGTTGCTCTTCCTTCTTTTCAATCCCACACTATTTTAGCTGCAAAATAAGGGCCTTAAATATGGAAAAGTAGAGTTGAAATGATTTGAAGCTACTCGGACTCAAGGATATTAGCTCATTCTCAATTTGATGTCCTCTCATCTCATCTATGTTTCCAAAAATATCTAGAATATTCTCCCACACTTCATTAAGTGATGTCAATATATCAATATGGAAGAGGAGGTCTCTTGAAATGCTCAAACATAAAAGACCATAGGCCTCATCCCTCCAGTTGTACCATTTAATTTTATATATAGCTACATTGGGATCTGCCTTAGTTTCCATGGTCACCTTTTAGAGAATTTTCTCTCTTAACAATATATCCATCTCAGCTTTCCACTCAAATAAATTGAATGGAGTCAACATGATCTTTTGAGATTGGTCCATAGCTCAGTAACCGTGCCCTCCAGTCAGTAGCATCTGTTCCCAGTAAAGATGTCGAACCTATAATAGAAATATGAAAGGAGATAAATTGATCTACAATGAATCTAATAGCATGCAGAAATTGAACCCAAGAGATAGAACAATTACACTCACACAATTGCTAATCAAACATGCAAAATTAACACCAAACAAGACTGAAATTGGAGCATAACACTAATATGTATTGAATCAGTGTACAATGGCCAATATTATCAAGTAATAGGATTCTGTAACATATAATTACATGATAGGTTTGAACACATAAGGATTCCATTCGAAATAGTAAAAAAACAGGCTTACCAAAATTGGTCAAATCCCCCACAAGTGCATAAAGCAATTTCCAAATATTGGTAGATGCACACAAGTTAACTAATTCAAGTGGGAAATATAAAGAGGGATGGAAAGACAAATCATACATGCTTTTAATTGGAGAAAAGGAGGGAGGAGGATGTGGGGAAAAAAACAAGGCAGTTACACCTAGTCTAGCTTTTCCTTTTTCCTTAAATCAGGTATAAAACAAGGCAGCTTTTCAAAAAAAGAAGATATGCACTTTGGAGAATCTAGAATAAAGTAGACATGATAAAACTGGTTTCTAGGATGTTTCCAAAGAGCTCCATGACTCAGTTTTATCATGTGTTGAATTCTAGGACATGTAGAAGGCAACTAGCATAGAATGGAATCTAGGAAACTAGGTAATAAGAAAAAATGATTAAATTAATGTCTAATGTAGGTAACTATGGGTTGATTATTATAAAAATCTTCTCAGTAAAAATCTTGATGAATATATCAGTAGTTTTCATGGTGTATGGGAAATACTGCAAGGATATCACCTGATCATGCACTAAGCCCTGTGTTAGCACCTGTGCTAAATTTTGAAGTTTTCTACATAAGGCATCTACACTAATGCCCCTACAAAGGCCTGATCCAGTAAAAATGAGGGGGTAGGGTCAAACAAATTTCATATCTTATGGCCTAGAGATATGCAGGAAAGGGTTTGAAGTTGTTTGGGAGGATTATTCCTAAGCCGAAATGTCAAAACAGTAAGAAATCCATTGCACGACCTAGAAATGTGCCTAAGTATGAAAAAGAAAATCAAGGATAGACCTTGAAAAAAATGGACGGTGGAGATCTGACCCTCAAAAGAGATCAAAGAGCCAAAAATTATTTCTTCCACAAGAAAATCAGGAGGATAAGTCCAAAAGAGGTAAAAATTTGATTATACAAAGTAGAATTCCGATTTCCTCCTTCCGCAATCCAAGATCGATGGCTCATAACATTTTCACCTAAGATTGAAGTCACGGAGGAGAGCAGAGGAGAAGAGATCATGAGTTGGGACATTTAAGAATTTGATCATGAAAATTTGAACTTTCACCTTCCACAATCCGCTAGATCCAACAGTCCAGAAATCTTCCACCCAGATCAACGGTTTGGAAAAAAATAGAGGGGTGGAGATCAGAAGTCGAAAAACATAGGAATTTATCCTTTAAAATTTAAATTTCTGATTTCTGCAATCTTCTTAATCGATGGCTCAAATTTTTTTTTCCTAAGACTGACAGTGCAGAGGAGAGAAGAGGGGAAGAGATCAGGAGTCGGGAAACTTAAGAATTTGATCGTGAAAAGTTGACATTCCATCTTCCACAATTTTCCAGATCCAATGGTCCACAAAGATTCCGCCTACATCAACAGTTTGTAAAAAAATAGAGGGGAAGAGATCAAAAGTTGAAAAAGGTAAGAATTTACCATTTAAAAGTTGAAGTTCTGATTTCCATGATCGGCTAGATCGACGGTTTAGAGCACTTTCACCTAATATCAATTGCATGGAAAGAATAAAGGGAGGAACTAGAAATCTGGGAGTGGAAAGATAAAAATCAAACTTCGTTGGAAGTTCAAACCCCGATTTCCACCTCTTGCAATCTGCCAAATCGATGGCTCAGAAAGCTTCTATCTAGATCAATGGCACGGGGCAGATCATGGGGATGAATATCAGAAGTCAGGAAACTTAATAATTTCATCATGAAAAGTTGATATTCTGCCTTCTATGATCCACCAAATCCAACGGTCTAGAAAGATTCCACCCAAATCAACGGTCCAGAAAAGAGGAGAGGGGTGGAGATCAGAAGTTTGAAAACATAAGAATTTACCCTTTAAAAGTTGAAGTTTTTCTTTCCACGATGCACCAGATCGATGGATCAGAACGTTTCCCCCTAAGACTAACAACGCAGAGGAGAACATAGGGGAGGAGATCGAGGGTCATGAAACTTAAGAATTTGATCATGAAAAGTTGATATTCCACCTTTTATGATCCACCAGATCCAACGGGCCAAAAATATTCTGCCTAGATCAACGGTCCAAAAAAGAGCAGAGGGGAGGATATCAAAAGTCGAAAAACATAAGAATTTACCCTTTAAAAGTTGAATTTCTCATTTTTGTTATCATCTAGATTGATAGCTCAGAGCACTTACCCCTAAGATCAATGGTTCAAAAAAGAATAGAGGGGTGGAGATCAGAATACAGAAAACTTAAGAAATTGAGCATGAAAGTTTGAATTTATGCCTTCCGCGATCCTCCAGACCCAATGGTGAGGAATATTCCTGCATAGATCAATGGTGCGGAAAGGCGTAGAGAAGGGAAGAGATCAAAAATTGAAAAATAAAAGAATTTGCTTGTGGAAGGTTGAGGTTCTATGTTCCATGATCTACCAGATCAACGACTAAGAGTGCTTCCGATAAAAATCAATGGTGGGGAAAGAAACGACAGAAGTGAAAAAACAGAAAAGGTAAATTTGTTTGTTATGAAAGGTCAGAATTTTGATTTCCACCTTCCAAAGCTCACAAAATTTATCTTAGATGAACGGCTGAGGATGAGTTCGGTGGAGATCAACGGTGAGAAATTATTAAAGGGTAGAAAGGATAATGAGGAGGTGGAAAGACCAAATTGAATCGTGAAAAAACTATCAACCCATTTTTCTCCTTCCATGGATTCGATATCAACGGCCCAGAATGAAGTATGAGGTAAGATCAATGGTCTAGAAGAAATTTCATTGGTAAAGATGTGGGCATGAAGGAAACTGTTGAGGCTTTGAACCATTGTTTTTAACTGGTGGGCATGATTTCTAGGTGTCTCCTTCTCCATTTTTTTCTAGCACAGGGGCCCCGGGATGATTTCTTGATCTGGTTTTGTGATCACAGTGAATCTGCAAGATCAAAGTCTATTAGGACTTTATGTCTGCGGGATTAATTTATGATTTAGGTTAAATGAAATGGGATTTGTTTCAAGTTTGGTCTCAGGAGCTTGTTTACACTATAAATATACCCTCAGAAAAGGAATAAAGGGATGGGACTTTCATTTAGAAGCCTCTATGCTTGGGTTTTTGCAACTCTGTAACTTCTCTTGGGAGCATTAATGAAAAGAACGGCTTGAATGTCTAAGATTCATCACGATGTTCATTGTTCAATATGTTTTCCTTCTGTATATTTGACATCCATGTATGTGTATTTTCTGCTAATGTGTGTCTTGTTGAATGTAAGGAATTCACTCTCTGTTTAGCTCTCCTTGCATTAGATAGTGCATTTGTCTATGTTTCTTGTAAATGTTTTGGAATTCATCTTCTATTCTCCATTATAGTTATCAGTATTTATTGTTTCTTCTCATAAAGGTGTTTGAAAGAAATTCATCCATAGATAGGTGCCTCTTGCTTCATTAGGATTCTTATCCTCCCCCCCACCATCCCTCAAAATATATATATATTTTTTTCTGAATTTTGATGCCTATTTTGCCTCAGACTAGGAAAGTCATTGTTGGTCATTATTGTTTGTAAGTCCTTTATGGTTTAAGGTTTTGACTCCATTTCCCAGTGGTGTTTTTTGTTTGTCATTCTTACACCCTTTTAAATGCCAACAATCTCTTTCCCATCAGAATCTATGACTTGTGACTACCTTTTTAAAGCTAAATGTGTATGTGAATTTGTTTATGTGACAAAAAGAGATCCCTCTTTGACTGTAAGGCTAGACTACATTCTAAATATTGGTTGAAATGGTTACCCCTGTTACTTCCTACCACAACCATGGGAAATCTATAGGGTGATAACATCTGGCATCGTTGGAGGGGAGTAATCATTATTATCGCCTTGGGAAACCAACATCATTTAGTTCTAGGACCTAGTTGAGGAGATGGTCCTAGACACGTGTTGGTTGTATATGCTTTGGTGACTCCACTCAAAGTTTTTTGAAATGTGACTTCACTGGGGAAACCAACAGCCAAAAGGACCAATACGGGGAGGAGGGTTCAAATCTTCCCCAAGTATGAACGCTAGAGTTTTATATTTTATTGTTGATGGTGAACAATGGTCAAACATCAAGAAGGTCATACCTCTTTCACCTGGCGACTATGTCTTTAAAGAATCCAGTCTGTAAATGTTTTATGGAAGCTCCACTATTAAAGGGGTTGTAAAGTTTGAGGAGTTGATTCAGTTTCTTCATCATCAGGATGGGATCTATAGCTATAATGTATGCTCCCATGAATCGTGCTCACATTCTTGGTTTTCTAAATCAAATACCTAATATAGATTGGCAAACATACCTCCCAAGGTTCAAATATCAAAGGGGTGATGATGCTTCCCTTCATTTGGCTAGATTTCACAAGCATATATATAGGATGGGAGTTGAATTGAATGAATATAATTTAATGAAATTTTCATGTTTAATTTATAAGGAAATGCAAGGTCATGGTATGAGGGATTGCCAGTAGGGATTTTATATTCCCTTAGAGACTTTCATATAGTATTTCATGAACATTTTAAATATTGATATCCTTCTTTGCTACTAGTTCAAGATTGTTGCAGGCATGATAAAGGTTTCCTTGAGAATTTGAAAAACATGTATGGTGAGGAGAATTTTATGGATGATGAGCTTCTAGAAATTTTGCATGAATACTCATTTCAAAAATAAAAACAAACTAGTTTCCATGATGTTCAAGTAGAATCCCAACTGTTAGTAATGTCTTCCTTGACTAAAACGGACATAACCCAAAACTATGATTCAACCAGTTATTTTTCCACATGTTCATTTTCTGAAATCTCAAGTAAAGAAGATTCAGACCTTGGATTAGAGTTGGAAGAAATACATGAACCAGAATATTCATCCTTGCATTGCAATCCTACTGTCTATGAGCAGAAAGATGAACAACTTAGTGATAGACAAGAGAAGTGTTGTAATATATTTTATAAAGATTGCAATCAATATGCTGAAAACAATTGTTTTTCCTTTAGTTTTTCTTCATTCGAAAACCTGAAACAACAATTAAAAGCTTCTAAGAAAGCACAAAATCTTGAGGAGATGACATTTGTATAAATAGATAATGAAAAGGGTAAATAGTCATGCCATCAATCCCAACCTATGGAGGAAACAACAGTTTTCCATGAGGGGTTAAAGCACACAGAGAGGGATGAGAAGGGTGAACAACTAGAGTCTTCTCTACATTCCAATCCTTCTCTTGATGTGAAACAAGGTGATCAAAATAGTGATGTTCATGAAAAAATTCATCGTAATTTTCCTTATGAAAAATGAAATCAGTATGTTGAAAATTATGCTAGTGATAATTTTGAAGGAAATCTTAGCATACCTATATATGATGAATGTAAGGATGATCACTTGGATGATCACCGAGAAGAAGCTGAGGACCCTAAATGGGATTTCTCTTCATGTTTTTCAATTTTAGAATGTCAAGAAGAGTGCATTTCCCCTGATTTTCTTGAAGAAAAGGAGGAATCCAAATGGAAGATTTCTTTATGTGCTTTGAATTCAGAAATTATTTTTCTTGAATCTATCAAAGAACACAGTGATATTTCCTTTGAAATACTTGAAAGGAATCAGGTTTTAAATTCTTAAATTTTATATGAAGAAGTTGACATCTCATTTGAAATTTGTCAGGAGCATTCTTTGCATGGTTTCCTTGAAGAACATTTTGACAGTGTGTAGGTGGAGATACAGTTTGAATAGCCTTGTCATGACAAACACATAACATAATTTTTTGCAGGTTGTCATGATTGAATGGCTGCATATATAGAGAATCCTTGTAGTAGTAATGTTGGGTTATGTCCCACAGTAAATATCAATCCCTTTATTATAACCTTTGGCCATTAATTTATCCCTTTCTGAACAAGCATGATTATGGAAAGCAAATGATAGAAAAATCTAAAGGCTGTCATGTTTTTTATGATCCTTTGACCGAATGCGTGGAGAAGCTTTGTAGTGGAAATGGTGGGTTATGTGTGTGAAACAAAGAGAAGGTTTTCTATCATAACCATATACCATTCAGTTCTTCCTTTATGATTTGGATCAAGCATGCTGAAAAACCCACATCATTAGATCATTTGCTTGATTAGCTGCATTATAATTAAGAAATCACTTGATTGAGCATTGTTGTTTAGTAAGTAGGGTAGATAGCAATAAATAAGCTGGACATGGTGAGAATTTCCTTTAGCAAATTTCTAGTTTGTTTTCAATATCTGTTTAGTTTTTGTTTCCATATCATGTTTTAGGAAATCTTGAGATCATCGCAATGGATCAGGCACATGATCTACATTGTTCTTTGCTACCTCATAGGGAGGATATCATCCCCGAGTTGGAGCCGCTATTAGCACCTATGCTAAATTTTGAATTTTTCTACATAAGGCATCTACACTAATGCCCCTTCAAAGGTCTGAGCCAGTAAAAATTAGGGGGTAGGGTCAAAAAAATTTCATATCTTATGACCTAGAGATATGCAAGAAATGGTTTGCAGTTTCTTGGGAGGATAATTCCTAAGCCTGAATGTCAAAATAGCAAGAAATCCATTGGCATGACCTGGAAATGTGCCTAAGTATGAAAAAACCGATCAAGGATAGGCCCTGGAAAGAACAGATGATGGAGATACAACTCTCAAAAGAGATCGAAGGGCCAAAAATCATTTTTTCACAAGGAAAATTGGGAGCGAAATTCCAGAAGAGTTAAAAATTTGATTTTAAAAAGTATAATTCCGACATCCGCCTTCCACAATCCTAGATCAACAACTCAGAACTTTTCTTCCTAAGATCGACAGCGTGGAGGAGAGAAGAGGGGCAGATATTGGGAGTCGGGAAGCTTAAGAATTTGATCATGAAAATTTGACCTTCCACCTTCCGTGATCCACTAGATCCAATGGTCCAGAAAGCTTCTGCCCAAATCAACGGTTCAAAAAAAAGAAGAGGGGTGGAGGTTGAAGTCATAAAACATAAGATTTTACCCTTTAAAATTTGAAGTTTTGATTTCCATGATCCACCAGATTGATGGCTCAGAACATTTTTTCCTAAGATCATCGAGGCAGAGGAGAACAGAGGGGCAAATATTGGGAGTCAGGAAAATTAAGAATTTGATCATGAAAATTTGACCTTCCACCTTCCGCAATCCTCCATATTCAACAGTCCAGGAAGCTTCTTCCCATATCAACGATCTGGAAAAAAGTAGAGGGGTAGAGATCGGAAGTTGGAAAACACAAGAATTTACCCTTTAAAAGGTAAAGTTATGATTTTTATTATCCACCAGATCAACGGATCAGAGCACTTCTACCTAAGATCGACGGTGAGGAAAGAAGCAAGGGAAAAAGAAAAACGTTGGGAGAGAAAAGATCAAATAAAACTTCACAGGGATTTAAAACCCCGATTCCCACCTTTTACGATCGTCTAGATCGATGGCTCATAAATATTTTTCCCGGATCAAAGGTGCAGAGGAGAGAAGAGGGGTAGAGATCAAGAGTTAGGAAACTTAAGAATTTGATCATGAAAATTTGATCTTCCACCTTCTGCGATCCGCTATATCCAACGATCTATAAATATTCCACCCAGATCAATGGTCCAGAAAAGAGCAGAGGGGTGAAGATTGAAAGCAAAAAAAAAAAAAAATTACCCTTTAAAAGTTGAAGTTTTGATTTTCGTGATCCTCTAGATTGACAATTTAGAATGTTTCTGCCTAAGACTGATGGCATGGAGGAGAGCAGAGGAGCAGAGATTGAGAGTCTGAAAAATTAAGAATTTGATCATGAAAATTTGATCTTCTACCTTCCTCCATCCTCTGGATCCAACATTCCAGAAATATTCCATCCAAATCAATGGTCCGAAAAAGAGAAGAGGGGCAGAGATCGGAAGTCAGAAAACATAAGAATTTACCCTTTAAAAGTTGATGTTCTGCTTTCCGTGATCCACCAGATCAACGGCTCAAAGCACTTCCTCCTAAGATAAATGGTCCAAATAAGAATAGAGGGTTGGAGATCAAAATTCAAAAAACTTAAGAATTTGACCATGAAAAGTTGAATTTTTACCTTCCATGATCTGCCAAATCCAATGGTATGGAATATTCCCACATAAATCGATGGTGCGGAAAGGTGTAGAAGGGAGGATATTGGAAATTGGAAAACAAAATAATTTTCCCATTGAAGGTTGAGGTTTCATGTTCCGCAATCTACTAGATTGATGACTCAGAGTGATTACGCTAAAAATTGATAGTGGGGAAATAAACGATGGAAGTGAAAAAGGTAATGTTGTTTGTTATGAAAGGTGAGAATTTTGATTTCCACCTTTCAAAGTGTTAGATGTTTATCATTTAATCAATATGATCTAGGATCTTATCTGATAGAATAACATGCACAAGAATAATCACAATAGACAAGAGACACAAAGAGTTTTCCTCGAGGAAACCATAAAGGAGAAAACCCCGCAATTTTGTCAAAGATAGAATGAGCACCAATGGAAAAAGTAAAACCCAAAAACACAAAGATGACCAGGGATGATTTTAAGAAACCATACTTAATTGAAAGTGTAAAAATGTTGGTATTCTTAAAATTCCGTCTGTAAAATGTTTGGCGATATTTTTCAAAAAGTATTTTAATTTCCAAGGATTTTCTATCGTTTCTATAATAATTTGGTGATTTTTAGGGTGAAAAAATTTTACACCATCAAAATTGGGCAAAACAGGGCTTCAAAAATGCAAAATGGTGAATCCTTTTCTGGATAAAAACATGGAAAAATATCTCATTGGGATAAATTTTGCCCCTAAAATTATCCTTGAAGATGATCTCTATTTCACTTGTGCGAGTTCCTCCTCTCTCATTCATGCGCTGCAGTTGAGTGATTGTGTGTCTCAAATAGAGAGGCTCACTCTCTATTTATACTAGTTTTCATCTTGGCAATTACTTACCAGGGTTGACTTCTCTAGGAGAGTCTAATAATCCTAGTACCCTAAAACTATGAGGACTATTGTTTTGACTTACAATGGAGGGTTAACCTCTACAACTTTACATGACTTGATTACATTAATTATTCTCCCAATAGGAACATCGAGGTACAAAGAAATAAAACATATAAAATATACAAGTGAATACATTCCGAAGTTACAAATACATCAACACTCCCTCTTAACTAGGAAGTTATTCTCTTGCCACAATTCATCAGCACAAGTATTCATCACTGGATCATACATCAAAGCTAGATCATCATCATAGCTAGATCATCATCATCATTGGAACATCATCAAAGCTCCAGTTGTCTTGAGCAAATAGTGCTATCTCTCAATTCTACTCATCATAGGAAGTTCTACATATCCAACCCTTTTTCATGATGGTTGGAGGCCTAGCCTCAATGTAAGTCTTCATCTTCTTCAGCCCTTGTATCTGACCATGGGAGGCCTAGATTGCCACCATTTTAGAAAGGCCCACCCAACACTTATATCTGACCATGGGAGGCTTAGCCTACCACCATGTAAGAAATGCCCAGCACTCACATCTGACCATGGGAGGCCTAGCCTACAACCATGTTTGAAAGGATCATCCAACGCTTATATCTGACCATGGGAGGCCCAACCTACCACCATGTAAGAAATTCCTAGCACTCATATCTAATCATGGGAGGCCTAGCCTGCCACCATGATAGAAAGGCCCAACACTTAAATCCAACCATGGGAGGCCCAACCTACCACCATGTCGGAAAGGCCCAACACTTACATCCAACCATGGGATGCGTAGCCTGCCACCATATCGGAAAGGCTTATCACTTATATCTAACCATGGGAGGCCCATCCTGCCACCATGTCAGTAAGGCTCTATACTTACATCTGACCATAGGAGGGCTAGCCTATCATTGTTTTAGAAAGGCTCTACACTTCCATCTAACCATGGGAGGCCCAGCCTATCGTTGTGTCAGAAAGGCTTTGCACTTACATATGACCATGGGAGGCCTAGCTCACCACCATTTCAGAAAGGATCTGCACTTACATCTGACCATGGGAGGCCTAGCCTGCCACTATGTCAGAAAGGATATGCACTTACATCTGACCATTGGAGGCCCATCGTGCCACCGTGTCAAAAAGGCTCTGCACTTACATCTGACCATGGAAGGCCCAACCTTCTAGTGTGTGAGAAAGGATCTGCACTTACATCTGACCATGGGAGGCCCAGCCTGCCACCATGTCAAAAAGGTTCCGTACTTACATCTAACCATGGGAGGCCCAGCCTGCCACCATGTCAGAAAGGATTTGCACTTATATGTGACCATGGGAGGCCCAGCTTTCCATCATGTCAGAAAGTATCTGCACTTACATATGACCATGGGAGGCCCAGCCTGCCACCATGTCAGAAAGGCTCTCAGACTCATCACTTCCCCTTGGAAGAAACCTCGATCTAGAGAGTACAAAGCTTTTCCCTGAAGTACTCAAAATTCACTCTGGCTAATGGCTTGGTCAACACGTCAGCTATCTTCTCATCCTTCACAACATATTGAAGCTTCACTGCTCCTCTCTACACCATATCCTGGATATAGTGATATTTGATCTTGATATTCTTCGACTTGTCATGGAACACCGAGTTCTCTGACAACTTCACACAACTCTGGTTGTCGCAATACATACAAGTAGCATCCAATTAGAGATCAAATAAATCAGATAATAGCTTTCGCAGCCACACTTCCTCACAACTAGAAGAACAAGTAGCGACATACTTTGCTTCATGTTAGAATAGTACAGTCAAGCTAAACTAGTTAACCTATCTAAGCAACCAACAACATATCATAAAAGATAAGAACAGGAAAAGAAAAGGACAAGAGAACATAGATATATGTGGTTCACCCTAATGGGTTACATCCATGGGGAGGTAATCTTCTATTATCTCCAAAATGTCTTCTCCAATCTTACAAGAGAGCAAAGCACAAATAACCCAAAGAATATAGATGATGTACAACAGTGTCACAATAGTACCACTACTACATTAAGAATACATGATATGTAGAGACTCACTTGACCCTAATATATACTAAGAGATGAGGAGGAATTACTCTCACATATTGCATGTGGGATAATATAATTCTCCAAAATAACATCTCTTAATACAATACCATGGACAAATACTCTACACAAATAAATACAACACCATATAACTATGGGTTAATTGTATTACTCTTTCACATAAGATTGTACACAACTTCTAAGATAATACAAAGACATTATTACCTTCCAAGTAATATAAAATATTCCAACACTCCCCCTTAAGAATGGCTAGGAGAATAGCCCATACTAACACTAAGGAAGGAAGGAGTCATTATTGCTCCCCCTTGATGACAACTTCCTGCATTCCAAGTAAGACATGAAGATGCACAAATTTCACCTCGGTGAAGGATTTGGTGAAGATATCTACTACCTCCTACTCAATAGGACAATACTAAAGAGAAAGAATACCATTTTCCATAAGTTCACAAATGTAATGAGCGTCAAGGTCAAAATGATTTTCCTTGGAGTGATATACGAGATTATAAGTAAGCTGGATTGCACCCTGATTGTCATATTTCAACTTAGTGGATGATTTCAGAGTTGGACCAAGCTCTATAAGAACATGTCGTAACTAAACTACTTCTTTAGTTGCTCTACACTCTGCTTCACATGAAGATTAATAAAGAGTCTTCATCTTCTTGCTCGACCAAGAAATTGAACCTGAACCAAGTTGAAATACATAACCTGCAGTGGACCGTCGATTAGAACTGTCACCTTCCCAATCAGAATCTGTGTAACCAGAGAGTGAAACTGTAGTACCACTCGAATAAAAAAAACATAGTGTAATGTCCACTGTAAATATCTCAAAATCCTTTTAGTTTCCTACCAATGGATTTCATAAGGTTGCTGCATGAACCGAGAAACAAAACTGATGGAAAAAGAGAGATCTGGTCGGCTGTGAGTTAACTATATCAAACTGCCTACAAGATGACGATAAAGAGTAGCATCAAAAAGCAGTGTGTTACACTCAACAACTAACTTTACACCAGACTGAAATGGCGTAGGAGCAGATTTACAATCACTCATATGGAAATGAGCCAACAGGTCTGTAGCATACTTCAGCTAAGAGAGAAACATGCCATCCGCCATATGTCAAATTTGAAGGCCCAAGAAATAATGCAATAAACCAAGGTTAGTCATTTCAAACTGCTTTTGAACATCACTTTTTAGATTTTGAATTAATGTAAGCTGGTTGCTTGTGATGATTAGATCATCTACATTTAAAACAAAAATGAGAATATCAATACCAAAGTTCTGAACATACAAATTTGGATCAGATATACAATGCTTAAAATGATTCTTTAGAAAATATGCATCAATTTTATCATACCAAGCCCTAGGTGCTTATTTGAGACCATATAAAGACTTGTGTAATTTACATACTAAATTTGATGATTCAACATTAATAAAACCAGGAGGTTGTTGCATATAAATTTCTTCATAAGATCACCATTTAAATAATCACTTTTAACATCCATTTGGTGTATTTCCCATTTATAAGATGAAGCAATATATAAAATGGTTCTTATTGTATTCATTTTAGGAATAGGAGCAAAAGTTTCATTATAATCTATAACTTCAAGTTGATTAAAACCTTTTACAACTAACCTAGCTTTATACTTTTCAATCTGTCCTTCTACAGTGAACTTAGTTTTATAAACCAATTTATAACCAACTAAATTCTTACCAACAGGAAGAGGAACAAGAGACCATGTCTTGTTCTTCATAAGAGACTCATACTTAGCAGTCATAGCTTGTTCCTTTTGAGGTTTAACTTGAGCTTGAGCATAAGAGGTAGGATCATCTGTGGCAAAAAAATTGGTCATAAAGGAAAAATTAGATCTAGTTCTATGAGGGTCGGAAGGGTTACCAACCTCACTACCTGCAAATTCAAGAGTTTTACAGGCCCAAATAGGAAGGTTAGAGGAAACAGAAGTTTCTTCAGCTTCAGTACATTTAGGTGGAATACTTGAAGAATAGGGTGAACTAAGATCAACAATAGGCACAGAACTAGAAGAAGAAATCGAGATAGGAGTAACAGGAGACAATGAGATATTCAGTGTAACATGAGTTTCGACAAACTCAAGTGGTGAATATACTTCAACAAAGTGAACATCCCTTCGGATGATAACACTTTGAGTAGAGGTATCAAATAACCTATAAGCCTTAGAATCCTTAGAATAACCAATGAATATAACTTTTTGAGACTTGGGATCTAACTTTTTCTGTTTATCGTTAGGAATATGAGCCCAACATTCACAACCAAACACCTAAAAGTTACTAATATCAGGTTTCTAACCATTCCATTTTTCCTCGGGGGTAACATGTTTAACGGATTTTTTAGGAACTTGATTTAAAATAAAGTCTGCACAACTTACAACTTCAACCCAAATTGTTTTATGTAATCCTTTAGAATAAATCATACATCTAGCCATTTCCACTAAAGTTATGTTTTTCTTTTTAGCAACACCATTTTGTAGAGGTGTGTAAGGTACAGTCTTTTGGTGTTGAATACCATGTTTGGATAAAAATGATTCAAATTCATTCTTAACAAATTCCCCCCCATTATCTGATCTTAAAGTCTTAATATTCTTACCAGACTCATTTTCAACCAAAGATATAAAAATTTGAAATATTGAAAAACTTAACTTTTATTTTTCAAGAAATAAACCCATGATTTTATACTAAAGTCATCAATAAAAGTAAGAAAATAGACTGTACGAGATAAAGATGGAACTTCAAGAGGACCACAAATGTCACTATGAATTAATTGCAAATGTTCTTTAGCATGCCAATGTTTACCTTTCTCAAACATTTCTCTATGATGTTTACCAAGAACACAACCCTCACAAACACCGTCAGTAGAAGAAATATGAGGCAAACCATGTACCATTTTAGTTAACAATTGCATTTTACCATAATTCAAATGACCTAATCTTTAATGCCATAATTTACTTTGTTCATCAGTGTGGGCAACATAGGAATAAAAAGGTTGTCTTTTAGTTGAGTTAAAACCAGTAAATTTATATAGACCAGTAGTATGATCAACAAGACCAGAAGTTGAAATTTTGATTGATATCTTTAAGAACATATTTGTCAGGCCATGCTTCAAATTTAAACCCTTTTTGACAAGCGCGATAAATAGAAAGTAAGTTAATGGGAATGTTTTCAACATGGAAAACATCTTCCAATTGACCATTAGTAACATTAACATTACCAGAACCAATTACAGAAAGTTGTTTACAATCACCTATAGAAACTTTCTAAGATATGTGTTTATGATTGTCATAGGAAGTAAATAAAGAAGCATCACCAATCATATGTTTAGATGCACTAGAATCCATTATCCATTCCATGTTAGAAGAAGAATTATTAGGAAAAACAATAGATGCACATAAAGCTACTTGAGAGTGATTAGAAGTTTTCTTTTTAGCTTTAGCCATTAAATATTTTACTTTAAAACAATTATTTTCAGGATGGCTAGTTTTACCACAATGTTTACAAGGATCACATACTTTCTTCTATTTACTATTTCCATGAGAAGCGTGTCCAGAATTAGTATTAGAAGGATTAGAACCTTTAGCATTATTAAAAATTTTCTTATGATGCTTATTAAGTGCAGTTAGAGCTTTATTAGGTGTGAGTTGTCCTAAAACAATTAACCTTTCTTGCTTATTGATCAATACTTTACAAAAATCCTCAAAAGTTTCCTTCGTAGTACTTTGAGACAATTATAGAGCTCTATTCCTAGTTTGGATGAACATATCAAAACAAGATGACATTTTACGTTCTACAAGAATAATAAGAGCAATATCAGTTTTCTTGTAATCTTTACCACAACTATTTAATTTCTCATTTAAAATTTTCAATTCAGCAAGATATAACTCAACAGGATTTCAAATTCAGCAGGTTCTAGGTCAAATATCTTCTTGTCAAGATAATATGCAGAAACATCATCAAGTTTATCAAATAAAGAGGAAATAATTTTCCATACCTAAACCGGGTTGTCTTCTGCCTCAATACTTACCTGAAGACTATCTGCAATAGTTTGACAAATGAGCCCCCTTGCTTGATCACTTTTAGCTTCCCATATAGCTAAATCATCAGCATCAGTAGGTCTCCTGTATTCACCATTAACTAGTCTCCAAAGATTCTTACTCCTGAGAACATCAATCATGTTTCTTTTCCATGTAAGATAGTTAGAACCAACTAATTCAGGAACAAAAGCTACTTCAGAAGTCATAATGAATGAAATTTTGTCAAAAAATAAGAAACTATAATATTGAAAAATGGCAGAAAAATAGTGAAGAACTTGAAAACAATTACACTTTACTAATCTGAATCTGTAAAAGCATAGTTAGAAACATCGTAAAGAAAAGAGGAGAAACTTTCATTTACAACCCTGTCAAAAAACAATGTGCATAGAAAAGCCCAGTCTTCTGTTCTGGTCATGTGGGTGGATCCCGTATGGTTGTTCCAATTCCAAAAACAGATTATTATAACAAATCTGGTAAGAAATGACCAAGTTACGGCCCTTTTTTATAACTATCATTTTTATTGCCGAAAGGAAGCCCAAAAATGCCCAATTTTCTGTTCTGGTCACGAGGGTGGATCTAGAATGGCTATTCCAATTCCAAAAATAGGCTATAATAAAAAACTGGTAAAAAATGACCAAGTTATGGCCCTTTTGTATAACTGTCGTTTTTATTACCGAAAGGAAACCCAGAAATACCCAGTTTTCTGTTCTGGTCACGAGGGTGGATCCAGGATGGCATTTCCAATTCTAAACACAGGTTATAATAAATATTTCACTAAAAACTGACCAAGTTATGACCCTTTTTTATAACTACCATTTTTATAATCAGAAGAAATATCTCCTTGAGGAGAGCCCTGAAATCATGTAGATCTACAGAAAAAACATCAAGAAACCCTTGAAAAAATTATGCAAAAATCTTACACAACAAATTAGGGTTAGGGTAAAACAATGCAGAAATATGCATAGATCTAAAGAGAAACCTAATGGCTACTAGATAGAAAGCAAATCTACAAAAAAATGACAATGCCCAAATAATAATCATTATTTATTGAAAGCTATAGAAGGTACTAGATCATAACAACCCGCTCTGATACCATGTTAGAATAGTAGAGTAAAGCAAAACTAGTTAACCTATCTAAGCAATCAACAACATATCATAAAAGATAAGAATAAGAAAAGAAAAGGACAAGAGAACACCGATATACGTGGTTCACCCTAATGGGTTACATCCACGGGAAGGTAGTCTTCTATTATCTCCAGAATGTCTTCTCCAATCTTACAAGATAGCAAAGCACAAATACCCCAAAGAATATAGATGATGTACAATAGTGTCACAATAGTGCCACTACTACATCAAGAATACATGATATGTAGAGACTCACTTAACCCTATTATATACTAAGACATGAGGAGGAATTACTCTCACATATTGCATATGGGATAATATAATTCTCCAAAATAACATCTCTTAATATATAATAGAGTCAAGTGAGTCTCTCCATATCATGTATTCTTGATGTAGTAGTGGTACTATTGTGACACTGTTGTACATCATCTATATTCTTTGGGGTATTTATGCTTTCCTCTCTTGTAATATTGGAAAATACCTTATCGAGATAATAGAAGACTACCTTTCCATGAATGTAACCCATTAGGGTGAACCACATATATTGGTGTTCTCTTGTCCTTTTCTTTTCTTGTTCTTATATTTTATGATATGTTGTTGGTTTCTTAATATATTCCAACACTTTGGTTGTACTCAGTTCCACGTAGGACTACTTCCTGCTAAACCAAGAGATCACACTTGATCCCATACTAAAGCAACACCCTAAATTTCTCTTCTTATCAATGGAACTTCCTGCCCAATCCGAATCCACATAACCTTCCAGGTTAATCTTTTGATTTTCTTCATACTAGATCCCATAGTCAAATGTACCCTTCAGGTACCTCAGAATATGCTTTGCAGCAATCAGGTGAACATGTCTCGAATCCATTGGGAACTGGCCCGGTGTGTTCACAACAAAGCAAATATCTGGTCTCGTATTCGTTAATTACATCAAGGACCTAATCATCTGATGATACGTCATAGCATCAAATGACTCTAATGAATGATCTCTCAATAGGTTCAGGTTCAATGCCATAGGTGTGGTCATGGCCTTGCATTCCATCATCCTAAACCTATTCAGGATCTCTACTACACAATTCCCTTGTCCCCAGGAGATTCCATCTACATTCTACCACACCTCCATGCCTAGAAAGTAGTGCATCATACCCAAGTCTTTCATCTCTAACTCAGCAGCAAGCTTCCTCATTATGTCAGCAATCAACCCATCCTCACTTGTTACAAATAGGTCATGTACAAATAGTAGGAGTATCACATGGCTCTCTTCCTCAACCTTATAGTAAAGGTTGGAATCGACTTTACTCTTGGTAAATCCTAAGCCAGTTAGGAAGTTGTCAATTCTGCCATACCATGTTTTGGGTGCATATTTCAAACCGTATAGGGCCTTCTTCAATTTTCACACATGACTCTCCCTATCATGTGTCTCAAAACTAAGTGGTTTCTCCACATACACTTGCTCTTCTACTACATCGTTCAAGGAAGTCGTCTTGAAATCCATCTGGTGTATCTTCCATTTCATCACTGCAACCAGAGCAAGTAATGATCTTATGGAAATGCATCTGGCTATAGGAAAAAAAGTTTCTTAATAATCTATCCCTTCCTTCTGGGATAATCCATGTGCCACAAATATTTCTTTATATTTCTCTATGCTGCCATCTGCAGCATGTTTTGATCTTGTAGGTCCATTTGGAAGTTACAATATACTTCCCTTCTAGTCTTGGGACCACATCCCAGACATCATTCTTCATGATTGATTGGTACTCCTCGATCATAGAATCCTTCCATTCTTTCTTTTCTAATGCTTCTTCATAGTTAGAGGGTTATTTATCAATAATGTCACACAATAGGGTTGCATAATCGGAGTAGGACCTAGTTCTCTTTCTTTCTCTATGCATTTCTTTTGGAACACCATATCTTTCTGCACCTTGGATAGCCTATTATACCCATGCACCTTTCCTTTTGTAAGGATTCTTTTCTTGGGGTGGATCTACAAGTTCTTGGAGTTCTTCTATTTCTCAATCTTCTTCTAGAGTTGCATCGTTCATAGTTGTATCTCGGATCCTGGATGCTTCTATTTCTTTAGGGTCTTCAACAGGTCTCCTTCTGGATTTGTTGTAAGTTGAGACTTCATCAAATGTTACATCCCTGCTGATGTCGGTATTCTTGAATCCTAGGAAATATATTCTGTAAGCCTTCGAGCTTTCACTATATCCCACAAATATACCCTTCTTTCCTTAAGGATATAAATTTGTCCTCTTTTCTTTTGGAATGTGTACATACACTGGACAACCAAATATTATGAGATGACTAACTTTTGGTTTCTTTCCAGAGGAGACTTTTTCAGGTGTCTTGTTCTCAAGTCCTCTATGTGGAGTATGGTTCTATACATACATAGTTGTTCTAGTAGCTTCTGTCCATAGATGCATGGGAAGATGTTGATCATGAAGCATTGTGCTTGTTGCTTCCATAATCATTCTATTCTTCCTTTCTGCAACTCAATTTTGCTATGGAATATATGGAGTGGTCAACTGCCTCTTAATCCCCAACTCTCTGCATAATTCCTTGAATTCATCTGATGCGAATTCTACGTCATTGTCTGATCGAAAGGTCTTGATTTTCTTCTCTGTGTGATTCTTGATCAAGGCTTTAAATTCCTTGAACTTACTAAATACTTCAAGTCCAAGAGAATCAACAATAATTCTCTTGGCCTTGACCAAGTTCCTCTTATGTAATTCGTTAGCCTCATATCCCTCTAGAACTGGAACCTCTTCACTTATGTAGGAGTCCAAATCATTCTCTTCAAGGACCAAGAATATCCTATACTTACATGCTCGAAAGTTATCAGATCCTTCAACATTTTCATCAAGCTTGGTGTGATGAGACATCTTGAATGAGAACCTCAAATGGAAATACAAAAGATTTAGGTGTTACCAATTTGAGATGCTGAAACTGGCCCTAGAGTTGATCTTCTGTAGTGTTGGTTTTATGGTTTAGGGTAAAATTAGGGTTTGACTTTCCCAAAGCTCTACCCAACCAAATTTTTTTATATTGGTTTTTAAACTTTGATTTTCAGAAAGAGAGCAATCCTATGCTGGGATTACTCAAAAATTTCACTTTTGTGAAAAGCCCTAATTTCCTACTGTAGTGGTAGGTCAAAAATAGAAAATGCTCAGAATCAGATTTTGGTTCGACATAAATATGCATCCTTGAATGGAGAGTAAACCTATCCTCATTTTGATGATGATTTGTGGAGAGAGACCCAAAAAGTAGGAAGCCCTAGCTTCTGCAGCTGCACAGTGTCTTCTTCTCAGGTTAGCTCTAATACCATGTTAGATTTTTATCATTTAATCAATATGATCTATGATCTTATCTGAGAGAATAACATGCACAAAAATAATCACAAGAGACAAGATACACAAATATTTTTCCTCGAGGAAACCATAAAGGATAAAACCCCGCAACTTCTTCAGAGATAGAATGAGCACCAATGGAAAAAGTAAAACACCAAAACAAAAAGATGATCTCCGATAGCTGATCTCTAACTCACTTGTGCGAGCTCTGCCTCTCTCACTCATGTGCTATAGTTGAGTGAGTGTGTGTCTCAAATAAAGAGGCTCACTCTCTATTTATACTAGTGTCTCACTTGACAATTACTTACGAGGGCCGACTTCTCTACGAGAGTATAATAACCCTAGTACCCTGAAATTGTTGAAACTATTACCACAACTTATAAAGGAGGGTTAAAATCTATGACTTTAAATGACTTGATTACATTAATGAATCTACTGATGGGAACATCAGGGTACAAAGAAATACAACATATAAAATATACAATTTAATACATTCTGAAGTTACAAATACATCAACACGAAGTTTGCAAACTTGATCTCGGATCAACGGCTAAGGATGAATCCAATGGAGATCAACTATGTGAAATGATTAAAGGGAGAAAAGGATAATTTAGAGGTGGAAATACCAAATTGAACTATGAAAAATATATCAGCCCCTTTTTCACCTTCCATGGATCCCAGATCGACGTCCCAGAATGAATCTTAAGGTAATATCAATTGTCCATAAGCAATTTCACTGGTAAAGATGTGGGCATGAAGGAAACCATTGTAGAATGTTGAGGGAGGCTGTGAGACATTTTTTTAAGATGGAAAAAGTGATTTATAGGCGTCTCATTCTCCATTCTTCCATCATGCATGCCCCAACATGCTTTATTGTTTTTCTTTTGTGATCACGAGGAATCTACCAAATCACAATCTGTTAGGATTTTATGTGTGTGGGTTTGACTCTCGATTTAGGTTAATTACATTTGGATCTATTTTGAGGTTGGTCTCAAGAGTATGTTTACACTATAAATATACCCTCGGAAGAGGAAGAAAGGGTTGGGACTTTCATTCAGAAGCCTATGTGCTTAGGTTTTTGCAAATCTATAACTTCTCTTGGGAGCATTAATGAAAAGCACAACTTGAATGTCTGTGATTCATCACGACGTTCACTGTTCAGTCTGTTTTCCTTCTGTATGTTTCCCCTCCAGGTATGTGTATTTTATGCTAATCTATGTCTAGTTGAATGTGAGGAATTCACTCTCTATTTAGCTCTCCTTGCATCAAATAATGCATTTGTCTTTGTTTTTGGAAAATGATTTGGAATTCATCTTCTATGCTCCATTTTAGTTATTAGTATTTATTTTTTCTTCTACTCAAGGTGTTTGCAAGAGATTAATCTACATATAGGTGCCTCTTGATTCACTAGGCTTCTTCTCCTTTCCCCCCATCATCCCTCAAAAGATATTTTGCTGAAATGATTGATGCCTATTTTTCCTCAGACTAGGAAAGACATTTCTGGTTATTATTGGCTGTAATTACTTGTTTTTTTTAGGTATTTAGTCTATTTCCCAGTGGTTTTGTCTATCTATCTTACACACTTTTAAACCCCAACAATCTATTTCCCATCAGAATCTATCCCTTCTGACTGCTTGTTTAAAGCTAAATGTGTATGTGAATTTGTTTATGTGACAAAGAGAGAGCCCTCTCTAAGTGTATGTCTAGACTACGGTCTAAATATTGGTTGAAATGGTTACCCCTGTGACTTCATGCCACAACCATAGGAAAATTACAAGGTGATAATACCCCGAATGTAGTACATATGGATATTTCTATGCTTAGTCCTCTGCCTATGTACTGGATCTATAGATTTCTTGATTACACTTTGATTGTCACACCAAATGACAATGGGTGAATCTAGTGCAATACCAAGCTCCCAAATAATGCCTTGAAACCACACACATTGTGTGGCTGCATTCATTGCTCCCCTATATTCGGCCTTAGTTGAAGAAAGAAAAATACACATAAGAGTCATTTACTTAGCTTATGAACAAGTCTGAAGACCTCCTTGTTCCAGCCAAAAAATTGAACCATCTATCCTCTTTGTGACTTACATTAATACTATCCTCCAAAATTGGTTAAGGAACTGAACCCTAACTAATTTTTAGTCTACCCATCGAAATAGTTTCATCTAAATAATATTTACAAAAATAAAGTAAATTTCAAACCTAACTAATAACTGATTATTTTAACAAGCTTTACAGATCCTTAGCTGCTTCAGCTAACAAGGCTATCCCATCCAAGGATTGGGATTTTCTTCTTGCCTTCAGTTGATTTGCTTCTATATCTACAATATTTCTAGTTAGTTCTTCATTTTGCTGCTACAGATCCTCAATGGTTTGCTTCAACATTGTGAATTGACCTTTTGTATTCCTCTTCCTTTTCAATGCTTCCCTAGAAATTGCAATTAGCTCTTGATAGTGGCTATTCACCTCTTCCAAATTCTCTCTGAGTCTTCTATTTTACATAGCCAAGCCATCATTCGTCTCCTACATGTACTCAACCTGATACTTATATTGTTTTACACTTATCTGTAAATTCTCTTTTTCTGAATCAAACGTTTTATTTCCTGCTATGGTTTGCATCTCATTTGGAAGCCATGGAATATTCAATCTCTTATAAATTTCTTCATCTTCTGACAACAATTCTATAGGATTTTTAGGAAAACCTAGGTGTTCTTCACTCTCATCTTTACAAGGAACCTTTTCCTCAACCATCACATTCTTTTCTGAGTAAGAACCCTTTATCTCATCTTCTTGTTGTTCCTGCAACATCTGACTTCATACCTCTAGAAATATATCATATATTTTAGTATCAGTCAGGACACACTCTCTTTCTGATTCCATTTTCCTTTTACCCTTACTATCACCCTTATCATCATTCAATTTGTCATCAAATGAAGAATCATCTATCACTGTTACACTTTCTTTGTTCAATTTAGGATTCAACAATTTTTTCATATTCGGTTTGAGTTTATTTCTAGGTCTAGTTTTTGGTCTCCACACATGAGCAAACTTTCCCAACATTTTGAGAGTCTTACCCTGATGGGTAACTGAGGCAAACTCAACAACTTTTAGCTTCTTTATTTTTGGTAATGCTACCTCATCACCCTGGATGTGAAATTCCTTCTCAGTACAAACCCTAGTTGTATTAGTGATAGGGACTTTATCATCATCTAATAGGCATTTCTCATCTTCTCACAAAATTGTGATAGGACTTTGTCTTTGAACTTCAATATCTTGTTTCTCATCTGAAATTTTCTCTGCAGGTACAACATTTTCAGCAAAAATTGTCTTTGCAGGTACATCATTTTCAACAGGCTTGGCTTCCTTAATATTTGACTGTAAATTTTTGCTCTCATTGTCATTAAGGTGTTGTTTAGATTCAAAGTATTCATTTGCATGGTTTGCAACTTCCTCTAATTTAACCATGTCTTCATATTTGACCTTTATCTTTTGCCTGAGCTTTCTGATCAAAGTCTGCCCTTTATCATCTTGTCTTCTATGAGACTATCCTTTTTTACCATTTTGAAAACCTGACCAAAAAATGAAATACTCCCAAGTTTTTCCCCTACTCTGGAAAATAGTTTTTATGATAATTTTAATAAGTCCATGATGGAAAATGGACTGCCGTGTATGATTTTGGTGCTCCTTAACCTTGCATGACATCTTTTGCAGGCTCTTCTGAAAGAAAAAGGGTAAGTTTATCTCGGACTCATTACTGAGATGCTGAAGAAATATGAATTGGTACTTGAAAACAAAGGCATATCTACCCTCATAGGTTATATAAATCTGTAAAACTTTAATGGGCTCTATCCATTCAGGTTTGAAGTTATGAATTGGTACTCCTTTGCCCCAATCTACATTTGCACCAGGAATTAAGTACTTTTGTGCATTGAAGGTGAATGGAACCTTCTTAAACCATAATTCTCCCTCGTTTAAGATGCCTGTTGCCTCAACTACCAACTCCTTAGTAATTTTGAATTTTAAAGTATCAAAAGACACAATGTCTTTATCATAGCACTGAGCAAATTTATGGGAGACCTCTACATGATATCCATCAATCTTTTTGAAAAATTTCAACCATCCTGCATTTGAAAATAACTCTGCACATTCTGGGAAATTATCTATCCAGCTTAGGTCAGTGGGCTCAGCTCTATTAAGTTTTCCACTTTTCTTCATATTCACTATGGTTTAACAGCACCTGTTGATATCCCATAATCTAACTATCTTCAAATCCTAACAGTCTGTCCTAACACACATTTCAAAAGTCTTTTGTGCCAAATTACAACAGTCTAACCCAATCCCAAAGTTTAGGGAATTCCAACAAGTTCTGCTTTGAAATTTACTGTTTTAAATGATGAATACTTGGATATATTTGTTAATAATTCATCATTCACAGTGTATTAGGTGAAAAACTCATATTCTTCCTTCGAATTTTAACATTAAGAATTTTATCAAAAAAGCTCCAAATTAAGTGAACCGTATCAATGACACTCGGGGTACCTGCTCAGAAGACCAATAAAAGCGTTGGAATGCAATCACTTCAATGGTTAAGTGTCAAATTTCACATTCCACCTATCTCTAACTATCCAAACCACTTCAAATAGCCGCTGCTGAAAAGCCCTAATTCCTCATTAAGTTGAAAAATCCCAATTCTTCAGCAGTGTATTCTCACCACAACCTTCAATATTCTTCGTGTCCTTCAAATAAGGAACAAACTCTCGAAAAACTTTGTCTCATTCTACTAGCTGTCATCATTCACCCTGTGCTGCATGCAATCACCACGATCTACCTCATATGCTGATCATACACCTGTTTCAATGATAAAATATGCAGGACATGTATCAAATTTATAAAATGATGTGATTAACACCTCAGAGGCAAGACACCCAAAAAAATTGGACTGAAAAATGATGATTTTGGCATTCGCAACTGTCTTGTAGCGCTCTAGAGTATTAATTTTGCTCTTGCGCTACAAGAAAGTCCAATCACATAATTTCACATCATTAGGCTACTAATAAAATTTAATACTTGGTTTATGTGCTTAATCTTGACCTTACTGTCATTTATAAAACCATTTAATCCATATATGCCTTGTAAAACCCTTCAAGAATGAAATCAAAGCAAACAAATTATATAAGCAGGCTTAAAAAATCAAAATCATGAAACTTAAAAGTTTGAACTCTAATTATCTTTATAAACAAAATTTCCTAGAAACAAAAAATACTAGCAAGGTTCAAAAACATAAATAAAAACATTAAACTAAGGAAGACAAAATCATGACTTAACACTAGGAATAATGATCTTGGTGCTAAGATGCCATTCTCTTGGAGAATGGAAGCACCTAGTCAGTTACCAGGAATCCTCATTCTGGGACTGAGAGCCCTTCTGATGCAGTGTGTTTGCACATGGTCGGATGTAAGTACAGAGCCCTTCTGATGCGGTGTGTTCGCACATGGTCGAATGTAAGTGCAGAGCCCTTCCGATGCGGTGTGTTCGCACATGGTCAGATGTAAGTACAGAGCGCTTCCGATGCGGTGTGTTCGCACATGGTTGGATATAAGTGCTGAGCCATTCTGGTGTGATGTGTTTACACATGGTCAGATGTGAGTGCTGGGCCTTTTTGACAAGATGAACTCAGATGTGAGTGTTGGGCATGCCTTTCTGACAAGATGAGGTCAGATGTAAGTGCTGGGTGGGCCATTCTAACTTAGGTTCAATTATAGGCACTAAAGAAGACCTACATGGAGGCTAGGCCTACAACCAACATGAAAAAGGGTTGGTTCTGTAGAACTTCCTGTGATGAGAAGAATGAAGAGATAGCACCATTTGATTGAGATAGTAGAAGCAGTAATGATGATGATGATTCAGTGATGATCTGGCTTTGATGATGATCTAGATCAAGTGGTGATCCAAACTTGATGATGATCCAGCAGTGACAATCTAGATCAAGTGATGATCCAGACTTGATGATGATCCAGCAGTGATGATCCAGATCAAGTGATGATCCATACTTGATGATGATCCAACATTGATGATCCAGATCAAGTGATGATCCAAACTTGATGATGATCCAGCAGTGATGATCCAAATCAAGTGATGATCCAACAGTGACGATCCAGATGAAGTGATGATCCAAACTTGATGATGATCCAACAGTGATGATCCAGAATCGATGATGATCTAGTGATGATCCAAACTTGATGAAGATGAATTGAAAATGAAGATGACTTGGAGATGAAGATGACTTGACAATGAAGATGACTTGAAGATGAAGATGACTTGAAGACGAAGATGAATTGATGATGATCGATATGATACAGAGAAGAAGACTTGTGGTGATAAATTGTGTCGAGAGAGTACCTTCCTAGTTAAGAGGGATTGTTGATGTATTTGTAACTTCAGAATGTATTCACTTGTATATTGTAACCTGATGTTTATTTCAGAAAGTATCTGTAATGTAATTGAGTCATGTCATCCCTAGATGTTCCATTTAGGAGATTCAATAATGTAAACAAGTCATGTAAAGTAATTGAGGTTAACCCTCCATTGTAAGTCGAGGCAATAGTCCCCACAATTGTGTCAAGGTTAACCCTCCTTGTTGATCGGAGGTAAAAGTCCCCACAACTGTGGGTCACTAGCGCTATTAGACACTCCTAGAGATTTCGGCTCTAGTAAGTAATTGTTAAGTGGGGCCGACATGTTAAAGTGGACATTAAGTGAACGAAATAATATAAATAGAGAGGGAGCCTCTCTATTTATAACACACACACTCACTCATTGGGGCACATGAGTGAGAGAGAAGTAGCTCTCTCAAGTGAGAGAGAGAGAAAGAATATGTGGAGGTCATCTTTATGTTTTTGGGTTTTACTGCTGCCATTGGTGCTCATTCTATCTTTGAGGAAGTTGTGGGGTTTTCTCCCTTCTAGCTTCCACGAGGAAAATTATTTGTGTCTCTTGTCTCTTGTGTTTTATTTCTATGCATGTCATTCTCTCAGAAAATATCCTAAGATCATAATGCTAGCTTGAATGATAAAAATCTAACATCGTCCTCCCTACAGGAGGAATGTGGGGAGAGCTAAGCAGTTTTATTTTTATGTTTTTTAATTTTTATGAATTTTTGTCATAAAATTATATACATATGTATAAGATTTTTTAATCCATTTAAATATTTAAAATGCAGATGTTGGACCTGTATGCCCTGATGTGAAAATCGGGATTTATGTACGACCTATAGCAAATGAAGACCAGGGTTTACTAAGGGTAGTCAAGGAAAAGATTGCCAGGATGATCCAAAGAGTTTCAACTATACAGATTGAGCAAATTCCTACTATCATGCAAGAATTTGTCGTAGGGATTTCACCTAGCTTGATACGGCTAATGAGGAGGGTATCCAAGGCCATTCTAGTTTACATAGAAGACGAAGAGGCTACTGTAGTCGAGGAGGCTGATGATGCTTGTGATCAGGCCTAGACCTATGGGCATTTTATGGATTGTGATCCAATATTTGTTTGTATATTTATACAGTTGCGACTGGATCTTATAATCAAAAATTGACCTATATATGGACACACACACACACACACACATATATATTTCTTGGTTATTTACATGTATTCCAATTGTATATGTTATGTATATTTTACAAAAAATGTGTTAGTGCCAATCTAGTATATAATTCACATATGCATCAATTAATGTATTTCCATTATGTGGAATGTGATTAAATGAAATATAATCCAAATTTATTTCAATTAATATAACCTGCAAAAACTAACTTAACAAGGTAGGGTTTCACACCTGATAAGATGCATTAAGCTGGAAACCACCAGTTGAGATTCAAGTATAAATTCCAACTGGGCGATTCCACATGACAAGGCATTCCATAACAACTCAACTATTATTGGTAGGAGGACCTAGGAAAGAACCTCCAAAGGAAACTAGCTGTCCCAAGGGTGAATAAATGACCCATGCGGCTAAAGCCAGGTTACAAGTATGACGACTAGCACCATCCATAAAACCTATGAACGGCTCAACTGGAATCTATAACAATCACAAGATGATATAAGTACACTAACCAACTATTGTACATAAAATTACATACAAGAAAAATACAAGAAAAATCACTAAGCCTAGGCATAGTACTTCTTTAGGTAGATCCCATTCCTAGGCTCAGGCAACTTGTTTCCATCAAAATCAGTTAACTCATATGCCCCTTTTTTCAAGACCTTCGACACAATGTAGGGTCCTAACCACATGGACTTGAACTTTCCTACCCCCAAGGGTTCTTTGTCTTGATCCCAGAGCAAGAAAAGCTCCCCCTCAGAGAAAATTATAGGCTTGACCAATTTATCATATTGGTTTTTAACCCTATTCTTATGAGCTTCATTTTCCGTTAACGCATCTCTACATTGTTCATCTAGTTTTTCCAAATGTAGCAAACATTCTTCTAATTTAGGTGTGTTAAGGAGTTCATGAATGTCAATTTTAAGCGATGGAATTTCACACTCAACTGGAGTGACTTCTTCCACCCCGTGAATGAGTTGGAAAGGTGAAAACACCGTGGCAATTTTAACATTGGTCTGGTATGCCCAAAGTGCAGGACATAGCATAATGTTCTAATTTGACTGAGATGCATTGATAGTATGCTTAATATTGGTCTTCAAGGTCTTATTGACTGCCTTGAATTAACCATTCTCTTATGGGTAGAAGGAAGACGAGTGATATTTATTAAACCCTAGCATAGTAGCCAATTCGGTCATCATGCTATTCTAGAAATGACTTCCATGGTCAGTGACAATCTCCTTGGTGATGATCTGGTTGAACATGAAAAAATCTACAGTTTCACCATCATTTTTGAAGGTAGGCATTTCCTCTGCCCACTTGATGAAGTAATCAACAACGACAATGATATATTTGTTCCACTTAGCTGAAACTGGGTTACACGTCATGTAATCTACCCCCCACTTAGTGAAGGGGCCCACCATAGTGGCAGGAAAAAAAAGGAGTAGGATGTTACAACATTTCCTACTGTAGAGATGACATGGATGACAATGCTTCACAACTGTCAGATCACATTTTTTTTTTCCATCTTTTAATACTTTTGTTTATGTTTTGAAACTTGGTTTACTCTTAGAAAATTTTGTTGCGTAGGATAGTTTGAATTGTTTTTTCTTTAATTTTCATGTTATTTGTTTTCTTAGCCTTATTTTTTGAAAATTTTGGTTTGATTTCATAGTCAGAGGGCATATAGAAGGCTTATATGGATTAAAAGGTCTAAAAAATAACATTAAAGTTTGATTAGGGTCCCTAAATCAAGTTTAAACCTGTATCATGAGATTAATTTTTGAAAATCATTAACTTGAGTTTTCTTGTAGCGCAAGCCAAAAACAAATGCACACAGGCGCTACAAGAAAGTCGTGCAAGTTAAAAATCATCATTCAACATTTTGAAGATTTAGTTCTCTATGTCGACAACACTGCAGCAGCATTCTGGTATAAAGCTCCGACGAGATATTTTATAGAGCCTCCGATCATCGATCGCAAAGCTAAAGGTTTAAAGCACTGACACTTCAGCAGCATTCTGGTATAAAGCTTCGATGAGATAGTTGCTAGAGCCTCTGATTGTCAATCGCTAAGATAGTGCTTTAAAGGGTTGACACTGCAGTAGCATTCAGTCTTGAGGTTCCGATGCATTAGTGATTATAGCTTCCGATTATCGACAAGCTAGTAATTGAAAGTGCTGATACGTTTAGTCTTGGGCCTCCGATCGCCGATGCTGAGAAATATTAGTTGTTAGTGATGGTAGATGCCGATACCACGGAAAAATTCAAATATTAATCTTTGTGACAAGTGTGAATATCATCATAAAGGTGAATCATGGCAGTTTCTTATAGAAACGATGCAATAATGATAGCAGACCATAATGAGACAAAGGCGTTTCAAATCACATTTTTTCCTGAAGTGCATGTAGAGCAGGTGGAGATCGTGGCGAAAATCAGTACTTGAAAATCAGAATTTTGAAATAGAGTAAAATTAGGGCTTTGGGGAGAGGTTGTCTGGAGTTGTCAAAACGGTCAGAGAATATTGGGGCATGTAGTTCGATACCTGACAAACAGGAGAATAGGATTCCAGCAGCTGGATTAGTGGTTTTAGCAGGTAGGCTGCAAACTGATTTCCAAGGTTCATTAATTTGTGGTTTTTCTAAATAGAAGATCAATGACTGAATTGAGGGCAGCTTATTAGTTGTTAAGCCTAATTGATACTAAATGATGGATGCCCAGTTATGAAATTTAAATTATTGTCCAGCTTAAACGAGAAGATGTCAATTTAGGGTTCCCCTATACAATATTGTTTGTTAGTTTACCAAAATTTGAAGACTGTCAAAGTGTGTTTATTGATAGAAGTTGTTTGATAATATTTCAAAATGAAAAAGAGTTGTAAGACTAACAGGGTAGAACCCTCAAACTTAATATGGTTCGAAAAATTTCCATATTGTGCACAATAGTTTGCAGAAACATGATGGTTAGTGTTCTTCGAAAAGATTGAAGGTTATCATTCAGAGGTTTCTCGCAAGTTTTCTCAATGTTTAGACAAGGATGTAGCGTCTTTTGATACCTTGAAGTTCAAATTAACTAGGGAGTTACTAGCAGAGGCAACAGGAATTTTGGATGAAGGAGAATTCTGGTTCAAAAAGGTGCCCTTCACTTTTGATGCTCAGAGATATCTACTTTGAGGTCTAGTGGCAGATTGGGGAAAGGGAGTACCCTTTCAAAAGTTTAAACCTAAGTGGATTGAGCCTATCAAGATCTTACAAAGCTATGTCACCTGTGAGGGGAGATTTGCCTTTGTGTTTAAGTATAATTTTAGATTCCTTCAACATCTCAGTCATGAATCTAAAATGAATCTTCCTTTCTTCTTTTTGAAAATCTTACAGAAGATGTCAAGTAGGGTGAAAGAACAACAGGGTCATACAAAACAATCAGTTTTTCACTATGGGCTCATAAAACTCATCATAAGTACTGTATTGAAGAAAAGAGAAAATACATGGGAGCACTTCTTATTTTGGTCAGGTTTCAAGACTCAGAAGAAAGAACAGTCTCAGAAAAGACACGTAGATAAGGTTCAAACTTTGATTAAGAAAATTATAAAGAAAGTCATAGTTAAACATGAAGAAGCTGATAAACCAGGAGAAGCTTCGAATCAGGAAAATGAAAAAATTGAGCTTGGATAGCAAGTTAATGTTCAGGAAAGCAGAGACTCAAGGCCAGAGATGAAAGAAGTTGAGCTAGTGGAAGAAGTTTTACTTGCAAAACCATATCAAGATGGAAAGGAAGATATTAAGGAAAAGAAGCAGAGCCCTATTATAGTACTATTAGAAGAGGATGAAAAATATTTATCTAATGAGGCTAGGGTTCCTATTACCAATGAAGCTAGGGTTTGTACTAAGTAATAAATTCACAGTCATTTTGAAGAGGAAACAATATCAAGAAAGAAAAAATGAAGGTTGTTGAATTTTCTTCAATAACTCATCAAGGAAAGGTTATGAAGATGTTAGTAGAGGTTGGAGCAGTCTGGAGACCTAAGACAAGGTTGAAGAACATACTTAGGTTAAACATGAAGAAGCTACTAAATCCCAAACTAGCTAAGGAGAAGGTTACAGTAATAGAAAATTCATCATCTCAAGAGAAATTGGATGATAGCGAAGATGACAATAAAGTAGTTATGAAAGGTAAAAACCATTAGTATCAAAAGATAAATTTGTCTTCACTGATACTAAGATAACTAACATTTTCATGGAGATTCAAAATCAAATGATTCAAGAACAACAGCAAAATGATGTAAAGAGTTCCTGTATGGAAAAAGAGAGATAATTGAAGAAGAAGTTCACTACAATCTTGAAGCTGAAGAACATCCAGACATTCCTTTGAACTCCATAGAGCTTATGAAGGAGGATGAAGAAATCTATAAGAAACTGAAAATAGCATGGACACCAGAAGGGATGCAGACAATATCAGGAGACAAATGTATTGATTCTGAAAAGGAAAACCTGCAAAGAAGCATTAAGCAATACAGGCATCAAATTGAATATATGCATGAAACTAATGATGGATTAGTTATTGCAAACATGAGACCTATAGAGGACTTGGAAGAGGTTAACAGTCATTACCAGGAATTGATTGCAGTTTCTAGGGAAGCTCTTAAAAGGAAACGACAAATAGAGAATCAGTTCAAGTTCACAGAGCTAAAGCAAACTATCCAGGAGCTGACATGGTAGAATGAGGAGCTAAAAAGGAGGGTTTTAGACTTGGAGGTAGATCACTTGAAAGCTAGAAGGAAATCTCAAGCCTTGGAGGGAATTGCTTTACTAGTTGAAGCAGCGAAAGACTTGTAAAGTTAGTTAAAAAGAGTAGTTACTAGTTAGTTTAGAAAGTCATTTTATATTTTGTATAATGATAGTTTAGATTGAACTATTCGATGGATAGCCTAAAAGCAGTTAGGTTTTAGTTATTCAACTAATTTTGAAGGAACAAGATAGATCTAAGTCTGAAAGAAGACAAATGGTTCGATGTTTGTTACAAGGGGAGGCTATCAGGCTGGTTTATGAGCTAAGTGTAAATAATCTTATTTTCTTTTTTATGACTGAACTATGAAATATATGCTACTATATGCCCTTTATATTATTGACAGGTTTCATTTCTAATTTGTGTTAATTACTTAGTTGGTATATTCATTTCCTATTAAAGTTTTCATGCTTGAAATGCTTGCTAACTGTGGGTGAAACTCAGTACTATGTTTATGCTTTTTGGATTATGGTTCATATGTTATGCATTTTAGTCATTCAAATGCTCACGATTTAGTGTTTTATTTGGTCTTCTGAATGTTTTCCCTCTTGTCTTCAAACTGTTCAACCAAAACCCTAGAAAACCCTATTTTACTTAATTGATTTTATTGAGATTGTGTTGGCTTGTTCTTTTGTAGTCTGAAAAAAAATTCTGACACTAACATCTTTGGTGCCATTGCCGGGGACAAAGTTGAAAACCTATTTTCCCTGGGATACTTATCATTTCACTAGTTTTAGAGGTGAACTTAAACTAGCAGATCTTTAAAGACTACTTTTCACCAGTATTTCACAGTGTCTACTAAGGGAGTTGGAACAAGGAATAGACCTAGTTCACCTTTATAGCTAGGTGTTTCAGACCCAAAACAGATTTTGAAAATAGCTAGGAATATCAAAAGGTCTCAGTCATCACCAACCCTACGTAACCCTCATTAGTTAGATATTTCATCACATTTTTCTATTTTGAAAGTAGAAGAACAAGATTCACCTTGGTTGAAGCCTATAATTCCTATCAGTAATTTCCAAGTTTCCACTGATCCTCAATCCTTCAAGAAAGCAAAGACAATATCTCCTAGAAAAATCCCTTTATTCGATCTCAAAGTTGGTAAAACTCCTTTTCAACCAAGTTTCAGCCAAGTATTTCCATCACCTAAATCAGTCAACTTAAAGATGGCAGGCCAAAATCAGCCTTTAGATATGATGAACCGAATGGTTGCAGCTAGGTATGCACCTTTAGTGTTACCTTAGCCTTTGAATGCACTTCCTAGAGGTGGTTGCCAAAAATACCTTCCTAGGTTTAATGGACAAGGTGAGACCATAGCTGAAGAGCATTGGGATGCTTTTCTCAGCTATGCTAATAATCAGAATATTAAGGCCAAGGATGTGTGGATGAGGATCTTTGTACAGAGTCTTGATGGAGAAGTCAGAAAATGGTTCAAAGACTTTCCTGCAAATTCTATCACTATAATAGAAGAGCTTCAGGACCTTTTCATGAGACAATGGGGTGATACCAAGGATCACACCTATTACATTACTGAGTTTGGAGCCCTTAGGAGAAAGAAGGATGAAACCATAGCTGATTTTTTGAAGAGATTCAATAAAATGTATGGCATAATTCCTATAGAGATAAAACCTTCAGAAACATCTGCAAAACTCACATATGCCAATGCTTTTGATCATGAATTTTCCCTACTTTTAAGAGAAAGATGACATGTTACTTTACTAAACATGCAGGATGCAGCATTAGAAGTGGAGTCTAATATATTAGCCTCTAATAGATTGAAGGGAAATATAGCTCAGCAGATATATGACAGCAAGGGTAATAAAGAGGTAGCTAGAGGGGTTTCAACATCCCACTCTGCAAAAGGTAAAATTGATGAGATGGCCAAGCTAGTTAAGATTCTAACAGCAAAACTAAACAAGTTGGAATTAGAGAAGAATTCAAATAAGACTGTTCAAGAAGGAGAAAGAAACCCTAATAATCAAAACCAATTTAGAAGATAGTTTGCACCTCGTTTCATTCCCAGAGAGAGAAGAAACAATGATATACAATGAGAAAGGAGAGAAACTAAGGATCAAAAAGTACCATCACCACTTTAAAATAATGTAGTTGATGAAGAATACATTGAAGAGGAAGTGTTCTTTGAGGATACAGATCAGGATATGAATTATTTTGGGGATTAGTTAACAGAAGATTTTGTGACTGAAGAAGATTTTTTAAACTCGGAATATTATGATGCTGATTTGTTTGAAACAGAAAATGATTTGAATCTTGAAGTAACTGCTATAAATGTTGATACATATCAGACTGAGCCAAAGAAAACTTTAAATTTGAGGTTAGGTCCAAAACAAGTAGTTCAAAATCCTAAGAAAAAGGTAGTCTTGCCTCCTAAACAGCAGTCTAATCCCGTGTTAGAGAATAAACAAAATCAGGATTAAAAAAAGAAAAATGTGGAAGTTGAAGAGGTAAATAAAAGTGTGCAGAATTTTAAACTAGAAAATGAATTAGGAAAAATGAATATCCCTATGCCTTTCACTGAGTTAATGAAGAATCCTTCTTACAAAAATTCAGTTTTGAAAATGATTGGTTCAAAAAACAGTCAGCCTATCTCTGATACAGTGAATTTACAAGAAGAAATCCCTAAAATGTTTATTGGATCAGCTCTAGCAGAAAAAACTGAAAATGAAGCAGGTGCATCACCTCCTTTTCACATCACACTAACTATTCATGAATAGATGATACATAATTGTCTTTTGGATTCAGGAGCATCACATAACCTAATGCCAAAAGCGGTTATGGAGGCTCTAGGTTTGAGTATAACAAAACCCTATCATGATTTGTATGCTTTTGATTCACGAGCTATAAAATGTTTAGGAGTGATTAAAGATATGGTTGTCAGTTTGGCTCAGCTACCAATGAAGAGTGTGATTATGGATGTGGTAGTAGCAGACATTACACCTAAGTTTGGACTAATCCTTTCTAGATCTTGGGAAAAGAAGGTTGGTGGGACTCTACAAATGGATTTGACATATGCCACCATCCCTGTATTTGGAGGAGAAAATAGAAGATTATATAGAGAGTTACAATTTGCCTATATTGTGATTGATGACAAGAACCCTACTAATCATCCCTTGTATGTTGTTGACAAAGATTTGGGTACTTGTATGCTACCTTTTAGTGATGATGATAATACTGTTGGTTTATTACAGGTTGAAAAATAAAATCCAGTCAAACACAGTAGGAAACAAGAAGATGAAATTTGGAAAATGTATTTTGATGGATCATCATGCAAAGAAGGTGTTGGAGCAGGGGTTCTTCTAATATCTCTTGGTGGTGAAGCAGTAAGGTTAATGCATAAATTGGAATTTGTTACCACCAATACTACTTCAGAATATGAAGCTTTGTTGTTGGGTTTGAAAGTTGTAAAAGATCTATGTATTCAACAGATTTATGTATATGGAAACTCCAAGTTAGTTGTTCAGCAAGTAAGAAACAACTATCAAGTAAGATAAGATCTGTTGAAAGTGTACCGTAATGAAGTTTTGGATATGATAGAAAATTATTTTGTGGCTTTTAATATCAATTATATTCCTAGGGATCATAATCAAACTGTTGATTCCCTTGCCCTAGCAGCCACACATTTCAAGATTCCCAAAACAACACAGCTAAAGTATCCTATTGAGGTTAGGTACAGACCTTCTGTACCTAATAATGTAAAGCAGTGGAAAGTTTTTGAAGATGAAATTGAAAAAAAATGTTTTTAGAGCTGACAAGTGATTTTTCCAATTCTGTGATTGATCAAGAACAAGATGATGAGGATGAAGAGTTTGAAGGTGTTGCAGAAACTGAGATTGTAGGTCATAAGATCATTGAACTTAAAATTAATTTCATACCTAAAGGATTGGTACCTTTAGAGAGAATATTTTCAAAAGATGATACACCTTTATAACCTGTTGTACAGTATTCAAAAGAAAATGTAGTGGACTGTAATATTGGCACTCCTGAACATCCTAGAATGGTGAAGATTTCAAAAGCACTCACAGCAGAGAAGAGAAATAGGTACATCAAGTTGTTGATAGATTATGTTGATGTTTTTGCATGGTCATATGAAGATTTGAAGACATATGATACTGGGATTATACAGCGTAAAGTACCTTTAAAACCAAATGTTAAACCTTTCAGACAGAAATTAAGGAGGATAAATCCAACTTTGTTCCCTGTGATAGAAAAAGAGGTGAAAAAGTTATTAGATGCCAAGATTATTGTTCCCCTCATATATTCTTCATGGGTGGCCAATTTAGTTCCTGTTAGAAAAAAGAATGGTGAAATTAGACTGTGTGTTGATTTTCAAAATCTGAATAGGTCTTCATTGAAAGACAATTACCCTTTGCCCAAAATAGAACAAATATTGCAGAAGGTAGTTGGGGCACAAATAAGTTAAAAATAATAATTCAATGTTTTGGATATTTAGTTCTCTATGTCACCGACACTGTGACAACATTCTGGTATAAAGCCTCGATGACATAGTTGCTAGAGCCTCCAATCACTGATCATGAAGCTAATGGTTTAAAGCGCTGACACTGCAGCAACATTTCGATATAAAGCTCTGATGAGATAGTTGCTAGAGCCTTCGATTGCTGATCGCTAAGATAGTGGCTTAAAGTGTCGACACCGTGGCAACATTCAGTCTTGAGGTTCTGATGCATTAGTGATTACATATTCTGATCTCCGACAAGATAGTAATTGAAAGTGTTGATACGTTTAGTCTTGAGGCTCTAATCGACGATGCTGAGAAATATTAGTTGTTAGTGATGGGAGACACCGATATCACGACAATATTCAAATATTAATCACTATGACAAGTGTGAATATCATCATGAAGGCGAATCATGGCGGTTTCTTGTAGAAGTGATGCAATAATGATAGCAAGCCATACTGAGAAAAAGGCGTTTCAAATCACGTTTTTTCCTGAAGTGCATGTAGAGTAGGTGGAGATCGTGGCGAAAAATCAATACTTGAAAATCAGAATTTTGAAACAGAGTAAAATTAGGGCTCTGGGGAGAGGTTGTCTAGAGTTGTCAAAATGGTTAGAGAAGATTGTGGCATGCAGTTCGACACCTGATAGACAGGAGAATAGGATTCCAGTAGTTTGATTAGTCGTTTTAGCAGGTAGGATGCAAACTAATTTCCAAGGTTCATTAATTTGGGTTTTTTCTAAACAAAATATTAATGACTGAATTGAGGGAAGATTATTAGTTGTTAAGCCTAATTGATACTAAATGATGGATGCTCAGTGATGAAATTTAAAGTATTGTCCATCTTAAATGAGAAGAGGTCAATTTAGGGTTCCCCTATACATTATTGCCTGTTAGTTTATCAAAACTTGAAGACAGACAAAGTGTGTTTATTAATAAAAAAATGTTTGATAATATTTCAAAATGAAAAAGAGTGGTAAGACTAATAGGGCAGAACCCTCAAACTTAAGTTGGGTCCAAAACGCTCTAGATTGTGCACAACTGTTTGCAGAAGTAGGATGGTTAGTGTTCTTTGAAAAGATTGAAGGTTATCATTTAGAGGTTTCTCGCAAATTTGCTCAATGTTTAGACAAGGATGTAGTGTCTTTTGATACCTTGAAGTTCAAATAAACCAGGGAGTTACTAGCAGAGGAAACAGGAATTCTAGATGAAGGAGAATTCTGGTTCAAAAACATGCCCTTCACTTTTGATGCTCAAAGATATCTACTTCTAGTTGTAGTGGCAGATTGGGGAAAGGGAGTACCCATTAAAAGGTTTAAACCTAAGTGGATTAAGCCTATCAAGATGTTACAAAGCTATGCCACCTATGAGGGGAGATTTGCCTTTGTGTTTAAGTATCATTTTAGATTCCTTCAACATACTAGTCATGAATCTGAAATGAATCTTCCTTTCTTCTTTTTGAAAATATTACAGAAGATGTCAAGTAGGGTGAAAGAACACCATGATCATACAAAAAAATTAGTTTTTCACCATGGGCTCATAAAACTCATCATAAGTACTGTATTGCAAAAAAGAGAAAATACAAGGAGAACTTCTTATTACGGTTAGGTTTCAAAACTGAGAAGGGAGAACAATCTCAAAAAAGACAGGTAGATAAGGGTCAAACTTTGATTCAGAAACTTAGAAAGAAATTCATAGTCAAAGATGAAGAAGCTGATAAACCAGGAGAAGCTTTGAATTAGGAAAATGAAAACATTGAGCTTGGACAACGAATTAATGTTTCGGAAAGCAGAGATTCAAAGTCAGGGATGAAAGAAGTTGATCCAATGGAAGAAGTTTTACCTGCAGAACCATATCAAGATCTAAAGGAAGATATCAAGGAACAGAAGTAGAGCCCTATTACAGTACTGTAAGAAGAGGATGAAAAATATTTATCTGATGAGGCTAGGGTTCCTGTTACTAATGAAGCTAGGGTTGTACTAAGAAAGGAATTCACACTCATTTTGAAGAGGGAACAATATCAAGAAAGAAAAGAGTGAAGGTTGTTGAATTTTCTTCAATAACTCATCAAGGAAAGGTTCTGAAGATGTTAGGAGAGGTTGGAGCAGTCTGGAGACCTAAGACAAGGTTGAAGAACAAACTTAGGTTAAACATGAAGAAGCTACTAAATCCCAAACTGGCTAAGGAAAAGGTTACAGTAATAGAGGATTCATCATCTCAAGAGAAATTGGATGATAGTGAAGATGACAATAAATAAGTTATGAAAGGTAAAAAACCAATAGTATAAAAAGATAAATCTATCTTCAATGATACTAAGATCTCTGACATTTTCATGGAGATTCAAAATCAAATGATTCAAGAACAACAAGAAAATGATGTAAAGAGTTCCTGTATGGAGAAAAGAGAGATAATTGAAGAAGAAGTTCATTACAATGTTGAAGCTGAAGAACATCCAGAAATTCCTGTGAAATCCACAAAGCTTATGAAGGAGGATGAAGAAATATATAAGAAACTGAAAATCCCATGGACACCAGAAGGAATGCAAACAATATCAGGAGACAAATTTATTGATTCTAAAAAGGAGAACCTGCAACGAAGCATTAAGCAAGACAAGCATCAAATTGAATATATGCATGAAACTAATGATGGATTAGTTATTGCAAACAAGAGACTTAGAGAGGACTTGGAAGAGGTTAACAGTCATTACCCAGAAGTGATTGCAGTTTCTAGGGAAGCTCCTAAAAGGAAAAGGAGAACAGAGAATTAGTTCACAGAGCTAAAGCAAACTATCCGGGAGCTGACACAGTAGAATGAGGAGCTAACAAGGAGGGTTGTAGACTTGGAGGCAGATCACTTGAAAGATAGAAGGAAAGCTTAGGCCTTGGAGGGAGTTTCTTTACTAGCTGAAGCAATGAAAGACTTGTAAAGTTAGTTAAGAAGAGTAGTTAGTAGTTAGTTTAGAAAGTCATTTTATTTTTTGTATAATGATAGTTTAGATTGAACTATTCAATGGATAGCCTAAAAGCAGTTAGGATTTAGTTACTCAACTGATTTTGAAGGAACAAGATAAATGTAAGTCTGAAAGAAGAAAAATGGTTCGATTTTTGTTGCAAGGGGAGGCTATCAAGCTGGTTTCCGAGATAAGTGTAAATACTCTTATCTGTTTCCGATGACTGAACTATGAAATATATGCTACTATATGCCCTTTATATTATTGATTGGTTTCATTTCTAATTTGTGTTAATTACTCAGTTGGTATATTCATTTCTTGTTTAAAGTTTTTATGCTTGAAATGCTTTCTGACTGTGGGTGAAACTCAGTAATGTGTTTATGCTTTTTGGATTATGGTTCATATGTTATGCATCTCAATCATTCAAATGCTCATGATTTAGTGTTTTCTTTGGTCTTATGAATGTTTTACCTCTTGTCTTCAAACTGTTCAACCAAAACCCTAGAAAACCCTATTTTACTGAATTGATTTTATTGAGATTGTGTTGGCTTGTTCTTTTGTAGTCTGAGAACAAATTCTAACAGTAAAGACAGCCTCCAAACAATATTTAAATATTGTGCACCAGAAATAACCGACACGTAAAATCTTATGGGATGTTGCTAACCCAGATAAATGACCCCCACATGCTCTACTATGTGAATCATTTAGGACACGCTCTACCTCCTTGTCAGTGGGGAACTGACACAAAATAGATTCTACCCCTCTACGGTACAAAGTATACCTGATGATAAGGTAGTTTTTTGCATGTGCATGCAATTTACATTGCTCTTCCCTCGAGAAGGATGCATGACACTTCAAAGTATGGAGGTAGATAAGTATATCCCCATAACAAGGATCATAGGTTGAAATTAGAAAAGTGTACTCATCTAGGAATGAGTCTTCTTCAACCCCTACATTCTCTTCCATTGAAAAATCTGCAATAAGCTCTGCAAAAACAAAGGACTTTTTAGATTTGGAAGACTAGAAATCCAAGTCAAACTCTTGGAGAATGACTATCCATTTATTGAATTTTCCCCCGATTATGCATCGAGAAAAATGATACTGAAAAGGATTAACATCCACGACTACTATAGTGGTCCTTAGTAGGATGTAGTGATGTAACCTCTACATAGCATAAAAATATGTAAGTCTAGCTTCTCAATGTGGGAGTATTGAAGTTCAGGACCAGCCAATGCATGGATAAGGTAATAAACAACATGCTCCTAGAGCTTGTCATATTCCTGGACTAATACACCCTAATGTTCAATTCCGACGCGGCTGTTATGTCCCCTAAAATTGACCATTAAAAGTGTTGTCCATGCTAAGTTGCTGGGGGCTCAAAGTGATATTAATTATTGTTCCTCAGACAAATTTTGCTAATATGTGTTTTAAGTAATGTATTTAATTTTATTTAGGAAATTTTATTTATTATGCAAAATGATGATGTGGAATTAAGGCTTCCATGTCAGGACGGTGCATTGGGGAAAGCTAGTCAACTTTCCTTTGTAAAAATAAGAAAGTCCATGACAAAAGCAAACAGGAGAATAGAGGGAATTTGCCTAAAAGCAGCAGAAAAGTAAGCAAATGTAAAAGTAGGAAATTATTTCAAAGGGGAGGGCATAGTTTACTCTTATGGAGATCAAAAAAGCTGTAAGAGAAAAGCAGGAAAGTTTTTGAAAGGAAAAAATAGTTTCCTTATGAGCCAGGAAAAGCAGAAAGCCGTCATAACACCAAAGAATAATATTTTGACTAAGGGAGGGTGCAGTTTCTAATTGTGAAGGATTATTTGGACTTGGAAACAATTCCAAATTGTCCTGCTTCCTGATTTCCCAAAGGGGGCACTTATGTGGCTAGGGTTAGGGAACCCATGGGGTTGACTTGCGCTCATAGGTCACCATTGGCCTCCACTTGATAAAGAGGTCATCCAGAAGGCTATTAAAGGTAAATTAGATCCCATTGATTTAGCTTTTATGTTTTGATATTTTAGTTATTCTATGTGATCATACTCTTTGATTGTTGTGCCTCATACCATTGGGTGATGATCCCCAAACCCCTCCTCCCTTCTCGTCCATTTCCCTTTATATATATTGCAGGTATATGGAGAAATAAGGTCATCCAGTGAATATTATTACATAATTAAATTGTATCCTCCATCAGCTACAATTTGATCTCCAATGAAACCCATGCTTCACCTATGCTCATAGCCCTCTTCCAATGAGGATTCGGGCCTCTTTCCCATCATTTTGGAGCCTCCTTTGTATTTGTCAGTATATCATATGAATTATGATATATGAACATATTAAAACTATTTATTTAAATTACTTAAGTATAAATAACTCATTCATTAAATATTAACTTCCTTGTTTCACATTAAAAGCTTGCTTTATCAGCATATTGGGGGAATTTGATGAAGTTTAGTGCAATAAAGATTATATGAGGTTGTGGGAGTGATTGAGTGGATTATATATGTTCAATGTATTTTTATATATCTATTTTATATTTAATATTAGTACATAAAGTAATATACAATGATTTATCTGCTTAATTTCATACCCTAGCTAGAAAGCTAGTATTAAATAACTAGTTTTGCCATTTCTTGCATAAACAGAGTTCTGCTCACCCAAAAAATTATCCGTAAGTTATTGTGGGTCACTGATAGGACCAAGTTATCATATATAAATTTAAAACCTCTTTTCTTCATTGAATTACTATCTTTTAGGATCCTCCACTACACAGGGTCTCTTTAGGCCAAAACCGCCAAAAATCCCAAATTCACCCAAAACTCCCTAGAACTTTCTGAAAATTCCAAAAAGTGTTATAAAAAGTAGATAAAATTAATTTATGACTTAATATAACCTCTTAAACTTAACTAATCCTTTGGTCGAAAGATGGATTAAGATTCCCTAGTTTCACGGTTTAGTGACCCAGCAACATGAAAGTAAGTTTCCGCGGAGAGGATTTTGAAATATCAATGGTCCCAGAAATAAATGTGTTATGGGAATGGATTTCCAAATATTCACTCACTCTTGATTGATATCCTCTTCCCACTATGCCTCTATGTTAGTGATGGATTGCAAATTTCAAGAGACCATGATGTTTACTTTGGTGAAAATGAGGAGTATGAATACAGAATGGTTGAAACACCAATGGATAATCCTAAGAAGTATTTAGAAAAGATTATAGATTCCAGTGAAAAATTCCCCCACCACTACAAAGAGTATCTTGCATTGGGGGGAAAGATTTGTAAATTCATTCCTTTAAAGGAATATTTTTATTTCATATTTGGATTTGAACCCAAGGATGTGGATGAGAATTCTTTCAATGGCAGAAAATAATCCATAGAGGAACCAATTTGTTCCAACTATGTGAGTAATGAAGAAGAAAGAAAATCCAAAAGAGAAGATGCAGCAAAGACATCTGTTGGTCCAAGCATTATGAGATTGTTTGGGTGTTCTTCTAGCAGATCTTCCAAAAGTGGTGATAGGAGTACTATTATAGAGAGTGAAGTTTCATCAAATTTCTTGGAAAATAAAGAGCCACTGACAAACCACCCTTCAAAGGAGAAGGTCATAAACTTTCCAAAGGAAGAAACATGTAGTGCTTCTAATGGCAGTATTGATGAGGAAAAAGAAGAAGGGCATGTTGGTACAAACCATATGGATGGGAAGGATGAAGAGGAGGATGAGGTACCAAATCCATTCTCAATCCTAGAAAAAGGATATGATTCACTTAGTTTTTCAAGTGATCAAGGAAAATAAAATATCCACGATATGAAGTGCAAATCACCACAAGGTGGTTGCATAGGTGAAGGAGTTGAAGATGAAGGCACTTCAAGTTTTTGGGTGTGTAATATCCATATTAATGCTCAATTTTTTGGCTCATGTATGGGTGGGGAGACACCTTTTGGATAAAATCCAAAAGAGGTACACAAATCAGATTTACATCCACCTCCTGAGCCACATAATGAGGAAGAAAACAAGGCCACCCCGCTCAAGTGTGAACCAGGAAATTTGGTGGAGAAGCAAGCCACCAAAGTATCTACACATAAATATGGGAATATGAAGAACACGGATGGTAAAATATCTTATTTTTGCAGAAGCCATGTACACCTGCAACCGTCTGATCCCTAGGAGGATAAAAAGTATTCACTTGCATATGAGGACTACAAGATGAAGGATAGTTGTGAGGGAGATGAAATTACTCCTATTTTTTGTATTGGTGATCGTAAAACCATTGAAAAGGACTATGATGTTGGCAATGGTGATGAGAGATATTTTGTATCAAATCCAAAAGAATAACAGATATCAGATATAAAGACATCATCTGAACTTCCCAATGAAGTGGAAGACAAAACCCCACCAGTCAGGTGTGAACTAGAAAAATTGAAGGAGAAAAATATGATGCAGAGAGATGAGCATAGTTCAGAATTTTGGACTCTCTTGCAGCATGATGAAGCTGAAATTCCAAGTTTTGATATGCTTTCTAGTTTTTGTATAGATCACATGTCATTCCATCCTTTAGATATACGCTCCACTTCACACCATGGAAGTGATTTTGCAGAAAATTCAAAGGCTGACTTGCATGATGAGAATGAGTTTTGTGTTGTGGACCCATGCCACAAGAAAAGTAGTATTATATGTCAGCTGTTAGAGGAAGATACCTTGGTGTAGGATATTCTTTGTGAGCCACATAATCTGAGTGGACCACTTAAGGAGGACAGAGAAAATCTTAAGGAAGCCTTGGAAAACCTTGTTGACATCAATGCCTTGGTGGCCAGATGTTGTTGGAAAGCTTTTGGAGGAGAAATGGAAGGAGAATCCTTTCTGGAGGAGTGCATAGAACTGAAAGAAGAAATGGCCAAGATGAAGGAGATACATATGAACCTATTTTTTGATAGATATGATCTCCTCCTAATGGCTGAAATGTATCATTGTGAAGTGAAGAAGGAAGAAGAAGAAGTAGAAAGGGTCCCTAATAAGTTAGAGATCACTAATGACTTATTGAAGAGCACACAGATATCCCTTAAAGAGTCAAAGTTGCATATATGTCAACTTCAAAATGATTTGAAGGTGTCACACCTTTCGTGTTTCATGGAAGAAAATGTTTTGGGTATAATGGAGGGACCTCATGTGGAGGACAACCATGAGGGAGGAGCATATTTGCAGGAGTTTCTAAAGATCCTTGATGAATATTATTTTGGCCAAGCACCTATTAGAATGCATAATGACATAAATGAGTTCTTAGCTATGGGAAATATGGCTGAGGAAATTTCAAGTGAATCAACAAGCAAACATGATCATCTATTCATGGATTGGGTAACTAAAAAATATCAGAAAAATAGAGGATAAAAGATGTACTAGAATTGCTTGCATCGGTGAAGGATTGTCTGACACATATGATTGGGAAGAGAAAAATTCAGACAACCCCTTATGGATGGTATAATCTGATCCATAGGAGGTGGATGATCACATTCCATATGGATCAGAAAACAAAATTCCTTGTTCATCCATTGATTGGGTCGATAGAGACACCTTGGGAATGAAGACTGTGGGAGGTAAAGAGTTTAATTTTTGTAAGAAATCATTTGATGTGAATGGCATTGAACTGACATGTTGGAAGCCACAAATACTTATTTTTCAGCCATTAGATACATTCCCTACACATGCACATGAGGTACATTCTAAATTTTTTGTGCTTAAGGAATTTTGGGATGGAGATGATGAGTTCCAAGCACATGGGCATTTCCCGAGAAAGGATGACTTTTCTCATAGAAGGATTTCTCTTTTCAATGAAGAGTCAAGAGAGATCTCTTATGTTGGACCAACCTATGATGGTTTTCATGCATCCACACCTTCGGTAAACACATTTTTTAGAGGTTTGTTTTACTATAAATTAGTCCACACTTCTAGTTCAGTAGGCACACATAGGGATGAAAAATGTGTGAAGGGATTTTTCCTATTGATGCCACATGAGGATCAGGAGGCTCCCACATATTCTATTTATGAATTAATGGTTCATCCATGTGGTATGAAAATTTCACCATTCCCTTTCTGTGTGTACAAGAAACATCAGAGGCATCTATTTGATGTCTTCATCATGCATGGTTATGCATGGAAGTTCCACTTGAGTCATTTTGGTGGAACAAATAGCATAATGTTGAGATTTTGCACCAGAACAAAGATAGCAGAGGAGGAATTCCATGTTGTGTAGGAGAATTTTAAAAATGTGGAGTTTTCCATGGGGAGAGATGAGATTCTAGTATGGTGGTATGATTTTCATAACCTCATTTTCATCCTCTACAATGATAAATTTTTGTTGTTTTTACTAATGGGTGGAAGGAGGCAGATAAAACCACGGGATCTAGGAATTCTTAGGGATGAGAGAGTTCAAAAGGTTCAGTTACCTTAACTGGGTTGGAAATCTTGCTAAAGGAAGTGCTATTGCAGAAATGGCTATGATTGGAGTGGTGCAGCAAAAACATGGTGGAAAAATTTGCAGCACTTTGTGGTACTTATACTTGAGGACAAGCAGATTTAGGAGGGGAGGACTATCATGTCCCCTCAAATTTAACATTAAAATTGTTTACCATGCTAAGTTCCTAGGGGCTCAAAGTGGCATTAATTATTCTTTCTAGGACAAATTTTGCTCATAAGTGTTTTAAGGCATGTATTTAATTTTATTTCAGAAATTTTATTTATTATGCAAAATAATGATGTGGAATTAAGGCTTCCATGTTAGGAGGGAAAATTAGGGAAAGCTAGTCAACTTGCCTTGGTAAAAATAAAAAAGTCCATGAAAAAAGCAAACAGGAGAATAAAGGGAAGTTGCCTACAAGCAACTGAAAAGAAGACAGAGGTAAAAGCAGGAAAGTATTTCAAAGGGGATGGTGTAGTTTCCTCTTATGGAGCTCAGAAAAGCTGTAAGAGAAAAGAAGGAAAGTTTTTGAAAGGAAAAAACAGTTTCCTTATGAACCAGGAAAAGCAAAAAGCTATCATAACTCAAAAGAAGCATATTTTGACTAAGAGAGGGTGCAATTTCTAATTGTGAAGGATAATTTAGACTTGGAAACAATTCGACATGGTCCTACTTTCCTAATTTCCCAAAGGGGTTGCTTATGTGCCTAGGGTTAGGGCACCCATGGGGTTGACTTGCTCTCACAGTTCACCATTAGCCTCCACTTGCTAAAGGGGTCATACAAGAGGATATTAAATGTGAATTAGAGCCCATTGATTCATTTTTTATGTTTTTATATTGTATTTATGATATGTGAGCATACTTTCTAAGTGTTGTGCCTCAGACCATTGGGTGATGATCCCCAAACCCCTCCTCCCTTCTCTTCCATTTCCCTTTCTGTCTATTTGTTATACCAAAATCCCGTCACCATCATGTGATAAGGCATTTGACATACCTACTTGACCTGAATCCCAGCACTTTGAGTGGAAACCCATGCTAATTGTCAATCTTTCATGAAAATTCCTAGCACCGTGCTTTCCTTATTGTCCAAGAGTGGTACCTTGTCCACATCATCTATCCCTTGTTGTTCACAAGCAGTGTCACTGCTTATGGCCCTTATTTCATAAGCGTTTCTTACCAGAACCACTCTGTCATTGAAGGAGAAGCATGGTACCCTGGGTAAAAAAGGAAAAAGAGAATTTTTTCGAGGCTTCTAGATGATAAGCCTCATGTCCTCCCTTATCCCTATCATTGTAGGTCAGTTGAGCTCGAGATCCCCCATTCTAGGATATTAGAGGCCACCTCATCCACTAATCTCTCAACCATCCCTATCCATTGATCCTTATAAATACAAGCTCATATCCATGGTTGAGGGGGGAACTCTTAAGGTATTGCTATGTTGTTGGATTGACCACTTGGCCCAAGCCATTGGAGAGCATAGAGAGCTAAAGTCAGAGCTTATGGGGATGAGAGTGCTTGGTTTCATGGAGATGCATGTCAACACTAAGGTTTGGTTGTAAAATTATCCATTTTTATCTTAATGCAAGTTGATTTCCATCCCACATTATTGTTGTTGTTTGATTTCACATGTATGTTGTTAGATTCCTTAGTCACTAACATGGATTAGTAGATTATATTCTGGCAGCTTTGATGTGTTTTCGTGTTTAAGTTGATTGCAGGAACACATGGTTACTATCAAAGCATCACATTCCAGGTATCTATGGCGTCCAGGGAGGGTATTCAACCTCTATCCTTCATTTGTTCTTGATCTGAACCATTTAGACTAGTGGAACACCTTACTGTTCACAGAAGGTGAAATATTCGAGCTAACAAATCTGGTGACTCTGCTGGGAAAACCAATGGAAATATGGTCTAAATGGTTCAGATCCAGAACAAATAAAGGACAGAGGTTGAAGACCCTCCCTGGACACGTAGATACCTGGACTGTGATGCTTCAATAGTAACACTGTGTTCCTGCAATTATATTAAGCACGCAAACACATCAAAACTGCCAGAATATAATCTACTGATCCATGTTAGCAACTAAGCAATTGAAAAACATACATGTGAAATCAAACAACAACAATAATGTGGGACGGAAATAAACTTGCATTAAGATACAAATGGAGAAGTTTACAACCAAGCCTTAGTGTTGACATGCATCTCCATGAAACCAAGCACTCTCATCCCCATAAGCTCTGACTTTAGCTTTCTATTCTCTCCAATGTCTTGGGCCAAGTGGTCAATCCAACACCATAACAATACCTTAAGAATTATCCCCTCAACCATGGATATGATCTTGTATTTATAAGGCTCAATGGATAGGGATGGTTGAGAGATTAGTGGATGACGTGGCCTCTAAGATTTTAGGATGGGGGATCTTGAGCTCAACTGACCCACAGTGATAGGGATAAGGGAGGACACAAGGCTCATCATCTAGAACCCTCGAGAAACTTCTATTTTTCCCTTTTTACCCAGTGTACCGCATTTCTCCTTCAATGAAAGAGTGGTTCTGATAAGAAATGATTATGTACTAAGGGCCATAAGTGGTGGCATCGCTTTTCAACAACAAGCGATAGACGGTGTGAACAAGGTACCACTCCTAGACAACAGTGAAAGCGCGGTGCTAGGAATTTTCATGAAAGATTGAAAATTAGCATGGGTTTCCACTCCAAGTGATGGGATTCAGGGAAAGTAGGTATGTCAAATGCCTTATCACATGATGGTGACATGATTTTTGTATAACAGGATGCTCCCCAAAGCATGAGTCTTAGAGGGATACGATAAACAAGAGCTTTGAGAGAACAAGTTGTAGCTACGAGGTGAAAATGTCGGCTCGATCGGAGCATGTTGTCAAGTAGGCATCTGTAGTACATCCGTATGTTGACTCATAGACATAAGTAACCAAACTCATGGTTGTATACCAATACAAGGATGATCCATGAGAGGAATAAACAAGCATGGCTACTAGAATACAACATAGATCCATGTGATAGAGGACTCAAACTTGGACATAGCTACCAGACATACAACGTAGATCTATGTCATACAAATGAAAATTTGAGCATAGCCATGACCATACAAATGTGGATCCATGCTAGATATACAAAACTTCATCACAACCTAGGGAAAATAAATGAGCGCTTTAAACAAATACCTAGGGTCTTCGTCTCATCTTCCACAAAGTACAATTCTATCCATGTGATTACAATGATCTGAAGTCGAACATGGTAGAAACCATTTGATTACCGGTCAATGATGTGAACTGTTAATAAGTACGAGGGAGATCACCATTGATCTCAATGATTCCCAAGGTACTCTAGTACAATCTACTAACTGCGAATAGATGCCTTGACGTCGAACACTCAGCCTATTCTATCGATCAAAGGTCAATGATGTGAACCTATGTCGAGAACGAGAGAATTTGTCATTAAGGAATATAGATCTCAAGGAACCAAATATTGTTTCTAAGACTATTTCCTAGATGATGAGCTGATGTCGATCGGAAAATTCTCATCGAAGGAGGGCCATGATGAGTCCCACATCAACGACATGAAACTCTAAACATAGTTCTGGATGATGTGAATGTAGTAACCATAAGACTGACTCAAAGATACTAACACAAAGACTGTGTAGACTGCAGAGGAAAAACTTCTTCAAATCCCCTTTGAACATTGGGCAACACAAGAAAAACACTTGGCAGCATGACTGGATGGGAAAGACACACAATGCAATAGTGGAGAATGCATTCTTTTGAAAGACTCAAAGGAGTGACATGACTCATGAAAGTGGATCGTCGTGGAGATCAGCTGAATACCCAATTGATTGACATGATGTGCAGACAAGTTCCATGTTCAAAGGTAATGACAAACAGCTGCCATTATTTACAAAATGATTCCCTTCCCATTTCCCCCATCATGGTTGATGAGTGCCTCTTTTTGGTTTTACGAGTTCAAAGAGGGTAACAAAAACTCGATATAGCTTGTTGAAAGACAAGGCCAGACTCATATGTTTTATGAACCTAAGAGATGAGGTGTCCATTCCCAAAACGGGTCTCTCAATGTTTAATTTAGCGAGTCCACTGAAAGAAAACTAGGTATCGTTGATGTTTAGAGAGTCTGAAGGAATATGGAAGAAAACTCCAAAGGGGTCCTTTTTTGTATGATTTAGTATCTAAGGCCCAAAAAAGTGTAAAATTTATACCTTAGAGAACTCTTCAAGTCATGTTTGGCTGGAGTGTTCCTTTTTCGTAAATAGTCCTATCCGAACTGAAAAAGAGATAACTTACCATCGGAAGGATGACTCTTCAAATACTTTAATGAGCGTGAAGAAGACAAGATCGTTCGACAATATTTTTGTATTTAGGTAACCTAAAAATAGTTTAAAGAGGACTCCATGAGGTTTCTTTACACAATGTCACTTTTTACGGGCCTGGAAAGAATCGAAAACAGACTCAATGATCTTTTCATGTTTAAGGATTCTAAAAAGGAGGTGAAAATAACAATCCATTAACCTTTTTCATGTTTGAATCTAGACCACGAAAAAGTAACAAACTAAGATCAAACTACTTTTCATGTTTTAACCAGAGCACAGAAAATGAAAATTAAGCTCAACACCATCTTACTGTTTTTAACGAGCTTGAAACCAATGGGTAAACTATGCTTGAAAAATCCCATTAACATGGTATACAGAGGTTGAAATCTTGCGCCCATCATGATTGCTAGAAAATCTTACCCCTAGCATGGTTGCTAGTGGCTTGACATGCCCCCAATGTTCGTTTCATTTGACGATTATTCTTCCATACCCAACCTAAAAACCTAGTTACTAATGTGAAATCATACCTAATCGATTAAAAGCCAATATCTGATCGGTAGCTGGCACAAGTTGGGGTGAACCTAAATCTTTCCAAGTAGTTGAGGATAGAATAATAACAGAAGCCCCTTCGTCAATAATAGTGTGAATAATCTTCCTAGCAATAACATTCACAACTATCTGGAAAGGAACACTCGAATGAAGACGAAACCCTGTTAGGTTAGTCCAGTCAAAGGAAATAACCTCACTACTTGGAGAGGGTTCTATCGAAACAGAAAAAATTTCCTCTTGTTGAGAACAATCAGAATGAACAATAAGAACTTCAGCAGGTTTTGGTTCATCCTCTACTGGAAGAGAAGAACAAGACAAAGATTTGGTCAAAGAGACTGCTTCAGTCTTAACACTCTCTAATGGAAGAGTGGGATTGGCTGGAGATGACATCGACTCGACCAATTCAACTTCACTCTTAAAAGGAAGAGTGGGATTGACCACAGATGAATCCGAATTGATCACTTGGTCAACCAGCGAGGAATCAAGGGATAACTTACTATCACTTGTTGGAATCACCTGTTGATGATCAGTAATATTTTCCAACCAATGTGAAGCTTCATCCATGCTTGGAAAAACAAAAGTACGATGCATAGCCTTGCATATCAAGCAAGGATACAAGACTTTACCCTTACAACCTTTTACCAATGGGTCACTGGTTGAGGGAGTATCATCAACATGATGGTCAAAGGTTGATGACACAGATGGTTTAGACCTTTTAGACCACTCTTCTTATACATGAGAGAGATCAGAACACTTCTTAAAAAGGTGGTCCCCCTTGCAAAGCTTACAAGGGAACTTGGGTTTTCTAGGTGTTCTCTTAGAACGAGCATCGTCAAGAGTAGATGGTTGCTTATTTTTCTCTTTCTTATCCTTCTTCTTTTTACCCTTCCCTTTCTTCTTCTTGTTATCCACATGAATACTAACCATAGAGATTTGGTAAAGCAAAGAAGAAGAAAGAGATGAAGCAACAACCGACGAAGAAGGAGAGGGATTAGATTGAGGTCGATTCTTTCCCAGAGGAGAGGTGGCATTTGAGACATTAGGTGTAATAGGAATTATCGGATTAAAAATCCAAACTGGTAATCCTATAGTTAATCCAGGAAGATTTAGAGTGGCAATAAAGGGAGGACCAATACCTTCACTTGGAGGGAATACAAAAGGTACACCTTGGAAAGGGATTTCTTGATTGGTAGTCCCAGATGGGGATGCCATCTCTAAACTCTCTAATAACCCCCTAACTATCATGCACAAACAAGTACTACTCAAACTAAAAGAAACAAGAAAACATGTGAAAGGAGTGGATAAGAGTTAGGAACCTCACAGGACAGGCCAAAAGGATAACTTAGATGGTTTGAGGATTCCAAAAAGGGTCTCCCGATATACGCAATTTATGTGGGAGCTCAAATCAGTAGTAGTGTTGTCTAATGCATAACCGTACACAAGGGGCCTTCTGATATGCAATCGAGTACATGAAGTACCTTTCTATATACCTCAAGGGTACATGAAAGGTCATTTGATATACCGGTGGTACATGAAAGAACCATGTGAGTCTCGGAATGTAATTCAGACAAATAACAACAGCTCCTATGCTTAACAACACCCAAACACGTCTCTAACTTATCATTCAAATTGCTAAAAGTTTTTACCTAGTACTATTGTTAATTTTATCTTGTGCATTTAGGTGGAACCATGGAGTGAAAAATTGAAATTAAAGAAGATGCACACTGATCTATATGATAATGCAAGTTTTCCTCTTCAATGAAATTCTACCTAAGAGAAGGAGAGAGATTTACTTTTCTTCCAAAAACGCACACCCAAATGCAAATGCAATTCTATCTTTTCAAATGAAGAGTGAAATATCAATGCACCCCAAACAATCTTCAAAGCAAATAAGAAAGAGATCTAGAGAACATATAACATAAATCAAATATGTTTCCTATCTTTTCATGCTTGAAAAAGACACATAAAACTTAATGGAAAGATGATTTCACTAACATTTCCAAACAAATCTAACTCTAATGCACGCAAAGCTGAAAACAGATATTTCTTCTCAATGAAAGTAAGATCTAGAATCTTGAACAATCATGCACAAAATAAGAAGAAAATCGTTCAACAAACTTGCGAATAAAGAAAAAGAGAGAGAAAACTAAAACTTCTCTTTGAAATAGACAAGGAAACGAAGAACAAATCTTTCCTACCAAGCGCTAAAAAAATCAACATGCAAAAGGAAACAGGAATCACCCCAAGCAAAGAAAGACTCAAAACAACATGGATAACTCATGTATTCCAAGTCCAAAACAAACCAAAGCCTACACATGAAAATGAAATTTAAATTTCCAATTCCAATGAATAACATCTACATAAAAGAGCAAGAGGTTTCAAGAAAAGAAAATAATGTAAAATCTAATGCAAGAAACACAAACTCTCTTTGAATGTAGAAATAATACAACAATCAAAGCGACTGCTGTGAGGGAGCATTTTGTTTTTTAAAACACTTCATTTTCATCAAAAAATAAGCCAAAAACACACAAAAATGAAAATACAAAGTCCTGGAATAGGGCCTACCTGGCACCGCGTAGATGAAGCTACTGACCTGTGGTTTTGAGGCAGAACCGCTTCTTGCTCACTGGATTCAAGAGGTGGCACTGCGTATGGCTAACTAGACTCAGGAGGTGGCACTGCTCCTTGCCAAAGGAACATGTGCGGTTCCCTGAACAGATCCAAAACACAAGGAGAATGAGAAATCAAGTTAAAAATTGTTCAAATTAAGGTAAATATTGATAGATTGAGTATGGAAACAGAGCATAAAAGGTTGAAATGACTCAAATTTGAACAGATATGGAAGTTTCAAACCCAAATGGACTATGTCAGAAAGCAGATATGACTGAAGAGAGTTGGAGAAGGAGCTTGGATTCGTACAAGAGTTGAAGACTGAGGAAGATCAGAACAACTGATACATATAACTATTCCATAGTGAAGTTGCCAGATTTGTTAGCTGGAATATTTCACCTTCTGCGAATAGTAAGGTGTTACACTAGTCTAAATGGTTCAGATCCAAAACAAATGAAGGACAGAGGTTGAAGACCCTCCTTGGACGTTGTAGATACCTTGAATGTGATGCTTCAATAGTAACCCTATGTTCCTGCAATCAGCTTAAACATGCAAACACATCAAAGCTGCCAGAATGTAATCTACTAATCCATGTTAGTGACTAAGGATTATAACAACATACATGTGCAGTCAAACAACAACAATAATGTAGGATGGAAATCAACTTGCATTAAGATAAAAATGGAGAAGTTTACAACCAAGCCTTAGTGTTGACATGCATCTCCATGAAACCAAGCACTCTCATCCCCATAAGCTCCAAATTTATCTCTCTATGCTCTCCAATGGCTTGGGCCAAGTGGCCAATCCAACAAAATAACAATACCTTAATAGTTCCCCCCTTAACCATGGATATCAGCTTGTATTTATAAGACTCAATGGATAGGGATGGTTGAGAGATTAGTGGATGAGGTGGCCTCTAAGATCCTAGGATGGGGGATCTTGAGCTCAACTAACCCACAATGATAGGGATAAGGGAGGACACAAGTATTATCATATAGAAGCCTCAATAAACTTCTCTTTTTCCCTTTTTACCCAGGGTACCATGTTTCTCCTTCATTGACAGAGCGGTTCTGCTAAGAAACGCTTATGGACTAATGGCCATAAGTGGTGGCACCGCTTGTGGAAAACAAGGGATAGGCGGTGCAAACAAGGTACCTCTCCTAGACAATAGGTAAATCACAATTTTGGGAATTTTCATGAAATTTTGACAATTAGCATGGGTTTCCACTCAAAATGTTGGGATTTAGGGCAAGTAGGTATGTCAAAGGTCTTATCACATGATGGTGATAGGATTTTGGTATAACACTATTGCAGGTATATGGAGCACTAATTTCAGCTAGTGAATCTTATTCTAAAATTAAATTTCATCCTCCATCACCTACAAGTTGAGCTCCAGTGAATCCCATGCTTGATCTATGCTCATAGCCCTCTTCCAGTGAGGATTCAGGCCTCCTACCCATCATTTTGGAGCCTCCTTTGTATTGGTAAATATATCATATGTATTATGATGTATGAACATATTATAAATATTTTATTTTAATTCCTCAAGTATAAATAACTCATTCATTAAATATTACCTTCTTTGTTTCACATCAAAAGTTTGCTTTAACAGCATATTGGGGGAATTTGATGAAGTTCAGTGCAATAAAGATTATATGAGGTTGTGGGAGTGACTGAGTGGATTATATGTGTTAAATGGACTTATATATATATATTTTATATTTAATATCAGTACATAAATTAATATTCAATTATTTATCGGCTTAATTTCATACCCTAGCTAGAAAGCTAGTATTAAATAACTAGTTTTGCCATTTCTTGCATAAACAAAGTTTTTCTCACCCAAAAATGGATCTGTAAGTTGTTGTGGGTCAATGATAGATCCAAGTTACAATAAATAAATCCATAAACTCTTTTATTCATGTCCATGATATATTTTAGGATCCTCCACTGTGCAGGGTCTTTCTAGGCCAAAACTGCCAAAAATCCCAAATTCACCCAAAACTCCCTAGAACATTCCAAAACTACCCAAAAGTGTTATAAAAGGTAAATAAACTTAATTTATGACTTAATATCACCTATTAAACTTAATTAATCCTTTTTTCGGACTATGGATTGAGATTCCCTAGTTTCACGGTCTAGTGACCTAGCAGCATGAAAGTAAGTTTCCGTGGAGTGGATTTTGAAATATCAATGGTACCAGATATAAATTATTTATGGGAATGGATTTATAAATAATCACTCACTCTTTATTGATATCCTCTTCCCAGTCCACCTCTGCAAAATTTCCCTACCTGAAACCTTGATTTCCCTACTCTGTGAGTGCACCGAATGGTAGATTTTGTAAATCAGAAAATTTAATATAAATTTGCAGAATTGAATAGTGTTCAGGTCTATATACCAGACTTGGGACATTACATGGGCGTAACAAAGGATCCAACAACAAATCTTTCTTTAATTCCTCGAAAGCAAGTTGTGCAGTTTCATCCCATACAAATGGAGTGTTGTGCTTCAACAGGCGCATGAAACCCTTAGTGATATTGGCATAGTTAACGATAAAATGTTGAAGGAAGCTAGAATTTACTTGCAGGATTTGATTTTCCTTATAGAACGAGGAAGAGTAATATTTACAATGGTCTCTACTTTAAAATTATCCACCTAAATACCTTTGTTTGATACTATGAACCCAAGTAGTCATCCCGACTCAATGCATAAAACACACTTATGGGTATCCAAGTTTATTTTATAATGTCTACATCATTCAAAAATCAAGCAAAGATGATCTGGATGATCAATCCTCTTACGAGAATGGGTAGGAAAATCATCAAGGTATGACTCAACAATGTTCTTAATGTCATGGAAAAAAAATCATTTCCCACTGAAAGGTAGCCCCTGCTTTTTTCAATCCAAAGGGAATTTTTTTGAACACAAAGGTACCCCATGGAAAAATAAAATTCATTTTATGTTGGTCTTTTGGCTTGATTTGGAGTCGAGTGTACCCAGAAAAACCATCCATAAATGAGAAAACTTCACCCCCCACACAAGCATCAATGATTTAATCTATAAAAGCTGTGGGGTAATTGTTCTTGGGACATGCCTTCTTCAAGTCATGAAAATATGTACATATGCATATTGTCCCTTGCTTCTTATCAACGGGAACATGATTGGATACCCATTCCATCAAAGAAATCGGGTAGATAAAACCAACTTTCAACAATTTTTCCACTTCAACTTTAATGGCTACTGCCTTATGCGGGTTAATAGGTCTAAGCTTTTGTTGAACCAATTTGGCATCAAGATAGGTTCAGATTTCATTTTCAACAATTGATGGATCTATGCCTAGCATCTCCTTATATGACCATGCAAACACGTCGTGGAAATCCTTTAATAAGGAAGTATAGATAGAAATCTCCTTCGGAGGGAAGCTTGCATCGATATGTACATTTTTTACGATGTCGGGGTTTGTAGAGATGTTTATAGGAATGGTTACAGAAATATTTTCCATATTCCCCTTGACAAAAATTCCCTCCCTTGGAAATGGATTAATCATTAGATCAACACCATCTTCGAGTATCACGTGGAGCTCCTTATTTTCAATTCTACTCAGCTCTGGAAGGAAGTAGTATTTATGGTGAAGATCCTCATAGATATTGTCTCTCCCACTCATGGCTTCCAAAATGGCTTCATCTAAAAGAAAAAACATGTCTAGGAAGTCATCAGAATATAAAGAGTTCTCTTCCCAAGTAGGAAGGTAACCTTCTTCTAAATCATATGAAACTGTAGAAGGAGTCGAGATTGGATGAGCAGTGGTATTAACGATAGCTTGGTAAGCCACTTCCACTGCAAATAAGGGAACCTAAGGTTTGTGATGTGTAGGAAGGACCCAAGGATTACTTATGTCAACAACCACGGCAATAGACTTACCCACACTCATAGAACCTAGATAATTTATCAGGCTTGGATATCAAATTTGCCCATTAATGATGAATACATTCCAGCCCCGAAGCTCTCCGTAGTTGGTTTGACCTGATAAACCAATGTTACCATGGACTCATTCATTTCCAAATGGACCCTTCGAGTGAAATTCAATTGGTCAACAGTAACCAACTTTCCTTCATGTGGAAAAACTACTACTCGAAGAATAGCGGAGATAATCGCACACATAGTGTAAGTCCATCTCCTTCATATTAGTAAGTTATAGTCCAATGGAGCATCAATCACCTCTACTTCAATAGACACTTATTTCCCTGCCAACTTAATCTTAAAAGCTGGTAGGGTACCATGCCGACAGAAAGACCTCCTGTCGAAAGTAGTAAGCAAGGTGTTTGATGGAACTAGTTCCCGGGAACCTAAAGATTTCCAACAAAAAAGAGACATAACACATGTGGAACCACCCTCATCAACAAATTTACACCCAATGGTCTTACCACCATGAATTCCATCTACTCACAAGGCCACATGATATGGTAGGTGCATCTTAACATCTGATAGATTGGAATTTGCCATCAAACTCAAAGAATCCATGCTTCCTAAAGCTGCTAAAAGGGCATCCCATTGAGTGGGACAAGTCTGAAGCACTTCCAATGTAGAAATCTAACAAGAGGTTTGGACAAAATATTCCACCACATAGTAGTTAGAAGAATCCATAGAGTTTGGGTTTTTAAATGCTTTTTTAAAGATGCCTTTCAGAATTTTAGGCATTGGATCAGCAGGTTTCTCGGTTTTGAGAGGGTTAGATATTTCACCAACAGACTTACCCTTCTCAGGATCCTGCATCTTATAATTTATATTTACTATCTGGAGCAAGGTACTATACCATACCATGTTGATATAATTTTGGTCAGGAGGGCACTAGAAGTGCCCCTAGCTACATTACAAACAAAGGCTACATTTTGTCCTCGGGGAAAAGGATCCTTCAGGACAACCGATTGTTTGGTTTTGAGAAGCTTTCAAGCTTGATCAATGAGAGGGAATTGATGAGTTAAGTTATCTCCCTAGCACAACTTATAGGGAAATTTCTTCTTATCCTTCTTCCCCCAATCAGCATTATTCATGGGTTTAGGCTTGTTTTGATTTCCCTCACCTTTCTTACCTTTCTTATTTTCTCCACTGGGATGCTGATTGCCATTTTGGAAGGAATGTGCAAAAAAATTTACATTTTGGGGTGAGAGGGTAGCCTTTTCTACCTCTGTTGTAGACTGCTTGATGAAAAAATCATGGAGTTGCTTGGCCAATGACTCTATATTGGGATAATTCACTGAACCAACCACACCATTGACATGGGGTCCAAACTTGGGTTTCTTGACACTATGGGTAGACCGCGGTGCCTCAGGTATGATTTCATATAATATCCCAAATTGAGCATATATCAAGTTCATATGTTGGGCCTTGAGGATGGATTCTTCTTCAGTGGTCACCCCCGAAGTGGATACATCCTTATACATATAAGGTAATAAATATTTAAGGAACCACTCTAACAAGAAATCGGGGGGGGGGATGATGGATTTTATAATCCTCTTCCGTCTTCACCACTATTGGATATGATCCGAGATGTGAGTTGATTTGTCTTTCCTAAAAGTAGACAAGAGGTTTGTGCCGGCATCATATCGGACATAAAGATGGAAGTGGTTCAAGAACACATTTTCTAAGTCCCAGAAACTGTCAAATGCAGCAGAGGGAAATTCAATATACCACTTTGCTGCAACACTAGTCAAATTTATTTGGAACAGCCTCAACATAACATTGTCATCATTCTATGAGTTGAAAGAGCACCAGAAATGAAAAGTGGTGATATGGGAACCTGGACCTTCACCATTTTTCTCCTCAAACTTGGTAATGTCCGAGGGTAACTTGGTTGGAACAGGTGTCCATGTTGCACTATGTTTCACTGGGTCATTCATCAACTTAGACAAATATAGCAAGTTTAATGTTTCCAGGAATGAAAGTTTAGGCCTAACCAAAGCCTAAAAAGCATAAGTTTTGGAGGTAGAAGGACCTTCCCTCTGGCTCCCAAATGTAAGGAGGAGTTTCCCCCAGCTGTCAGTTGTGAAGTAGTTGGACTTATTTGAAATGGATTCCACCCATAATCCAGTGGATTATTTGTGTGTGGTTTAGTATAAGTGGTATAAGCCCCTCTAGATGAAACTGGAGTCTAAAATACAAGAGAGGGTATCCCTCCACTAAAAAGTGAAAAGGGAGATATCATAAAGGGGCCCAAAACTAGCGTTCGAAAACCTTGACCATAAGTATTTGTATTTCCAAACTGCATCCCCACATATGTAGGTGTAGGGCCTACATAAGGATTAGCTGGAGGAATGTGCCCCCCATTCTATGGGAATCTTTGGACAAATGAAAATGATCTAACATGACCACTCTTAGTAGTATGCATGAAAGAGGGTGAAGAAAAAGGCACAATGGGAATCCTAGTGACAATCCCACTAGAAGGACCTACTACATTCGATTAAGTTGTTGGTTGAACCACTCGACTATTTGGTGATAAAGGTGCAGTAGATGCAGTTGGTATAGGATTACCAATCGGGTGAGGTGGCACTACTCCATCCAACACATCTGATGTGTGGGTGGAAATACCCTCCACAGATCTTGCCATAATGGTTCTCGCGGGAGCACCAATCACAGCTGAAGTGAATGGAAGAACTTGGATGATCACATGATCATTTAAGTCAGTAAGAGGGGGGTTAAAGTTCTTTGCAAACTCGTCCACCAACAAGTCTTAAATCTCTATTGCGGTTGTATCAACCTAATTAGTCCTAAGTTTTGGTTCACCTGGAACTTTGCTTACTCCTGCTGGTTCAAAAGAACCATTAGTATCTAATATCCTCCTTTGAAGCCCCAGTAGAGGCTCCACTGTAAAATCTAGAGGAAGGTTTTGCAACCTTCTTGACCACCATAGAGGTTGACCCTCCATAGCTAAAAATTGACTCTTCACACACCTAAAGGCCGACTAAATACAAACAAAGCACGCAGCACTCACTAAAAATATCTTAAATCCAAACAAAAAAATGCATATAAGATATTCCTTCTAGAAGAAATATGATAGATGGTTACTTGGAGTCACTATAGATTTTCTTAGGTACAAGTGGAGGAATCACCCAATCGCCCTCCCACACCTTCTACCAGGGTTATCTTCCAAATCCATCCAATGTAGACCAGAAATAGACTTATGGTATACCTATGTATGAACCCTAGATGTCAAAGAGACTAAATGCTACCTCAACTATACTGAAAGTCTGGGGGGACAGCCGTAAGCTTGATTTGTACACATGGGTAGGGTAGAAAATCCTGAAACCATGTCAACACTAGCACTGAATGGGGCCCAAGAGGTGGTATTGAGAGAAGTCCCCAGATGCATAAAAATCTTGGTTTACACTCGAACAAGGAATCAGAGGGTTATCTCCTCAATCCAGGTCCTCACGTGTCCTTGTTCTTAACTACCTTGTGAGAGGAGCTTCCCAGATACAGTCAATATAGAGGAGGATTTACCTAGTGATTGGAGAACTACATCTAAAATCAAATACTTGTGGAGAGTTAAAATTCCCTAGTCCACAAGTCTAGCCTAAGATAGTTGGTGTAAGAGCCTGAAAAATAAAACTTACTAATAATTTTTAACTATGTCATTCTTTTTAATAGGCTATTTTTAGTTATAGGTAAATGGAGTGAAACTTATGTGGTGTTATAGACTTGATAAAAAAAAGCAAAAATGATGCATGAAAGTAAATTTTCAAAGAAAATTGCAACTAGTAAGCCAAATTTTATTTTCTTTTATGTAAAAGCTAATGAAATTAAAACTAAGTATGAGAAACTACAAGACTTTTTTTTATGAATTTTTAAAATTTTTCTTTGAAAAATAACAAAAAGAAATACTACATGCAACCTAATGCAAAATATTTTTATCTTTTCTTTTCAAAAAACTTCAAAAAATATTATGCAAATGAATGCAAACTTCAGCAAATTTGACTAATCTAAGCACATAGAAATGAAATGAGGAAAAAATATCCCAAAGTAACCCACTTCAACCAAAAGGAAGAAACTGGAACAAACCCTGACTTGGAGGAACTAAGAAACTAAAATCTTACTAGATCCACAAAAAGAAGAGTGACAAATTCAGACTACAAGAAGCAATATAGCGCATAAAGTATTCAAAGGACTTAATCACTGACCTAAAACACAAGCAGGAGGACCACCTACACTCACCAAAGAAATAAAATCAAACAAAAAATATCAAGGACTAGAAGAAATAAAGTGAACGATGTGATGTACAGACCTCAAACTCACAGACTCATGTCATAAACAAAACCCTCACAAGAAATCAAAAAGAAAAAAAAGGGACAAGAAAACCCTAAAGGACCAAAAGACTACTACATGAAACAAATGACTATCTATGCATACAACCTGTGTACCACACATGAATTTCCAGAAGGAAACCTATGTGTACACAGTGAAACACACAACTATCTAGGAGGACAACCTATGTGTGCTGGTAAATTGTTTTCAAAGAAAAAAAAGACTAGAAAGAAGACTCTGAACAAGCTAAACTATAAATCAAAGGAGAGAGACAAAACACACCCAAAATAAAAAAGAAGAAAAGGATGGTAAAAGAACCTAAGGAACGGACCCACAACAGGCTAGACTCCCAAGCAGAGTCACCAGTTTTGTTGTTTAGGACAATGCACCCTTGTAACCTAGGGTCTATGGGGTTACCAAATTACTAAGACACTTGCAGAATATCAACGTATCTAGGAAATGAAATAGGAATAGGAAGGAATATTAGAATACCCGGTTTATGAAGGTTGATCCAAGCTTGGTATTCTCCTCTTTTAGTCTCCTTCAAAGCTTCCAGGGCCTCTCCAATTCACCTGCAAAAGACAAATTCTTCCAAAAATATCTTGTATATATATGTCAATGATTAATCATATACATGTTCCTAATAAAATAATTAAACAATTCAGAATTCATCACATACAAGAATGCAACATTACAAATATTGGGAGAATAACTTTCTTTATTAACAAATAGAGAATGGTGAGATTACAACCAAGCTTCTGAAACAATGACTCGTCTATAAACCAAGGACGATGAGTTCTGTTGCTCCAAGAGGTCTGATGGCATACCACCAGCATAACTTTGCTCTTCTAAGAAAATTATTGATTAGCCTCATCCCATGCCCTCTATTTATGCATGGGGAAATAAAGAGGTTTCTAAGGTTAGGATGGTTGAGACAGTTGAGATAGTTATTGATTAAGGCTCAACTGATCTTGACTAATCGTGATTTATATTTTTTAACGTTGAATTAAGGTACATGCGAGTATATATATAGGAAATGCATGTATGACATGCTCTTTTCTTTAAGGCAAGTCGTTTGTTCAAGGTACAAGTGGGTTGCAATGCAAATAGTAGCATATGACACGCATGTTGTAATGCAAATAATCATGTGTGCATCCCTAATCTCCAAATGAAAATATCCTAAATGGTCAAGAGTTTATGTATTATCAGTCATGCACATCTATAGTGTTCTAGATTACTTCAATCCTATTGTCCTTTTGTGTCATGACATATTGGATGTCAGTTCTTGGAAAGAAAAGTGCCATTTTGGTTGATAACAACCCTCCACCTTTCTGACCAAAGAAGAACACGATAATTATCATCTTGAAAGGGGAGAGATTCCTACTGTGGAAACATAGGACTTTCAGAGAGGATACCAACTTGTTGTCATGGGGGCACAGAGACAGATCGGTCTAAGGAGCAAAGATGTTCCTTTTACAAGAAATAAAGAGGTCGTAAACAAAGCCTATACAGGCAAACCAAAGAGAATTCCACCCCGTAAGGATACCTCCATGAATGTAGCAGAGCCCAAAGGGAAGGATAAAATAAAATATAATCCAAGGGGATAAGAGCAAGGGAAAACCTCTTTCAGTATGGAGGATGAAATTGCAAAGATAAAAATATTTGTCCCTCTCACTGAGCTGTTAAACAATTTTGAATATCATTCTAAATTTTCCACAATGTTGAATCCTCCAAGAGAAGTTTCTGCAATGTCAGACTCCCTAAATATAAAAGATGATAATTCCACCTTCCTTTTTGGACCCAATGTATAAGAGTCTATTGATGAAGATACCCCCCATTTCTATATCAGTTTGAACATTCACAATGCCATGTATGATTCAGGAGCCTCCCACAATATGATGCCCGGGATAATCATGGAGGAGATGGGATTAGAAGTGACCAGACCTTACAAATATATTTTCTCTTTTGATTCGAGCAAAGTCAGGTGTCTAGGGATGATAAAATATCTAGTAGTCTCTTTGGCACAAATCCTTTATAAAAACTTGGTCATGGATGTAGTTGTAGCTGACATCCCTCCAAAGTTTGCGATGTTGTTATCAAATCTTGGGAAACAAAGCTAAAAGTTACTATTCAAATGGATATCTCCTATACCACCATCCTCATATTTGGAGTGCAAAGAAGGATCTTCAAGGGAAAAAAGTTAGCATACATGGTGTTGAAAGGCCAAACAATCACCGCATTTATGCATTGGATACCGAGCTGGGATCAGCTATTTTGTTTATAGAAGGAGACATAGATAGATGTAGTTCCTAGAATGATGCCTTTGTACCCACTCAGGAGGAGTTGGATGGAATATGGGAGTTAATTTTTGATGGGGAAGCATGCAGAGAGAGGGTAGGATTTGGAGTGTGGGTGAGACCCCCAGCAGGAAGAAATTTAAATTGATCCTACAAACTTGCTTTTGATTGTACAAATAATGAGGTAGAGTATGAGGCTATGGTGTTAGCCATTCATATCCTGAAGTGTTTTTAGGTTAGAAGGGTAATGATACATAGATATTCTGAGCTAGTCATTAAACATATGATAGATGAATATCATGCCAGACACCCTAGGATGAGAAGTTACAGAAATGCTACCCAGGACCTGATAGGAGGTTTTTAAGAGTGCAATTTTAATTCGATCCCCAGATTGAAAAATTGCATGGCTGATTCCCTAGACACTTTTGCGGAGACTTTCAAGGTCCCTATGCACACTGGCAATAAATATGAAGCTGAGGTTAGGCACAGAGCTTCTGCCCTAGATAACATGAAGAGTTGGAAAGTGTTTGAAGACAAAAAATGGATCCAAAAGTTCCTCACTCTCACTAGGGAGTTTTATGGATTGAGTATTGACTAAAAAAATGATGTTCTATAGGAAGATACTACCACTCCAGAACCCTTGCAAGGCCAAACTGATAATCCCAAATAAACACCATGGGAGGAGGATGTTTCTCCTATTGAAGATGATGATGGCTGTGAAAGTGAGGTAGCTTGGGAGCCAGAGTTACAAAAGTTTGATGGACAACAATAATATGTGAACAATATATGTGGCAAGGAGATCCTGCAGCTAAAAGGTAACTCTATCCCCAGGGGTCTAGTTCCTTTAGAAAAACTTTTCGATCCTAATGATTTGGATAAATAACCTCAACTGGTCCCAAGTTGTGAAGATGTTGAGGATGCAAATATTGGCACAGAATATCAACCCAAGGTCATCAAGATATCAAGAAACCTCTCATCTAAATCTAAGAAGAAATACATCTTGTTGATAACTAAATCCTCAGATGTGTTCTATTGGAGCTATAGTGACCTAAAACCCTATGATACAAGCATAATCCAACATACCATACCAATCAAGAAGGACGAAATTCCTTTCAAACAGAAGCTGAGAAGGATGAATACCAAACTGCTTCCCTTGATAGAAAAGGAGATCAAGAAGTTATCTGAGGCCAAAATCATTGTGGCCCTTAGATTCTCGTGCTAGGTGGAAAATCTTGTCCGTGTTAGGAAAAAGAATGGGGAAGTAAGAATATGCATCAAATTCAGAAATTTCAATAGAGTTTCACTGAAGGACCATTACCCACTTCCAAAAATTGACCATATATTGCAAAGAGTAGTGGGTTCATAGAGGATATCCACTCTAGATGGTTTCTCGAATTATAACCAGATCATGGTGCACCTTGAGGATTAGGAGAGGATGACCTTCACCACACCATGGAGCACTTTCATTTATGCTAAAATTCCATTTGGACTTATGAATACAGGAGAAAATTTCTAGTGGGCTATGGACATATCCTTCACCGACCAAAAGGACAAAATTCTAGTCATCTATTGAAATGACATCATGGTATTTTCTAAATCTGATGAAGAACACGATGCACACCTATTGAGGATGTTCAAAAATTGTAGAAAGTTCGACATCTCCTTGAATCTGAAAAAGTCATTCTTTTCTATGAAAGAAGAGAATATGGGACATATTATCTCTCAGGAAGGCATCATGATAGATCCAAAGAGGGTTGAGATGAAAAAACATAATTGAGCTTCATCGAAATAATCAGTCCTTTCTAGGAAAGGTAATTTTTCTGAGAAGATTTATTGGTGCCTTTCCTGAAATAGTGAAATATATAACATACATGTTGGGTAAGGATAAAGAAATTAATTGGACCGTTGAAGCCAAACAATCCTTTGAGGACATAAAAAAAGGCCATATCTAAAGAACCAGTACTCACAAGCCCTGATTTTTCAAAACACCTTCTCATATTTTCATTTTCCTCAGAGCATACAGTGGAAGGGGCATTGTTGTAGAAGAATCATGAGGGAGTGAACAACTAATTTATTTTTACAACAACACCTTGAGAGATGCTCCCATGAAGTATAATATCTTGGATAATCAAGCTTACGCTCTGGTGCAGGAATTAAAGGATTTCTAGGTATACATCCCACATTCCCATATCATTGCAAACGTCACCACCAGTGCCGTGAAGGAAATTATTACCCAAATTGATCCTGAAGTATGAAGGGGAAAGTGGATAGCGATCCTACTTGAGTATGACCTCAATATCAAGACCACAAAATGGATCAAAGGACAAGGGATATCCAAGCTTATGCCTCAATTAAACTGTGATTCTCTTAGCCTACATATGATTGCTGAATTGTCAGCAGAAGAGAAAAATCCTTCGGGATAGCTAGGTCCCCCAGTAGGTGAGGATTTCCTATTATCCCCATGGTACACTGATGTCATTTTTGTGTTACGATATCTGCAGGCCCCATAAGGTATGGAAAGGACAAGGGCCATATTCCTCAAGAAGAAAGAATCTACGTTCTACATCTTGGAGGGAAAATTCTATTGGAAAGAGCTAGGAGGGATGTTGCTGAACTGTGGATGAGCTGGAGGAAAAGAGGCTCATTGAGGAATTCCATGAAGGAGAATGTGGAGGCCATTACTATTGGAAAGAAATTGTAAACAAAATCATGAGGACATGATTTTATTGTCCCACCATCTTCTCTCATACTCATAAGACAGTTGCTTCCTGCCACAAATGTCAGATCTTTGAGGGGAGAAGGATGTTATTGCCATTTCCTTTGAAACCCATATAGGTTGAATTCCCTTTCAAGAAATTGGGACTAGATTTCATGGAGAAATAAACCAACATTCCTCAGCACAACACAAGTGGATCCTTACTGCTACTGACTACTTCACTAAATGGATAGAGGCCATCCCCATGAGAAAAGCTACTGATACAGTGATCACACCATTTATGGAGGAGCATATCCTGTCAATATTTTAGGTTCAGGAAGATAATCACTGACAATTGTCGTGCACTCAAGTCTAATAAGATGGTGGATTTATGTTTCAAATATCACATATAGTTGGGACATTCCATGGCCTACTATCCTTAGGGAAATGGGCTAGCAGAATATTCAAATAAGAGCCTCATGAGAATCATCAAGAAGCTGTCGCAGGATAACAAGAAATCTTGGCACACAAATATGATCCATGCTTTATGGGATGAGAGAATTAGTGTGAAGAATTCTATAGGCACCCCACCTTTCCAATTGGTTTATGGATCTAAGGTGATTTTTCCCAGCTCCATGGGTTTACCAGTGATGAAATTGCTACAGGAAGAGGAAACAAAAACACTTCCAAGTTAGAGGAGGATTTATTAGCTGATTGAACTACAACAACAGAGGGAGCAGTTATTTGACAGAACCCAAAAGTTTCAGGAGAAAATGAAAGAAATATTTGACAGAAGGAAAAATCTTGAGGATTTCCAGTTGGGAGATGTATTTTTTCTCTAGGATGTGCTACATGAGGACAAATGGAAGCATGGAAAGTTTGATCACCTGTGGAAGGGACCATATAAAATTGTAGGCTTCAAAGGAAAGAATCCCTATGTTTTGGATAATATGGAGGGCGGTCTAGTATCTGGAGCTCCTATAAATGGGAGGCTCCTCAAACATTATTTTATGTAAAAGTAATTTCAACTCCATTTTAATTGTATATACCATTTTATTTTAACCTTGCATGTGTGGATAGCCCCCCATGCTAGACTTAAAGCCCGAGGTGAAGGGAGTAACGTCTCCAAGAGGGGCTGTCATTTAGTTTTAATTTTCAGATGACTTTGAAGTTGTAGGAATGTGGTCTGCATGGTTCTTTGCTACCTCACAGGGAGGATAACATCCCTAAGTTGGAGACACTATTAGAACATGCTAAGTTTTGAATATTTCTACATAAGAAATCTGCATTGATTCCCCTTCAAAGGTATAGACAAGTGAAAAAGGACGGGTAGGGTCAAAAATAAAATAAAAATCATGTATTATGGCATAAAGGTATGCAAGAAAGGGGTTTGAAACTACTTGGGAGGCTTATTCCTGATCATGAAAGTCAAAATAGTAAAAAACATTTAGGGAAGACTTTGGAAGCGAGCCTGATATGAAAATCCAGTCAAGGATAGTTCTTGGAAAGAAAGGATGGTAGAGATCCAACCCGCAAAATAGCTCAAGGGACCAAACATCATTTCCGCAAAAGGAAAGTCAGGAGCAAAAGTGCGGAGTAGTTAAAAATTTGGTTGTAAAAGTGGAGTCCTGAATTCTTCCTTCCATGATCTAAGATCTGATGGCTTAGAAAGTTTCTGCCTAAAATCAATAGTGGAGAAAGTTGCAAAGGGAGTAAAGTCAAAACAAAAATTTTATGGGTATTTGGGGTCTATCTTCTACCTTCCATGATTCAACAAATCCAATGGTTAGTAAATCTCTTGTGTAGATCAACAGCGTGGAAAGAAAAAGTGTGGAAGTGGAAAGGAGGGAGTGGAAGAGGAGAAATCTCGATGAAGAAAGTTGGTTGATCCGCATTCTGCTTTCTGCTAAAGGAAGAAGTGGAAGAGTAGAATCGTAAGGGAGGAAGCGGAAGGGTGGAAGTGGAAAGGTCGAAGCAAAAAAGGTAAAATTTTAGGTTGCAAAATTGGAAAACCTGACTTCCATTTTCCATAGTCTAAGATCCGACAGTTCAGACAGCTTTTGCACAGATCGACAGTGTGTAAAAGGGGAACATGCACATGAGATAAATAGATTCCTTGATATCTAGAACTTGGTAAACCTCAAATCTTTCAACGACCCAGATCAAAGGTATAATCATATCAACAGTGGAAATTCATTCCATTGATCTAACTTGCACAAACCAAATAAATTTCCAGATCTATGGAATAGCTTGAAGGGATGCATGTTTCAATGGTCAGGATTGATGGTGGAATGAGATCAACGAGGAGATGAATTCCGTTGATACAACAAGATCGGGGTAATGAACATTTTCCCTTTGTAGAATTTGGTATGTCCACAGATTTCAACGATGGAGATTTAAAGGGAATTCTGATCAAGGGCTGAAAATAATTACGCAAGGTGAACTAACATAGAAAACGTTATGAGGATTTGTGGAATTTTTACAGAACGTGCAAGTTCACACACGTGTTTCCATATCCTCGTTTGGCTAGAGGATCAATGATCCACAATGATTTTTCTAGTTGAAGATGTAGGGATGAAGGAAACCATTCCAGTTTATGCAAAAATAATTTGATCAGTCATTTTCATATAGCAAGCCTGATCCCAAGTGTCTATTTTCCCCATTTTTTCCATCATGCACGCCCAAGCGTGCTTTCCTTTTTGGTTTTGTGATCATGATGAATCTTCTAGATCATAAGTTGTTGGGATTTTATGATCATTCATATTCTGATCCCCATTTTTGTATCTTATTTTAGGGCTATGTTTTTAGGTTGGTCTCATGATCCTAGGACTCTATAAATATACCCTCGAAAGAGGAAGAAAGGTTTTCTAACTTTCATTTAGGAGCATTTTTCTTTGCATTTTTACATCTCTCTAAACTTTCTTAGAATTGTAATGTGAAACATTTTTCTGTGTCTCTGAGATTCATCATGGTGATCTACAATAAATTCATGTTTCCTTTTTGCATCATTTTCATTTATGTTATTTCCATCTAATGCTCTCTAGTTGTATATAAGGAATTCCTTTCATTAAGCACTCCTTGTATTAGATATCGCATTTGTGATGTGTTAATGATGAAAATTAAATAATTAATCCTCTTTTAGGTTATATGTGTCAACTATTGGCCTCATTGTTGTTGTTGCTAAAGGTGGTGCAAGAGATTCATCCTCATGTAGGTGTCTCTTGCCTCACTAGTATCTCTCCTCTTCCTCCTACCACCCTTTAAAGATATTGACTAGATGTTACACTTAATTTTCCTCAGATATCAAAGGAAAATACCTACTCATTTTCAATATAATATCCTTAATTAATACAGGATTCTGACTCCATTTCCCAATGGTTTTTCTTGTCTGTCTGTTTCACCACTTTTAAATCTGCAACTATCATACGACCCTCATAAATATAGCCTTCTGAATGATTTCTTAAAGCCAAATGTATATGTGAATTTTCTTGTGACAAGAGAGAGCCCTCTCTGACTATATTGGATAGAATGCAGTCTAAAGGTTGGTTGAAATGGTTACCCATGTGACTTCCTACCACAACCATAGGAAAATTACAGTGTGATAACACCCCCGTAGGTTGACCAATGCTCTCCCAAAAAACGTCAAACGCTCACGAATGTCCATGTGAACGTGGGTGAAGTATGATAGGACATAAATGAAGGTACGATAGGTGTGGTGTAGTTCATGCATGAGTGGGAGTGTCTCTAGGAAGCATTTAATGGTCTAAAAGGGACAAAAACCACCTAAATATATGCATGGGTGCATATGGTCAAACCAGTTCCCTATTTTAAAGAGTAGGATCACCCAAGGACTTAAATGTCATAAATGAGGGCTCTAATTCTCTTAGTTGACCAAAAATAGGGAGCTTGGGTGCATTAATGAGTCCAAAAATCCCCATATACCTTTCTAGACCAATATAACTAAGGTTTGGACCATATGACATAAGTACAAGACAAATAAAAATGTGACCTAGGTGTATGTGACCATGGTACAAGGTGGTATGATTCTCTAACACCCTCCCCCATTAAGACTAAATTGGTAGTATTAGTAATAATAACAATAACAATAACAATAACAATAACAATAATGATAACAATAAAATAACAATAATAAATTTTTAATGTCACCTCCAAGCAAGACACCAATTGGTGTATGAGACCCCCTTGTTTGTGGGACAAGGGACCCCCCTCTGTGCAGTGATTTAACTGATAAAGTATACATAGGTGTACATACCCCACCCCCTTTGGATTAGAAACTATGAGCTCCTATGAGGAACCACATTTTCTTAACCATTAGGCCCACTCAGGCCTAATGGTTAACCACATCAAAATTTGAGGAATTGGAAACTAAGGCTCAAGTCACCTCTTACAAAAACTTTATTTGTCCATGCAAAAGTGAGGAAAGATGAAAAAAATCATGGGGAAATCCTCCCTCATGAATAGACATGACACAATGATGATAAAAATGTCTTCAAAATGTCTTATTCTTCACTTGAATGAGCTGAAGGAACAAATTCTTGGTGATGGACATAGTGAAGGTGTTGTGGATGCTAAGATCATGCATCAATGCATCAATGTGTTGTAGAAAAAGAACATATGGAGAGGCCCCTTGAAGGTCATCATTTTCTCATGTAGGAGAATAATAATAATTATTGTTGCTGCAACCATACTCTAATATTGAAGCATAATCAATAATGGAAAATATATCTCTGCAAACTCTTTCCTAAAGAGCATCAAAAGACTCAACAAAATCAATTTCATGTATAGCTGCCATATCATGAATTAAACCATGAATATTCTTCCCAATTTGATGAAGAACCTTCATAAATCTATAAAAAATTTCAGGAGTCTCTTAAATATAACAATTGAAATAATATACAGCAGAAAATATCATAGGTATAGTTTCTCCATGAGCGAATGGGTCCATAGTGGGAAAAGAGTGGGCAACTAGATCATAATGACAGTTGAACGGACTTGGATATTCTGGATATTTGAAATTTGAACATTAGGTGGTGAGATAAAGTAAAAAAATGTTGAATAACAGTCCCATCAAGGAAAATGGCATGGCTCTCCAACCAATGAATGTTATGCAAGACATAAAAACAACATACATAAGTGACATAGTATTGGAAACAATGCAATTTTGAGATTTTCCAACTAGCGAACTTGAGGGTTGTTGGGTATATTGGGAATAAAATGGTTGGGAAAATGAGTTTATGACTGTAATAAACTGCATATAATACTATATATAACCCTCAAAATCAGAATAGGAATGCTCTGAATGGAGTGGGAAATATCTATCAGAAGACAAGTCAGAAACTAGGGAAAAATTACTACTTTTGGGGGGAAACTTTGGTGAACTGTTTGGGGTTTCTTCCAAGGAAGAGATGGAGGTTTAAAAATATGATATATGATATTGTAAATAATAAATAAATATATCTGAAATATATTCTGAGAAACATGATTCTCCCTAGCACCCAAAGCATACAAGCACTTACCATCTTCTTCCTCCAATGAGAGCTTCTGCTCCCCTCTTCTTGCAAAATCTGGGACATCAATATTGTTCTCTTCAAGGAGATTGGTCATGATGTCTGAGTTACTTATGAAACAAGAGTTTTAATGATATGAAACTCTACAATAATCACATTTGGAATTCCCTCTCTTACTCTTCATCCTCTTGGATATCGAATCCTCATCAGTTGAACTTTAATTTTCTGTATTTGAATGCTTCTTCTCCTTTACTCTTTGCTGCTTCGAATCCTAGGATTTATTATATCCTTTGGATTGATTCATCACACCTGCAGCAAGGGATTGATCCTTGGTGGATTTGATGGTGCTGATTTGCACTAACTTGTCTTTTTCCTGAGTCGAAGACTCCATGAAGTCTGCCAATGGAGGCATTCTCCAATTTTGAACTGTCATCTGGCCTGAATGGAATGTTGAGACAAACAAAAAATATTTAGTCCCTAGATTTGAAAGGATAGAAAATAATTAGATTCTATTGTTTCTTCTCAATTCCACATTTTTTAATCTAAAGCACCAACGGTTTGAACTTTGTGAAGAAATTATGTATCGTCTCAAAGTGAGTTGGGCTCAATGAGATCAACTCATTTTAAGTTGGTGGTCTCTCATCTCATCAGTATTCCCAAAAAGTGACTCGATATATATCCATAATTAATTTGGTTTTTTTATACTTTCTACATGGAAGAGAATTTCCCTTGAAATACTGATACAACGCATCGTGAATGCCTCATCTAGTCCATTGAAGTACTTCGATTTTTCCACAACAGAGTTGGGCTTGGTCTAAGTTCCCATGGTGAATTTGTAAAGGCATTTAAAATTTATATGGATCACCATTTCAGGATTCAATTCAAAATAGTTTAATGGGGTAATAAATACATGATTCTGCTCCATTCCTACTTGCATAATGTGTGACAAAACACTAGATGTACCTGCAATGCAAACACTCAATTTTTTCTTGAAAATGCCCTAAACAACAAATCAAATGCTATGGTTTTGATTTGAAGCTCCAAAGAGTTATGATACCATGTGAAAATTTGATTCAAAAAAATATCTAGGAGCTAAGGGAATATTCACAAACTATGCAGAAAAATAGTAAAGGAGAGCAAATTGACACACATAGATGGTGTTAATAACTGAATTTTATATTAGTGTAGAACTTGTAAATATGTGTAGTACATATTTATAATACATTTGGAGAAAATAGTTAGCCTTAGGAGGAAAAGTGGTGGCATACATGTGGCCGGCTTAGATTGGACCTCAAACCCCCCTTGGTTGACCAATGAGCTCCCAAACCACCTCAAATGGTCTCGAATGGCCATGTGAACATGGGTGAAGCATGATAGGACATAAATGAGGGTAGGATAGGCATGTTGGAGTGCATGGGTGAGTGGGAGTGGCTTTAGGCAGCATTTAATTGTCCAAAAGGGCCAAGAACCACCTAAATACATGGATGGGTGCCTCTGGTCAAACCAATTCCATGTTTTAAGGAGTAGGAGTGTCCCAAGTACTTAAATTTCATAAATGACAATGATGATTATATTATTTTAGAAAAAATAGGGTTTTTGGGTGCATTAATAAGTCCAAACTCCCCCATATACCTTGCTACACCAATATAACCATGTTTTGGACCATATGACATAAGTACAAGACAAATGAAAATGTGACCTAGGTGTATGTGACCATGGTACGAGGAGATATGATGCTCTAAGAATTATCCTCAAAACGGAATCAATTAGTTCATTTCCAGTTAGTATAGCACTGCATTTCCCTGATTCAAGGAGGTTAGGAACCTTTTTCTACCTACCTTGTTCAGTTAACTAATTGTGAACAGATTTAGTTTTCCTGAGTTATATTAGTGAGATACAAGTGGTGATTTTTTCCCATTGTGTTAGCTATGCAGTCAATCCAATTTGGTAAATTTGAATCCCTCCTAATGTATTCAAACTATTCCTATTGTATCATCATTGTATTACACAAAGGTTAATGATAATGCTAATAGTGTTATGCTGAACAATTGTGTCTCTTGGGTTTTCAATTTCACCATGAATATTTGACCAGTGTACATTGAATTGTTTCTTTCTCCTTCAATATTCTTTCATAGTGAATTCATTCATGCCTAGGGATCCTAAGATTTTCTAAATGAAACATGGTATCAGAGTAGGTAATCATGCCAACTTCAATCCTTGGAAACTTCCATTAATGCACCATAAGCATTTGGGTTCAACATACTTTATGGTATATTTTACTTTCTCCCTCTTGATTTTGTCTAGACAAGTCTAGCTAGGTGTGATGCACCCTGAGAATGTGCACATGTCAAAGTGGAGAGTAATTGAATTTTATTGACTTTGAATTGAAGTGTTTTCGTAGGTAAATTGAAGAGCTCCTAATAATTGTGCTACTCTTTGAAGCTGGAAGGATTAGAATTTGCCAGTCTTGACACCTAGGACCCTCACACCCTTCAACTACCTTGATTGGAGGGTTGATATTGCTATAGTGTTGCGCAAAAAATGTCTGTATAGGGTTTCCATGGAAAAGGAGGTCAACCCAAGTATCCTCTTGAAAAAATGAAGTATATGAACAAGTTGGATGAAGAATTTCAATTCATGTGCATTCATATATCCCGAGAGTTACTCTTCAATATTGATGTATTAAAAAATCTAAGGGAAGTTAATTTCACTTTTTGGAAAGTAGGATGAGCCGAGAGGCCATATTCTTGAGAATGAGTTAATTTATATTTACTCCAACACCTTGGAAACCATACATCAATTATTCTCAAAATTCAAATATCTTGTCATGTAGTGCAAGTAGTGTGGGCTTGACAAGAACAATGAGCAATTGGTTCTCTCCATTCTGAGAAAAATTGGCTCAGAATTATCAGTGTTTGTATCCACCTTTAACTCTAGGATACTGAAAAATGATAATTGAAGAATGGAACCCCTTGATTCCTTCATATAATCTTTTATTCAGGAACAAGAAAAACTAATACATATGGGAGCCCTTCAAACCTCCACAAATTAACATCTCTTGGATGGGAAGGCAAAGAATCTGAAAGAAAGGACGAACCAAAGCTAAAAAGATAAGAGGAAGACTAAATTCGAACATAAGGTTGAGTTTGGTCCATAAGATGAAGCATCAGGCTTTAATAATGAAAATAATTAGAGTTTTGACAAGGGAAAGTACTCCTATTGTAAGAAAGGAAACCATACGGAAAAATGTTGTATGAACAAGACCATAGATCAAATGTCAAGAGTCTTCGAAGATCACAATATTTCCCTCCATGAAGGCATAAGGAAGGATGACTCTTAAGAAAAGATTGAATATCATGAGAGATGCCATTCACTAAAGGCTAGATTTTTAAAATCTCATTTTTTCCTCATTCATTCAGAAGCATCCAATCACATTGTTGCATCCAAAGAATCATTCTCTTCATTAATACTTACTGACGGTCCAAGTATTCACATGGGTTTTGACACTCAAATCCAAGATAAAGGGAAGGGATTAATCAAATTAGAGAATGGAGTGTTCAACCCCGCCCGCCCCCCCCCTATGTTCCCTCCTTGGTAGCGAATTTGTTGTTTTTATATTAGATTACTCATACATGATCACCAAAGTGAGTTTATTTGATCGTGTCTCAGTGGATATCTTAGATATATTAACTAGGAAGACGATAGTGAAATGTGTTACAAACCATGCCTCCAAGGCATATGAATTTTTACACTTTTTCCCATACTCAGATCCAGTGCAATCTCAACGTCCATTTGAAAGGGAAGGTAAATTTATTCTACCTAAGCCTTTTCCATATGATAATGTTTCCGTCAATGTTTAAAATTTAGAATTTGAAACAGTAGACCAAGTTGAATTAGTTCTAAGAATTGAATATGAAGTTCAATCAGATCCAAATCTAGATCCAGTACCTACTCCCAATCCTAGTCCTATATGGGATCAAAAGTTCATTGAGGGTGTTGGGAACATGACTGGAGATGTATCTGGAAAGAGAACAATAAGATCTCAGTTTCAAAATGATATCCTTGTGTCATGTCAAGTAACTCCACATCTCATAGGGAGGTGCTACAAACTCCCAGAGAGATTCTACATGATGGAAAGTTATGATCAACAATCATTCTCACTGAATAAAAATGAGGCATTGGATCATGTCACTCTTCCTTTATAAAGAAGAGACAAAAGTAACTTTCTACATTACAAATTGGAAGGAAAAATATACAAGGAAATTATGAAGGGGTACATTGATTCTCTCTTGATATGAAAGACGAGGAATCCATTGTATGGTCTTAAGAAATGCCCTAAAGCATGGAATCCCAAGTTCAACTGTTCCATACTGTAAAATAGGTTTGAAACATGCAATATTGGCTGCAAAAGAAACAACATTTCTTCTCCCATCTATCATCAGATTAGAAGAAGATGGATAGGTTCCATGCACTGTACCAGGTAACTATTGTGCATAAGGACCATTGCACTGCATTACCACTCCAAAGAGATACACACTACAGAAAATTTACACAAGTTATTTGCCCAGGTGGAAATTGTCTCTTGGTTGGAAAGGCTGATCCTGGTTCGACTATTCATTTTTTGAGGGGGGGTTTCCCATGAGGTTTTCCTTATTTTTGCACTTTATTGAGAAGTTAATTTTTGAATTAAATTGAATGGATTAATGGGGTATATTAGGATTAATTATAATCCTCCCTTTGACCACCATATTTTAATTGACATTTCCTATCTTAGGAGTGCATTTCCACCTCACTAGATCCATGGGGAACTCATCGAGGACCCACCTAACATTTGATGCACTAGTTTGCATGATTTTAGGAGCTCTAGAGGCCAATTCATATAATTGAGGAAGACACATTGAGTCATGGGAGTCCGACCATCATTTCATCCTAGTTTGTGTTGAGTTATCCTCGAAAGGGAATGGAATAGTTTAGCTCTAGTTAGTTTAGCACCAAATTTCCCTGATTCAAGGAGGTTAGGTGCATTTTCCTACCTAAATTGTTCAGTTAACTAACTGTGAACTTATTTAGTTTTCCTAATTTTGATTAGTGAGCTTCGAGTGGTGATTTTCCCACATTGATCTAACACTGAAGTCAATCCAAGTTGGTGAATTCGAATCCTAGCTATTTTATTTTAATTCTTCCTATTATATCATCATTGCATTACAAAGAGGTTAATGATAATGAATGTAATGTAATGATGACATGTTTTTTTATCTTTGTTGTTTAATTTAACCATGAATGTTTGGTCAATGTACATTGGATTGCTTCTTTATCCTTCAACCTTCTTTCATAAAGAATTCATTCAGGCCTGAGGATCCTAAGCATTGATAAATTAAACAAAAAGTAACTACTCAATAAACTTAGGAAATGGGGAAAACCTCATGGGAAACCCCCCTCCCCCCTCAAAATGAACAACGAAACCAGGAACAAAACGGAATCAAAGCTTTACACCAAGAAGAGACCTGACATAAAAAAAAATATATGTGAAATATTTTGTGAATATGACCACAACTTTCTCCTCTATAGGGAATTAATGCATAATGATAGCCTTACTATGCACTATTTCCATGATGTAGTGCATGTGGACTTCAATGTGTTTGGTCTGCTTCTTCTGTATTAGATCATTGAAAATGTTATTGGAACTTTGATTATCATAGAATATGTATACTGAAGGAGAACTGTGAATGCCAAAATTTGTGTTGGTACCAAAATTTGTGTTGGCAGGCGATCAAGTGCGCATAATGCAGCATAGGAGAAAGAAACAAGTATCCAAGGGAGTTGCGTAAGAGGAATTTGTTGAAAAGTGTGGTTGGCCTCATTGGAAGCAGTTAGAGTTTGGTCCAATTTAGTTAGGAAAATAGTTAGATGTGGACCATTTTGTATGGTTGAAAGCCTATAAATAGAGTTAGGAATCTAGTGAAAGATCATTGAATCTTTTGGCTATGTTCATCTTTTCATATTTTTTTATCTACAATTTTGGTCTATGGCTATCGACCAAAGGATGCGTTTTGGGATGCATTTTGACCTGTGAAAGTTAATATGATAACAATGCTGCTATGAGCTCTATGTTTTCTTTGTATGCAATGTGATCTATGTCTTATGATTTATGTTTCTACAGTTAATTGATGCGATATATATGGATATGTTGTGATTTAATCGCTTGATGTTTAACGAAATTTCTTGCTTATCTGAATGATATTGAGTCTTCATATGCTAAATGAATTCTTATATGTCAACTTCTTTTCTGAACAATGAAATGTTGTGATACCAGGTCTAGTGAGAATGGCGGTAAATAGTTTGAATAATGATAAGTTAAAACCCCTCCCTGGATCTTTGAGTTGTATTGTGACAAAGAGATATTAAGTGCACAATTACTCTTCCATTTTGTAGAAACATGGTTCCTGTAGCCCTCCCTCAAACATACCAAGTGAGACTGCATCTGCTTCGTAGGTGTTGTTGGATAGGGTAAAACCTAACTGGGTCAGTGTTTAGGGAGATTGCGTCAAAGGGTGTCGACAATGTGTGAGCCCCCGTCGACTGTAGTGTGTCAACAAATGGTTTCGTTTCCAGGACCATAGTGGGGGGAAGAACGTGACATGTTTTGGCATCCGATGAAACCAGAGATATTGAACTAGTTTGATCAAAAGGCCCATGAATTCATTGCAAAAAAAAACAAGAGTTCCTAATTTTCGACAAAAGAGTGGCTGGGAGAGTACCTATATTATGATATTCACGAATTATTCTTCGTTGAGATTTAGATTATTCTATATGAGTGGTTGGCTCAAATTACCTTCTAGAAAAGGAACTTCCAAGGAGGAAAACACAATGATTAGACCTATGAATTTATTCAGCAACTATAAAGGGTTGACAACAGGGCACTAAGACCCACTGAGGTGTGGATAAACAAAATTTTGGAAGGATACATTATAATACATTTTTCACCCAATTTTAATCTAATGAATTCCTCAAAAATATTTGTAGAAAAGAATTAATCAATATGATGTCTCTTTAATACCCAATGTCCATTAAGATAAGTAGCTTGTATGTAGAAATTAACTAGAACTTAAATATGGAGCAATTTAGCTTTCCTTAAATTTCAATGTTGTAGTATCGTATCAGTTGATTTAATTTTACTTTCTTACGTTAAATTCATATAAAAAAAACTTCAATTAAATATTTGTGATTCTAACCACTTTGCATAATGTGTAACAACATTAGACATGGAATTTGTGTTTTTCTTGGCTATAACAATCACTTTCTATCTTCATTATTATGACCACTGCCATTAACTACCCACATCAGAGGTTCACAAAGTTGTACACACTTATCCTATCCTTTCTCTCGAGGATGCTAATGATTTTTGGCTCTAGGATATGGCTTCTCTTTATTCTCAACAACCTCGTAGATTGAGAGAAAACCTTTCTTTTTCCTTTACGTTTACTCTTCACTTTAAATTCACCACTTAGTGCTTGGTATTGCTCCTATGAAGTTTTTTATTTCGCATCTTCATTCTCCTTTTCCATTCCTTTATATATATATTTTTATAATTATATGTGTTTTTCATTCTCCTTTTACATTCCTTCATTTTTTTTTAGTAAGAATGTGTGTTCTTCATGTACTTTCTAGCACAATATATTTATGATAGATGGTATTACAAATTATCCGACTCCTTATCTGTATAGTTAGTTTTACAAATTCTTCATCTCCTATGTAACAACATGATGATTAGAAACATAAGAGCAATGGTCACTCTTTTCTTGAGAAGCTATTGTTGTTATGCAAAATTGACAAGGGTTCCAACAACCTTAACAGTTACTACCTTTTTCTCAGGGAAATAATTAGTAACGTAGACAATTAATTGTAACATTCAATTCACAACATCCTCTAGACCTAATATTTAAGGTGAAAGGGACTGATACTTTATTGTAGTTGTTGGCATTCATGAGTTGTTAATGAAGAAGCAATTTTTTAATTGAAACTAACTGAAATACAGTGTGGGATTCTTCTTCAAAATCATGGTTGATGCAATTAAAAGCAGTAATTAACCCTAAACAAGAAACAATAATCTAAAACAAAGAACCAATTACAAATTCTCCAAAATATTGAGATTAAAATATAGAAAGAAAGTACCTGTTATAGTATGTAGTAAGCATAACAAATGCAACAATGAAACTTTGAATTAGGGCCAAACTGACCACTTCCATAAAGTATTTCTTATACTATAAATATGAGCTAGAGTAGTTCTTGGTTGTGGAGCTCGATATTCTAGATCTAGAGATATTATTCAGCCGTGTTTGTAACCTAGGTGTAATGTACACTCATTCCCCCTACCTTGGGGTTCGCGGCGGAGCCCCCGAGAATTTTTTTGGGATATGTGTTGGCCAACAGTTTTGTGGACCCATGGTATTGGGTTAACCATAGTATTTTCCCATGGTATTTTTCCCTATAAAATAAAGCATTGTAACATGGCTCTGTATGGTATTATTTCATTGTAAATAATCTCTGTAATTGTGTGAGAGAGGTTGTGAGAGCGTGAAGAGGAACTGCAATGGTTTTGCTGCAGCTTGTATCCCTTCATCTTTCTGGACTGTAATAAAAGGACTGGAAATTTCTTTGTGGATGTATCCCATAGTTTGGGTGAACTACGCTATATCCGTGTCTCTCTGTAATGTGTTTAATGTGTTTTGCATCTTGTTTAATGATTTAACTGTATTACTGTTATTTCTCTATTGTCCTATTTTCTAACAATTGGTATCATATCCAAAAGGTCTATTTGGCTGGTAAACTCATAGGAAAGAAGGGTTCCTGGTTCGAGTGGGAGTAATGGTGAAAGAGGGAAAGTTGAGGGTCGATAAATTTAACAGCCAAAACTATTAGTTATGGAAGAGGCAAATGAAGGAATATCTGTACGATAAGGATATGTACCTACCATTGTACATAAAAGAAAAATAGATGACATCTATGAAGGATGAAGAATGGGAGGTTCTTAACTGAAAGGAAATGGGAACAATACGGCTATGTCTGGCTTCGTTGGTGGCTTTCAATACTTCAAAAGAAAAAACAATAGAGGGAATGATGAGCACATTTGGGTAAGCTCTACGAAAAACCCTCATCTTCCAACAAGGTATTTTAAATGAAACGTTTATTTAATACGAAGATGTCAGAAGGTGGATCTGTTGTCGATCATTTAAATGATCTTAATACACTTGCCAGTCAGTAAAGTTCTGTAAATGTGAACTTTTATGATGAGGTTAGGGCTCTTCTAAACTTGTGTTCATTGCTAGAAAGATGGAATAGATTTGTCATGGATGTATGTAACTCTGTCCCTATTTGAAACACTCTTAAGTTTGATGATGTTGTTGGTATTATTCTTAGCGAGGAAATGCAAGAAAAAGCACAGGTGAGACATCAGGTCATGCGTTGATCATGCAGAGTAGAGAGAGACAAAAGGAGAGAGGAAAGATCCCAGGTAACTGTGGCAAGTATGAAAACGGTAGATCCAAGTCCAAATTCTAAAAAATAGAGTGTTGGAATTATGGTAAGAAAGGACATCTAAAGAAAAACTGCAGAGCTCTATTACCACCTAAGTTGTACTTAGTGATTTTTTATCAAGTGAGCCTGGTGAACCGGATAGGGTTAACTTGTTTGGACTTCAAAAATACCTTTCGAAGTACTTCTAGGAAGTGCTTGTTATATCATATCACATGTTCATACCCCATGGGGAAATTGTAATAAATTTTATAGCATGATAGTGTCTGTAAAAGAATCTGTCTCTTAGACTTCATTTGTCAATCCGATCAGCCCAGGGTGTTTTTTCCCTTGGTTATTATTGGTTGTTGAACAAACGACTGATAATTTCTGAGTTTTTCACTCCGTACCTCCAAAGTTGGGGTGGTGGGATTGGCATTTAGGTCTATTGAGGTTATTAGAGTCTATGTGTCAATGTATAAGCATGCTAGACATCTTTTTTGAGTCATATGAACATGTCTAAGTTCCCCTAGGTGTTTTTCAATTTTTCAATTTTTCAATTTTTTCAGTGTTTTTTTTATTAAATTAAATTTTTCCAAAACTTAGTCTATTCTTTAATAGTTTAATTGGAAAATTTGATTTTGTAATAAAAGTGGGCCAAATAATCGGTTTCAGTCATGTAGGTGCTCATTTTCAAGCTAAGAGCACCATGTAAACCCATGGACCCACTTTTTCCTAAGTTTTGAGTGATCTTCCATCACTCATGTCAGAAATCCCAAAAAATCAATTATTGATTATTTTAATTGATAGATTGATGAATAATGGAGCAAATCCAAAATCATAAATCATTGAATTCTCATCTGATTTGATTGAAATCAGTCAGATCTAAAGCAGATTGACTAGATCTGACAAATCCTTGACTAAAGGAGGTGATCAAATCAGATCCAGAGTGGATCTTCAGCATTATTTATGGGAAATTTCACCCTCCCTCTCTCCTCCACACGTTTTTGGCTCATCTGGATGAGTTTTGGTGGATGCTTCAGTCAACAGGTTGAGGTGTCAGTCAGATCAGCTCTCCAATTGACAAGTGCACTCAGTGAGACTCAGATATGGCTTAGTTAGACACAAATCAGGCATTGATGGAATCTCCATCAGCATATTTGGTCAATCTCCCTTAGATTTGCACCCCCCTAGGCTAGATGGCTTGTAATTTGTTTATACCCAGGCACAACCTCCTCTTCAAAGCTAGTTAGAACTGGGATTGAGGTGCTGCTACTATTGTAACTCTGTAATTATTCATTTGAAATAAAGAAAAGCTTTGGAGGCAATACGGTGTGGTGCTATTGCATGTGTGGATTATTATTGCCATTGTTTTACTGAGGTAACCTATATCTGTGGGCATTTTTTGCTAATTTCTTGTAGATCTGTGGTTAATATTAGTAATTAGCTTATTACAATCTTGATAGGAAAGGTGTTCTTCAATAATTTTATTGACTGTCACTCTCCTTGGATGCATGTTTAGAGATCTAGATTTAGCATGTCCTATAAGCTTATATGCATGTTATCTTGAATCTCTTTGTATGTACTAATCGGATCTCACAAGTTTCTTGGCAAGTTCTTTGATTTCAGCTGAGTTGCAGGTTCATACTTTGGAGAGGATGCTGATCTAGTTTGCTTCTTCATTCTCCAAAAAACATTTCAAAGGCATAGTCCCTCAACATTCCACCTTAAAGCTCTACTTCGGATCTTCAAGGAAACCAACACTTTTCTCCTCTTCTTCCTCCCTCAAAATCAACACTTTACTCAGTTACTTGGTTCAGTTCATAGCTGTGATTTCATTTGGATCTGTTTCATCAAAGTAAAATATACATAGATCTGATATTTCATAGCTCATAACCTAGATCTTGCACTTAAAAAGGTTTCATAAGCATTCTAGATCTAGCTGTAGGGAAATTGTCTTTTTCACATGAAAATTTAAAGGAAACTTGTAGATCGCATGCATTAGCTTTCCTTTTGCTGTTATAAAATTCAATATTCTGCAATATCTGTGCATTTTTTTTGGCTGCACAGACATCAAGCCAAGATCCCAAGGAAATCTTGCTTTCCTTGGTTCCTTTTCTGCCTGTTTAGCTAGTTTTAACTTCATTTTTTGTGAGATAAGGTAGGCTGATCCAAAGGTAATACTAAAGTTCTTTTGGGAATTTTTTATTCTAATATTATTATTTTAGCAGGTATGACAGAAGGTAAAGGAAGCTGCTGTCCAAAGTGGCCTCAGGAGCGCTCAAATCCCCCCAGGGGTCTCCTTTTTCACTAAAAACTTAAGACTTTTCCAAAGTTGTAAAATCTTGGTTTCAGCCTATATAAGGACCAATAATTTTCTGATAATTTCAATTCTCTGATTTTGTAACCAATAATAAATAAAATTATCTTTGGAATAGGCTCTTTTGAGCCCATTCCCCATCCCCGTTGGGGGGATTTGTGTTGGTGCCTTTTTCGTCGATTTCTGTTTATTTCTTTTTTTAGCATTGATCTAATTTGTAGGGTAGTATACTTGATTTTGTTATTAATTCCATACTCCATATATTACATTTCAAAGTAACTGTAATACTTACCCCACGATTTCCCGATTGACCCGAAAGGGGAAAGAGATTCGTGGTAGGATTAATTTAGAAACTAGAACTATGTATCTGTTTTATTTTTTATATAATTTGTTTATCACCAACTTTAAAATTAAACCCTCCTTGATTCCCCGATTGATATCCACTTGGATTGAAAGAGGTTCTTGGAGGCTTTTCTTTTAAACAAGAACATCCAGTGTAAACATTACTAAAATTGACAAGACTCCAGTGTGTATGCTCTGCACTTGGCTGCGGTTTGTCCGATCAGTCAAGCTGTATCAAAAGAACTTGGGTGACTAGTGTAATTAGGACTCACACTCCCCAACTGACAAACCATCAGGTGAAAATCCAACACCTAGAGCAAACCTTTACGGTGGAAAAATACCCAAAGGAAGCGGGAACTTACTGAAAAGTGACCTCGGGGTGCCGATCTTTGTCACACCCTAACGGGTACGTTACGAACAATAGCCCCAGAGACTCCATTTCATCCCACATATTCCTTGCGGGTAGCCGTAAAGGTTTAGTTTTGGACATACTCCAAGTACTCTCGGGTATATCTGGAGTCCCCCTTTGCCTAATTTAATCAACTCATAGTTCACATTTAACTTAAAACATACCAAGATGCAATCACAAAACATTCACTCCAAGCACATGCAAGCACATCAATCTTATTGATTTGACTCCATTTTAAGGCATTGGTCATTTTTGCTTCATATATACATTGTGTATCAACTTTGTGCTTTCGTGTGTTTATTTTTATATCTCGTCGTCTTTAATTGTCTATAGTTAAAATATTCAAACTCCTAAATAACTCAATCATTTTAAACATCACAACACTAAGTAATTCTCCTTAGTAACTTAATAGGGTCTACCCCCCTTGGCTTCATTAGGATTTGAGCCTAAACAGAGGAGTCAAGAACAAGGTGATAGCCTTGATTCGAGACTTGCCCCCAAGGACACACCGAGTGGCTTGAAGATTTCTGCCTTGTGACCCAGGTGTGTGAAAGGTGGCAACACTTTTTGGCGTCGTTGCCGAGGATAAATATTTTTATTCCTAAGTACGACTTAGCTTAACTTTTTTCTAAACAACTAAAAAGATAAAAAACTTTTGATTGATCTAGTCTTTAAAAAACATAAAAATTAAAACTCGATCCATCTGGCGACTCCATTGTCTAACATCCCTTCAAGAATTTATACCCGAAGAAACTGCCGACAATTATTCAATCCTCTCCCTAATCCCAAAAGGTTTATTAGGGAAAGATTGAATAGGCAAACTTCTCGTAGAAACCTTGAAGATTTAGGAGACCAATCCCTCTCAGATATCCATCACATATTTGTAGAGATTCATACTTTCCAATCTCAAGAAATGACGGATTTTTACAAACCCCTTAACTTTTCCCAGATAGCAGGTGCTCCTCATAACATTCCGAATGATGCTATCAAGAAGCTCCCCAGGTTCGAGGGAAATAATTCTACCACTGCCAAGACTCATCTCCGAAAGTTTGAAAGGCACCTAGTCAGTTACTGTGATAATGTTGCCTCTAACCATGAAGATATCAAAATGAATCTCTTTGCTTTATCCTTAGAGGATGATGCTGCGAAATGGTATGCCGACCTTGGTGATGATTCGTATAAAACCCTTAATGAATACCTAGAAGGTTTTAAGAAGAAATGGGGGGAAAAGAAAGAACCAAGACATTTGCTTACTGCCCTTCATAATATAAAGAAGATAGAGAATGAAACCATGGATGAATTTAATACTAAGTTCAAGCATGTGGTTGCGGACCTCCCTAGAGACATCAAGCCAAGGGAGGCCTCCATATTGATATCCTACATCGAAGATTTCACTGGTGATTTGAGATACCAATTAAGGGATAAAGATCCGGTCGATCTAAAAACTGCTCAAGATCTGGTCGAGAAAATAGAAAGGAATATGCAATCCTCGAGCAAATACAACATTCCAAGTTACACTAGGGGAAACACTTCATACAACAAAGAGAAGGGAAAGGCCATTTAATTAGAGGAAAAGGAAACCTCTAAAGATCCCATGGAAAAGGTAACTAGCCTATTGGAAAAATTCATGACAAACCAATCTGAGCAATTGAATAAAATTCAGAACAAAATAGTTACATTTGAGAGAAATAATGGACCTAGTAATTTTCAACCAAAACATAATCAAGTATATCAAAGGAAGTTTCCTCAGCAAGAGCCTAGGATTCCAAACCAGCTAGACTCAACTAACCTGGTAGATGAAGTAATTCCATGGTGCAGACCTTGTGAGCAATTCCACCCAGAAAGTACTTGCTACATAGCAAACCAGGTTATAGAACATGGGATGGTGGAGGTCGGTAGTTAGGAAACAACATCAGGCGAGTCTGATCATGTGTACATGGTAGGCTGAACCTATCCTCTATCAAACCATCATTGGTAGCAGGCCACGGATTACGGTTTTGAGAAGGATCTCCTGTCTAACTTTTATGGTATAATGCCTCCTCTGGAAGAAATTAAGGAAATGAAGGAGGCCAGGTTCAAGGGAGCTGTATATCAAAGAAGAGAAAAGCAATCACCATCTAAAAACTACAAGACAAAGGTAACCATTCCTCCCCTCCCAGATCCTCCTATTGTCCCTGAGTCAAATATTGATATGGGAGAATGGATAAGTAGTGCTAAGATTCATGTTTATGCAACTGATGTCCTTAAAATTACAGGTCAGAAAGAAAAGTTGTTGAAAGCCTCAGAGGATAGTCAAAGTAAAGCTCATAATATTATCGAAGAGGATCCTCTTCCTAATAATAATGCTATATTTGACACTGAACATATTGAACCCATAGATATGCCCATAGTCCTCAACAGTGTTGATTCAAGAAGAGAATATCACCCACCTTTTTATGTCTCCCTCTTAGTTGATAAAATTCTCCTTCATAACTATATGTTATATTTAGGTGCTTCATCAAATGTCATGACAAGAAAAGTAATGGAGAAATTAAATCTAAGGGTCACCCGACCCTACCACAATGTTTGTGCCATGGATGCAAGAGAAGTTGAAGTGGTGGGGATAATCTTAAATTTACAAGTTTAGTTGGCTAAGTATCCTGATATCAACATGTCGATCGATGTGGTGGTGATAGATGTTCCAGATAATTGGGGTATGTTGTTATCTAGAAAATGGGCCGCAACTCTTGGTGGGCACATTCAAATGGATTGGACATATGCTACTATACCTGTATCAGAGAACACTAGGGTGATTCTCCACAGAGAAATGCTGAGGAAACGGTATGTAGAAAACCCTAAGAAGCCCGGAAATGAATTTGTTCATTTCACTGATAATTTGGAAACTATACTATTTTGTCAATTTTCATGGCCCCCATTAAGGAAAACATTAAAAATGAAAAGATCGATGAAGTTTGGCAAATGTACTGTGATGGGGCTTATTCCAAAACCAGAAAGGGTGCGGGCATCGTGATCATCTCTCCTTCAAATAAATTCTACAACTTTGCATTCAGGTTAGAATTTGAAGCATCAAACAATGTAGCCGAGTATGAGGCATTGCTCCTATGGTTAGAAACCGCTAAAGATATGGGGATAAAGATGTTGAACATAAAAGGTGATTCAAATTTAGTTGTCCTCTAGATTAAGAATCAGTATCAATGCAAAACTGATAGACTAAGAAAGTATAGGAATGCCATATGGGACACTATGGAATGGTTTGATGCACTTAACATTCAAAAGGTCCATAGGGAAATGAATGGGTTAGTAGATAAATTAGCAGTAGCAGCATCCACCCTCCAGCCATCGGATGAAATAATTAATGGGAATGGAAATAAGGAAATAAATTTCAGACCTTCAATTCTAGATAATATAGACCACTGGCAAGTGTTCAAAGATGATGAGCAACTCTTGAGATTCATCCCCAATCTACAAGAGTTTGAGGGTTGCAAGATCAGTTATCAGCAGGAAGGTAAAGAGTATCAGGAGTGCGAGGATAATGAAAGGAATCACATCCCAAGTAGCCTTATATCTTTTGATAATCTTTTCGATCGTCAGGATCATCATAAAAAACAAAAAGAAGAAATAAAAACTGGGAATTATATGGAAATAAACATAGGAACTGACAAGGATCCCAAGTTAATAAAAATTGGAAAAGGTACTTCAGAAAAGGAAAGGAACAACTTGATCAACCTAATCAAAGAGTATAGAGATGTTTTGACCTTTAGTTATGATGAGCTTAAATCCTATAGGGAGGATGTGTTTCAACACACTATTCCCCTTACAGAAGAAGCTAAGGAGGCCAAACCTTTTAGACAAAAAATTAGGTGAATAAATCCTAAGTTGTCCCCCATTGTGCAAAAGGAACTTCAGAAGATGCTAGCGGCAGGGATCATAGCACCTACAAGGCATTCATCTTGGTGCTCCAACTTAGTTGTTGTTAGAAAAAAGAATGGGTCAATTAGAATATGTATAGATTTTAGAAATCTGAATACATCATGCCTCAAAGATAATTACCCATTACCTGACATGGAAACTTTGCTTCAAAGAGTAACAGGATCAGGAATGATGTCAATGTTGGATGGCTTTTCCGGTTATAACCAGGTGTTGGTAAATAAAGAAGATCAACATAAGACTACATTCACCACACCTTGGGGTACTTATAAATTTCTATGAATTCCTTTTGGCTTGTTGAATGCTGGTGCCACCTTCCAAAGAGCCATGGATTTTTCCTTCAAAGAACTTATAGGCAAAATAATTGAAATATATCAGGATGACTTAACTGTTTTTTCAAGAGAAATATCTGACCACATAAGTCATCTTAGACAGGTTTTTATAAGATGTCGAAAATATGGTATTTCTTTGAATCCCACCAAGTCAATCTTTGGAGTTGATGAAGGCAAGTTGTTGGGGCACATCATTTCTAAAGATCGTGTCAAGGTTGATCCTGAGAGAGTTGAAGCTATTAAGAAAGTCCCATTGGCTCACAATCTAAAAGATCTCTAGTCCTTTAATGGTCAAATCAATTTCATAAGAAGATTCATCCCAAACTTAGCAGAATTAATGAAACCTTTGCAAAAGCTATTAAAGAAGGATGCTAAGTTTGAGTGGACAGATGAAGGGAAAGATGCATTCAAGTCCATAAAAAATACCATATCCATGTTCCCTATCTTGACTAGTCCAGATTATTTCAAAGAATTCCAAATATTTTCATTTGCCTCAGAAGACACCATTGCCGGTGTTTTACTTCAAAAGAATAAGGAGGGACAAGAGAAACCCATAGCCTTTATGAGTAGAGCCTTACAAAATTCAGAATTGAAGTATACCACAATGGAGAAACAGGCCTATGCTCTTGTCAAGTCCCTTAAATATTTCAAAACTTATATAGGTTACTCCAAAATCATTGGATATGTACCCCATGTAGCTGCCAAGGATATCATGTCTCAGCAGGACTGTCTAGGAGTCAGGGGTAAGTGGGTTACAAAAATTCAGGAATATGATTTGGAGATAAGACCTACTAAATTAATTAAGGGACAGGGTCTTGCAAAGATGTTGACCCAAGTAAATGAGAAGGCTTTAGGAATAATCTGCCAGAGCAGCAATTCAGAACAAAGTGTATCATATGAGTTTCAGATATTAGAGAAGCACCCCTGGTACACTGACATCATATTTTTCTTCGCAACCTTACATGCCCCGATCACTTACTGGGCCATAAAAGAAGGGCACTAAGGTTAAAGGCAACTAAGTATAGTCTGACCAAAGATGGTTTGGGTTGGAGAAACCCAGATGGTTTGATACTTAGATGTGTCAATGAACCTGAGTCCAAGAAACTCATGGTTGAATTCCATTCAGGATTTTGTGGTGGACATTTTGTAGCTAAAACAACCGCCCACAAAATCCTTAGAGCAGGCTACTATTGGCCAAACCTATTTTCAGATGTGCACAAGGCTGTCAGATTTTGTCCCCAGTGTCAGTTATTCACCGGAAAGCAACAAATGAAAGCCTTTCCTATAAATCCAATAGTAGTCCAAGCCCCTTTTCAGCAATGGGGGCTTGACTTCATCAGTAAGTTCAAGGATAACTCAAGCAATGGTTACTCTTGGATTCTTACCGCCATGGATTATTTTACCAAGTGGGTAGAGGCAATACCCACCAAAAAGGCAACCGATGCCATATTCATGGATTTCCTAGAAGATAAAATCATCACAAGATTCAGTGTGCCAGCTAGAATAATCATGGATAATGGCCCATGCTTTGTTTCTTCCAAGATGTCGTCTTTCTGTTTCAAGTATGGCATTATCCTATCTCACTCATCTAATTACTATCCCCAAGGAAATGGTCTAGCAGAATCAAGTAACAAGAACTTAATGACCATAGTCAAAAAAATTGTGGGTGACAATAAGAAGGATTGGGATACCAAAATCAAATCGGCATTATGGGCTGACAGGATCACTAAGAAAAGTTCAACAAACTAGTATATGGCCTTGATGTTACCTTACCAATCCATCTAAAGCTTCCATTTTATCAGCTCCTCCAGACATTCAGCTCAGATCAAGAGGCCATCCATAATAGAATAAACCAATTGATCGAGCTAGATGAGAGCAGAAGAGACTCTCTTAACCATAGTATCAAAAATTCAGACAAGGTCAAGAGAGCCTTTGATAAGTGTACCTGGCCAGGTTCCTTCCAAGTAGGTGATACAGTTCTACGTTGGGACAAACGATGGGAAAAACCTAGGAAACATGGAAAGCTCGACAGTCTGTGGTTGGGACCGTACACCATCGATGAAATAGCAGGAACGAACTCCTTCTATCTAAATGACTTGGAAGGAGAAATACTGAGCTTAGCAGTGAATGGTTTCCTCCTCAAGCTATTTTTCGCCGAGACAGTTTGATGCCTTTAGTGGCATCGGTGGTTTCAGGGCCAATTTCTAAACCTTGCCCTGCATGTATTTCTAAATTGTATATATCATATTGTTGTATTATAGTTATTTTGTACCATGTTGAAAATTTTCCTTTGTATATTAGTTTGTAAAATATTCCTTTTTGTACATTATGGATTAATTATGTACATTAGTTTGTTTTTATAGCTAATTTTTTCTTATATATACATGTTACTGACAAACTCTAATTGTCTTGCAGGACCCAGAGATTCCAGAGTTCTCACATCCTCTCCTTTGAATAGAAGATCAATCAGAGAATGTGTCCCAGATGGAGCCAGAATGTTAGCACCTAAGTTGTACTTAGTGGTTTTTTATCAAGTGAGCCTGGTGAACTGGACAGAGTTAACTTGTTCGGACTTCAAAAAGACCTTTGGAAGTACTTCTCGGAAGTGCTTGTTGTATCATATCACATGTTCATACCCCATGGGGGAATTGTAATAAATGTTCTAGCATGATAGTGTCTATAAAAGACTCAGTCTGTTAGAATTCATTTATCAATCTGATCAGCCTAGGGTGTTTTTTCACTTGGTTATTATTGGTTGTTGAACAAACGACTGATAATTTCTGAGTTTTTCACTCCATATCTCCAAAGTTGGGGTGGTGGGCTTGGCATTTAGGCCTATTGAGGTTATTAGAGTCTATGTGTCAATGTATAAGCATGCTAGACATATTTTTTGAGTCATATGAACATGTCTAAGTTCCCCTAGGTGTTTTTCAATTTTTCAATTTTTTAATTTTTTCAGTATTTTTTTGATTAAATTAAAATTTTCCAAAACTTAGGCTATTTTTTAATAGTTTAATTGGAAAAAATGATTTTGTAATAAAATTGGGCCAAATAATCAATTTCAGTCATGTAGGTGCTCATTTTCAAGCTAAGAGCACCATGTAAACCCATGGACCCACTTTTTCCTAAGTTTTGAGTGATCTTCCATCACTCAGGTCAAAAAGCCCCCAAAATCAATTATTGATTATTTTAATTGATAAATTGATGAATAATGGAGGAAATCCAAAATCATAGATCAGTGGATTCTCAGCCGATTTAATTGAAATCAATCATATCTGAAGCAGATTGACTAGATATGACAAATCCTTGACTAAAGGAGGTGATCAAATCAGATCCAGAGTGGATCTTCAGCATTCTTTATGGGGAATTTCACCCTCCCTCTCTCCTCCACACGTTTTTGGCTCATCTGGATGAGTTTTGGTGGATGCTTCAGTCAACAGGTTGAGGTGTCAGTCAGATCAGCTCTTCGATTGACAAGTGCACTTAGTGAGACTCGGATCTGGGTCAGTTAGACACAGATCAGGCATTGATGGACTCTCCATTAGCATATTTGATCAATATCCTTGAGATTTACGCCCCCCTGGGATAGATGGCTTGTAATTTGTATATATCCAGGAACGACCTCCTCTTCCAAGCTAGTTAGAACTGGGATTGAGGTGCTGCTGCTATTGTAACTCTGTAATTCTTCATTTGAAATAAAGAAAATATTTGGAGGCAATACGGTGTGGTGCCATTGCATGTGTGGATGATTATTGCCATTGTTTTACTGAGGTAACCTATATTTGTGGTCATTTTTCGCTAATTTCTTGTAGATCTGTGGTTAATATTGGTAATTATCTTATTACAATCTTGATAGGAAAGGTGTTGTTCAATAATTTTATTGACTGTCACTCTCCTTGGATGCATGTTTAGAGATCTAGATTTAGCATGTCCCATAAGCTTATATGCATGTTATCTTGAATCTCTTTGTATGTACTAATCGGATCTCACAAGTTTCTTGGCAAGTTCTTTGATTTCAGCTGAGTTGCAGGTTCATACTTTGGAGAGGATGCTGATCTAGTTTGCTTCTTCATTCTCCTAAAAACATTTCAAAGGAATAGTCCCTTGACATTCCACCTGAAAGCTCTACTGCGGATCTTCAAGGAAACCAACACTTTTCTCCTCTTCTTCCTCCCTCAAAATCAACACTTTACCCAGTTACTTGGTTCAGTTCATAGCTGTGATTTCATTTGGATCTATTTCATCAAAGTAAAATATACATAGATATGATATTCCATAGCTCATAACCTATATCTTGCACTTAAAAAGGTTTCATAAGCATTCTAGATCTAGCTGTAGGGAAATCGTCTTTTTCGACATGAAAATTTAAACGAAACTTGTAGATTGCATGCATTAGATTTACTTTATCTGTTATAAAATTCAATATTCTGCAATATCAGTGCATTTTTTTTGGCTGCACAAACATCAAGCCAAGATCCCAAGGAAAGCTTGCTTTCCTTGGTTCCTTTTCTACCTGTTTAGCTAGTTTTAACTTCATTTTTTGTGAGATAAGGTAGGCTGATCCAAAGGTACTCTTAAAGTGATTTTGGGAATTTGTTATTCTAATATGCTTGCTGTATTTTAGCAGGTATGACGTAAGGTAAAGGAATCTTCTGTCCGAAGTGGCCTCAGGAGTGCTCAAATTCCCCCAGGGCTCTCCTTTTTCACTAAACACTCAAGACTTTTCCAAAGTTGTAAAATCTTGGTTTCAGCCTATATAAGGACCAAGAATTTTCTGATAATTTCAATTCACTAATTATTTAACCAATAATAAATAAAATTATCTTTGGAATAGGCTCCTTCGAGCCCATTCCCCATCCCCCCTGGGGGGATTTGTGTCGGTGCCTTTTTCGTCAATTTCTGTTTATTTATTTTTTTAGCATTGATCTAATTTGCAGGGTAGTATACTTGAATTTGTTATTAATTCCATACTCCATGTCTTACATTTCAAATTAACCGTAATAGTTACCCCACGATTTCCTGATTGACCTGAAAGGGGAAAGAGATTCATGGTAGGATTAATTTAGAAACTAGAGCTGTGTATCTGTTTGCTTTTTTCTATCATTTGTTTATCAAAAACTTTAAAATTAACCGCTCCTCGATTCCTAGATTGAGATCCACTTGGATTGAAAGAGGTTCTTGGAGGCTTTTCTTTTAAACAAGAACATCCAGTTTAAAACTTACTAAAATTGACAAGAATCCAGTGTGTATGCCCTGCACTTGGCTGTGGTTTTTCTAATCAGTCAAGTTGTATCAAAAGCACTTGGGTGACTAGTTTAATTAGGACTCACACTCCCCAACTGAGAAACCATCAGGTGAAAATCCAACACCTAGAGCAAACTTTTATGGTGGCAAAATACCCAAAGGAAGGGGGAACTTACTGAAAAGTGACCTTGGGGTGCCGATCTCTGTCACACCCTAATGGGTGCGTTACGAACAATAGCCCCAGAGACTCCATTTAAGCCCACATATTCCTTTCGGGTAGCCGTAAATGTTTAGTTTTGGACATACTCCAAGTACTCTCGAGTATATCTAGAGTCCCCCTTTGCCTAATGTAATCAACTCATACTTCACATTTAACTTAAAACATACCAAGATGCAATCACAAAACATTCACTCCAAGCACATGCAAGCACATAGATCTTATTGATTTGAATCCATTTTAAGCCACTGGTCATTTTTGCTTCATATATACATTGTGTATCAGCTTTGTGCTTTCGTGTGTTTATTTTCGTATCTCATCATCTTTAATTGTCTATAGTTAAAATATTCAAACTCCTAAATAACTCAATCAGTTTAAACATCACAACACTAAGTAATTCTCCTTAGTAACTTAATAGGGTCTACCCCCCTTGGCTTCGTTAGGAGTTGAGCCTAAATGGAGGAGTCAAGAACAAGGTGACAGCCTTGACTCAAGACTTGCCCCCAAGGACACACCGAGTGGCTTGAAGATTTCTACCATGTTCCCCAGGTGTGTGAAAGGTGGCAACAAGCTCCAAAGAAGAAAGGAGACAGACATCAAGAGACTACTCAAGAAGCGAATGTAGCAGATGATGTGTTACAAGATGGTTTGATTCTTGCATTAGATAATACTACTGATTATTGCGTAGTAGATTCAAGGGCTTCATGCCATGCTACACCCAATAGGAAATTATTTCATGATTATGTTCAAGGTGATTTTGGGCATGTTGTATTGGGGGATAATGAACCATGTAAAATTTTTGGAAAGGGTAAGGTACGGATTAAGTTAAATAATGGAAATGATTGGCTGCTAAAAGATGTAAGGCACATTCCTACTATGAAAAGAAATCTGATCTCAACAGGTCAGTTGGGAGATCCCAGTTGTTTGTCTACGTTTGGAGAAACATGGTGGAAGGTCACTAAAGGATCAATGGTAATAGAAAAAGGAGATAGGATAGGTACATTATATTTATGTCCTCATAATACTGATTATTCTATCTTTGTAGCTTCCATAGAAAAGGTGTGGCATTGTGGCATAGTAGGCTTAGATGAGTGAGAAGGGGATGCAGATTCTCCACTCAAGGAAACTACCTCCAGATCTGAAGTAGGTAAGTTTGAAATTCTGTGAGAACTGTATTTATGGAAAACATAAAAGAGTTAGTTTTCTCAAGGTTGGGAAACAAAACAAGAGTGAAAAGATAGGGATTTTTCATACAGATGTATGGGTACTAGCTCAGGTATAATCTCTTGGTGGTTCTAGTTATTATGTTACTTTTATTGATGATGCAACTAGAAAAACTTGGGTTTATTGCATTAGACATAAATCTGATGTGTTTGATACTTTTAAGAAGTGGAAAGCTTTGGTGGAAAATGAGACAGGAAAAGGTTGAAATGTTTCAGATCTAATAATGGAGGTGAGTACTACAGAAAGGAGTTTGACAGTTACTGTTCACACAATGGGATTCATAGAGTGTTGGAAAAAATATTGTCTTGAATAATTTTCCTAATATTTAATTATCAATCGAGGTTTGAATGCTTAGAGTTGCTACAAAATATATGTCATAAATACTTTAATAAGCCAAATATTGAAAGGTCTTGAGTTGAAATCCTAAGGATCTACTTAAGTTAATGAAAACAAAGGTAACATCAAACTATTTATAAATGTCTGGATAAAAACAGTGTTATGAAAATAAACTATTCTATCTAGAGTGATTGATTTTTACTTGAGAGAATGATTACATTAAAAAGGATTTACAATTACCAAATAGAAACTATACATGCACTAACTAAATCATCTTAATTCCACTCTCCTTGATTATTTTGAGGATAAGCATTTACTATAATAGGATCTGGGGAAGAAGAGGTATCAAAATGGCTCTCAAAAGAAGTATAAAAGCTAAATGGAATTAAGCCTAGTTTGATCTCTACAAAAATGTGCAAACTGAGAAATTTCCAGTTACAGGAAATAGTAAACATGATTGTTTATACACAAGTGACTCCTATTTACAAATTACTATATGAGGGTAGACATAGTTTATGAACAAACAAAAAACTTACAAGGATGATTTGATTTCTATCTTATATATCCTTTTCACAACTGTATAACTTAAAAGAACAAACTGTATTATAAACACCTAATCTATCAATGCATGTAATTTAAAACTTATATACAAAGGAACAACGTAAATCAAAGGCTTAATTACAAATCAATAAGATGAGTTAAATTACATAATATCATTTCCATGCATAAGGTAAAAAGAAAGAAGGAAAAGAAGTAAGGTTTAACAAAGGGGGGGTCTAAACAATCTCATCTAAGGACCTCTAAGAGAAAATATAAACATTATCTAACCATTACTATTCAGATAGAATCAGAAAAACTAGAAAGATGGGCTTTAAAACAAACTAAAAACACACAGGGCTGAATGAGCAACTGTATAACAGGTGGAAATGAATGTTGGGTATAAAAGGTGGAACAAACTGTCTGTATGATAGTCTATTTGAAGAAAATGCTAAAACTTTAAAGAAATGGTAAATTTAAATGCTTTATTGAAGGGAAGTTGCCTCATGCATGTACTACTACAATGTAAGAGAAAGAGGTAAACCTACTTTAAGGATTGAATTCTATAGCGATATAACCTAAGCTAATTTCATAATTCAAAACATCATTTAACAAACTAACATACTCTTAAGAAAATTCATGATAAAAGATGGAATAAACAAAACTAAATTTACTATAATTTAAATCTAGAAACCAAGCAAGGAATTATAAAGACTTTGCGAAAAACTTGAAAACTATATTAGACACAACTAGTTGCTGACTGATAAAAAGGAACTTACATACTAAACATAATTTTAAACTAAAATCTATGCTACAGGAAACATGAATGATTACAGAAACAAAACTAAACAACTTATAAACAAAATTATACTAATTGTAGAGGGAAGAAATAACAAAACCTACACAAAGATTTAAAGACTTTGTTTGTCGAGGGTTCATCCCAGCTAACCGAGTTATGCTTCTTCTAACCACACACAATCTTAGATACCACAATATGACTTTCACTAAAATAAAAGGGTAGTGTTACAGAGTTTTTCATATTGAACTGATCAAATAAAAGATAGACACTCAGACTCTAGACTCGTAGACTCATTCCTAAATCGCATGAAAATGCCTATATATACATCATTCAATGGAGGTGATCAAGTCGACCCTTTAGTGGTCAAATGATCTTCATGATAAGGCATTCATTATGTCAAATGAGTGAATTAACAACTAACAACTAACAAATCCTCTTCTTTCACAGATTGGGTTTCCTCTAGCGCGTGATGTGGCTTATGACTTCAATCCAAATCAGAGTCGACGTCAAGGTGTCATGCAGGTATATGAGATAGGCACTTCTTATAGAAGAATACTGATGCTGAGATGCTGCCATGTGGTGATGACAATTCCTGGTCATTTTTCCATGCCTTTAACAGACGGAAATATGCTACCAACAATGTGCAGTCTATTTGGTGATCTAGACAACAAGCTGGATACACTCTCTCTATATCTAGCTGAACACGTGTTTGCTTGTTAGCCTGCCTAAAAGACCATATAACTTGCAAACAATAATATAGATGAATTAATATAGTGAATGCACTCCATATCATGCCAATTCAATCATTGAAACCATAAAATGATGATAACAAATAGAATTGATATAAACCTTAAATTTATTCATACCTTAGGCTTGAATAGTGAGTTGCATGGTGCAAAAGACACTAAAAAGTAACACAACATGTGTTAATATGCGAAGTATTGAAGCCAAAAATGGTGACAAAATGGGGACCAACTTTCCCCCAAACCAGAAGAATACTAGGTCCCATTGGTGCAAAGTAAAAGATATCATAAGGAAGGAGGTAGAGCTGCGTTATGAGCTACCTCCAACTTGGATGGAACAGATTGATTGTACTTCAATTTCCTTTCCCGTGTTTTTAGAAGGGTATGCCTTGCTTACCGATCCCTTTGTGATATGCTAACAGTCTTCTAAATATCCTCCATAATCTTAATTTGTAACCGCAATTCTCTGTTTTCCTCACGAAGCTCAGAAATTAACATGACATGTGCTTCATTCTGCTTCATCGATTGAGTTAAAATTAGAATTTAATTGATCTAATGTTGGTTGTGGTGACGTAAATGGCTCTAGGGACTGGTTAAAATCTCATGGAGTACTTATTTCTATTGAAGGAGGATCCAAATAAACAGTGTGAAGGGGGTCTTTAGGGATGATATTCTGAACAGATGCAGAATGCCCATCTAATTGGTGTCGTTGAGCAATTTAGACGAGAGGCTAGCTAGTGATAAGAGGGATGAATTGGGATTGATTTCTTCTACCTCGGCCTCATCATTCGGATGACCAGTCTGCTCATCAAGCTGAACCACGGTTTGAGTAGTGGGTGGAAGCTTGCGTTGGATGCTTTTAGCCTTCTGTCTTCTAGTATGAGCTCATGAAAAAGGCACAAATTCAGCGAACACAAGACTTGCAAGGATTTCTTACATATGTGAATTAGGTTCTAATACATCCTCATCAAGGTGGACAATATTGGGGTTTTCATCTTCTATGGGCGAGGTTGGTCTTGACTCAGGGTGAAAATGATGAGAATGCTTACGAATATTGAGGTGGGGATTAAGTACTTTGAGCACAAAGGTTTCCCAAGATTGGATTCATTCTTTAAGCTGATCATGAATTAAAATTTTGATTATGCTATGGTGATACAAACTACTCTTCGAATGAAGGGTATTCTTCCAGACCAAATTTGACATTTTCTCTAAGCTATGATGGAAAAATAAATGGAAATTCAAACATATATTATCAACAAAGTGGGATAATAATTGAAGGTGACAAGACTTGAAAACGCTAAATTTACCTTCACAGGAAACCACGTGAATGATGACTGTCAACGGATTGATATACTCTGAATTTATCCAATTGTGATGGTATCTTTTCACACCTGTTACATACCGGAACTCAGGCTTCAGAGCAAAATTATGTGATGCTCGTGGGAAGAACCAATGTTTATGACACTATTCACCCTCTTAGGGAAGATCAGTAGCATGAGAAATTGATTCTTCAGTGACTTGAAAATTAAAGGTGACCTACTCTAGTTGTCATCCCATTGAATCCCATTGCGAACAACAATGAGATCTCTTCATCATAGCCTTGCAACGAATGGAGGAATGGGTTCCAGATAGCTCTAAAAAACACTTTCCTACACTCCCTAAACTCTATCATTTGAAACAAATCTTGATAACTTTCAGGTTCGAATCGGTTTGGCATGATGGAAACAGAGGAAGGAATACAGGGTTTTTAGGAAAGGTGGCTAAAATCCTCCACAGTAATAACGGTTAGTGATGGAGATGGAATTGAAGATGGTTCACACAGTTCTAGTTTTAAAGCATGCTGCGTTCAACCTACCAAACGATCAAGCAACCAGCTTGGCATGCCTAAACGATCATGCAACTATAGCGAATTTTCGAAGCGTGTGCCATCTAAAGCGCGTGATTGAACAAGTTTCTAACATTTAGTTGGTTCAACCATGTCCAAATCAAGATTTGGACAGGTTGAACATGTAACTTAATACAAGTGTATAACCAAACTCATAACCATAACCTTAGTTAAACATGGAGGGCGACTATCTGATAGCTTATGCGTGTGAACAAGAAAGGAGAATAATGAAGACGACAGGGTCATGATAACCAAAAGGTATTCGAAGGTCATATCATATCCATTTAGGGGTGAAATAAGATCATATTAGATTTAATTCGTACAATCATTAATCGACATTAGTCATAATATCATATAGATGTGACCCTAATGGTATGACTTGGCTTTTTACACAATAAAATTAAGCCAACACTTAATCATAGGTACAAAAATATCATAATTTTTTTTTATCCAGCCCATCACTTAGCCTTTTATTCATACTGGCATTCGACCCTTCATATGATCCTTCATACAGCTTTTAATATTAAATAATTATTTTAGCATTCTTGCTTATTCATCCAGGATTTTAAGGCCAATTTTGCTATCTGCATTATCATGCAAACACTTTACCCTATAATAATAAGTCTTTTATAAGTAAAAATGAAGACATACAATTAGATAATCCTCCCCCAAAACAAAGATATGGCATGTCCTCAAGCAATACAAGAAAACTTATGTAATTTCCAAAATAATTAAGAAAGTTCAGTCATGCTGCTGTAAGTTTGTAAAAGAGAGAAAGACTAAATAAAGTGAAAGGATTCAGATAGATACAGTAAAAAACGGTGCTCAAATGTATAAATATATAAATGTATCATTTATGATGTGATAAATAGTACCATAGGGAAAACTAGTCACCCTTTCCTTGTTGTAAAGATATCTTGTCATCTCAAAAATTCTTTGAGCTCACCTTCAAATTTGTAGGAGTTTACAGCTATGGGTCCCATTGCTAGGATAAACATATCCTAGATATTGATTGAAATTAGATTTTCAGATCCAAGGGCACTTTACAGTTATTCTTTGATGACATCATAAAAAATAGGCCTAAACATATTTTACTGTTAAACCATGTGCCTAGTGGTGCATGAATCGGATCAATTTTTACCTGATATTGCCCCGTTGCTAGCAGGCCTGTTCAGTACCCTGGTGGGGTTATCTTGGTACCATGCAAGCATAGCCCCACTGCCAGCGATCCTGTTCAGTACCCCGGCATGTTTACTTGCATTTATCAAACTTCCTTGTAAGTTAATACTTAGCATTGACCTGCTACTAGTAGGCATGTTTAGCACCCTGGTGGGTTTTCCTTGTATAAATATTCTAAGTATAGGAATTCGATTGGCACTAGAGCGTGCTAAGCCCTGCTAAACACATGAGTTAATTTTTTTTCACAAAATGGCCTTAACTATAGATCATTTCAAAAGAGAATAACTTAAAGGTGTCTCTGGGCCTTTCAGTCTATTTTCTTTATAAAAGGTAATGTTCCCCACAAGTAGCAATTCCACTTACCCTCTAGTGTCCTCAAAGATAGTTAAGACTCAAGTTTTGATAACAAGTGTAGATGAGCTAGTAACCTATAGGTATGAAAAATGCTGAAGAATATGATAATTAAATTAAGTCTTTTGAGAAACTATTCAAATAATAAAAAATGTATTTATCTGAATCACAACACTTAGCATAACAAAATCATAAAATAATTGGTTTGAGATTGATTTACAATAAAAGCTTCAAAGTCTTATTAGATCACTTTTTGTTTTGGATAGTATCTCATAAGTTGTTCAAAGAAATAGATGCTTCTTCAAAACCATTTGTTAGATGATTTATTTTATTCTTGAAAGCATAGAAAAGAGTCCTCTGGATAGAAGTGATTAGAAATGACTCTTTATTTATTCAAAGAGATATACATATATTTACATATATACAAGTAATGAAAACCCACAATATTTTTTAAGATCAAGAGGAAGAGATTTTTGGAGAGAGTAGTCCAATGATTACCTCTATCTTTCTAGGATCCATCTTGATCTTTTGGGGAAAAACATGATGCCCCATGCAAATATAGCATGGAGGAATTTTATTTAATGGACATTCCTATCGAGGATGTTTAGTTTTACATTCTGGACAGACATTTCCTTTTGCTGCTCGTTATTCTTCCTATTTTTTTATGTACGTTTGGTTTCTAGAGTGAGTGTACCTAGAAGGTTTCTTTAGAGGGGAGAATGGAATGTCCCATCATTCTTTTTCAGAAGAGAACTTCCTCTGATCACTCATTCTTTTATTGGTTCTTATAGGAGTAGGGAATGCTACTATGGATATGTCAATTTGAGGGGTTGCTATTACCAAAGAGAACTCCCACCTAGGTAAGTTCAGATTCCTTACTTCAAGAGTTATATTATCGAAATTTGTTACTTAGTGGAAGGTTAAGATGTTCCCTAGTTACTTCTTTTTAAATTTTGTCAAAAATAGGGCCCTCGGGTCCTCTTGCCAGGATCTCTTTTCTTTCTATAATTACCCCCCTTGTAAGAATATATTTATGGGTCTAGCAAAACTACTTCCTATAAGTGTGTTTTTTCTTTTCAATGCCTATTCAGTGAGTTGGGGTTTTTATGTTTCCTATAATTTTTTTATAAAAACTCAACAAACTTTTTCTATCCTATGCTACTATTATTACTGGATTTGGGGGCACCTGTTATAACTGATGTGCATGTTCTTACCTCTTGTCTTATTGCTCTCCCGTTACCAGCCTACATCTACCTTACGAAACAACTCCCTGGAAACGACGCAAAAAATGTTGGGAAAAATATTGTCTTTAATAAATTACCTAATATTTAATTATCAACGAGGGTTAGTAGGCTTAGAGTAGCTACAAAATATATGCGAAGGTAGAGAGTGTTGTGGTAATACTTTAATAAACCAAAGATTGAAAGGTCTCAAGTTGAACTCCTAACGATCTAGTTAAGTTAATGAAAACAAAGGTGACATCAAACTATTTATAAATGTCTAGATATAAACAGTGTTATGACAATAAACTATTCTATCTAGAGAGATTGATTTTTACCTGAGAGAATGACTACAATAAAAAGAATTTACAATGACCAAATAGAAACTATACATGCACTAACTAAACCATCTTAATTCCAATCTCCTTGATTATTTTGAGGATAATCATTTACTGTAATAGGAACTGGGGCAAGAGAGGTATCAAAATGGCTCTCAAAATAAGTATAAAAGCTAAAGGGAATTAAGTCTAGTTTGATCTCTACAAAAATGTGCAAACTGAGAAATGTCTAGTTACAAGAAATATTAAACATGATTGTTTATACATAAGTGACTCCTATTTACAAAGTACTATATGAGGGTAGACATAGTTTATGAAAAAAAAGAAAACTTACAAGGATGATTTTAGTTCTATCTTATAGATCCTTTTCACAACTATATCACTTAAAAGAACAAATTGTATTGTAAACACCTAATCTATCAATGCATGTAATTTAAAACTTATATACAAAGGAACAACTTAAATCAAAGGCTTGATTACAGATCAATAAGATGAATTAAATTACATAATATCATTCCCATGCATAAGGTAAAAAGAAAGAAGGAAAATAAGTAAGGTTTAACAAAGGGGGGGGTTCCAAACAATCTCATTTAAGGACCTCTAAGAGAAAATATAAACATTATCTAACCATTACTATTCAGATAGAATAAAAAAAACTAGAAAGATGAGCTTTAAAACAAATTAAAAACACACAGGGTTGAATGAGCGAATGTATAATAGGTGGAAATGAAGGTCTATATAAAAGGTGGAACCGACTATCTATATGACAGTATGTTTGAAGAAAATGCTAAAACTTTAAAGAAACACTAAATTTAAATGCTTTTTTGAAGGGAAACTGCCTCATGCATGTACTACTGCATTGTAAAAGCAAGAGGTAAACCTACTTTAATTATTGAATTCTATAGAAATATAACCTAAGCTAATTTCATAATTCCAAACATCATATAACAAACTAACATACTCTTGAGCAAATTCATGATAAAAGATGGAATAAACAGATCTAAATTTACTATAATTTAAATCTAGAAACCAAGCAAGGAATTATAAAGACTTTGCAAAAAACTTGAAAACTATATTAGACACAACCGGTTGCTAACTGATAAAAGGAACTTACATGCTCAACATAATTTTAAACCAAAATCTATGCTACATGAAACATGAATGATTACAGAAACAAAACTAAACAACTTATAAACAGAATTATACTAATTGGAGAGGGAAGAAATAACAAAAGCTAGACAAAGATTTAAAGACTCTATTTGTTGGGGGCCCTCCCAGTGAACAGAGTTATGCTTCTTCTAACCACACACGATCATACACAACACAACATGACTTTCATTAAAATAAAAGGGTAGAATTACAAATTTTTTCAGATTGAACTAATCAAATAAAAGACAGACACTCAGAGTCCATACTCGTAGACTCGTTCCTAAGTTGCATGACAATGTCTATATATACATCATTCAATGGAAGCGAGCAAGTCGACCCTTTAGTGGTCGAATGATCTTCATGATAAGGCAGTCATTATGTCAAATAACTGCATTAACAACTAACAACTAGCAATTCCTATTCTTTCGCAGATTGGGTTTCCTCCAGTGCGCGATGTGGCTTATAAATTCAATCCAAATCAGAGCCAGTGTCAAGGTGTCATGCATATATATGAGATGGGAAATTCTTCCAAAAGAAGACTGAGGCTGAGATGCTAGCGCATGGTGATGACAGTTCCTGGCTGTTTTCCCGTGCCTTTAATGCAGGAAAATATGCTACCAACAATGCATGGTCTGTTTGGTGATCTGGACAATAAGCCGGATACGCTTTCCTTATATCTAGCTGAATGTGTGTCTGCTTGTTATCCTGCCTAATACACATGAATTAATATAGTGAATGCACTCCATATCATGTCAATTCAATCATTGAAACCATAAACTGATGATAATAAACAAAATTGATATAAACCTTAAATTTATTCATACCTGAGGCTTGAATTGTGAGTTGCATGGTGCAAAAGACACTAAAAAGTAACAAAAAATGTGTTAATATGTGAAGTATTGAACCCAAAAATGGTGGCAAAATGGGGACCAACACAGAGAGAAGACAGTCCCTGGAACACCACAAGAAAATGGTGTGTCAGAAAGGATGAACAGAACAATCATGGAGCATGCAAGGTGTATGAGATTGCATGTAGGCCCTGCCCTTACATTTTTGGGATGATCTAGTAAACACTACTGTTTATTTAATAAACAGAGGGCCTTCAAGCGCTTTGGATGCTAGAATCCCAGAGGTGGCATGGATAGGTAAACAGGTAAAATACTCATTTATGAGAAATTTTGGATGTGAATCATTTGTGCATATTGACAAAGATGATAGAACAAAGCTTGAGGATAAATCCAATAAATGTACCTTTATTGGATATGGGGTTGATGATTTTGGTTATCGTTTGTGGGATTATGAAAAATGAAAAATCATTAGGAGTAGAGATGTAGTATTCAATGAAAAGGTCATCTACAAAGATCAATTATAGGGAAAGAAAGTGGAAAAGGAAAACAAAGAGTACATAGTGCTTGATGAAATCAAAGAAAATGAAGTGCCAAAGGCACCAGAAAAATCAAGAGCAGCAACAAGTACCTGAAACTCCTAGAACTATAAGAAAATATACCAGGTTAAGTAGACCCCCTAAATGATTCTCTCCTTCCCTGTATTATTTATTGATGACTGATTCTAGTGAACCATAATGTTATGAAGAAGCACTGCAGGTAGAAACTAGAAAGAAGTGGGAGCAAGGCATGGATGAGGATATGCACTCATTGGTAAGAAACTAGACTTGGGATTTAGTTAAGTTGCCCGCAGAAAAATGGGCATTGCAAAATAAATGGGCTTACAGGTTGAAGGAAGAAGATGGAGGCAAGAAGTGGTACAAGGATAGACTTGTTGTAAAGGGGTTTACAGAAAATAAAGGTATCGACCTTGATGAAATATTTTCTCCTGTTGTTAAAATGACTTCAATAAGAACTATTTTAAGTCTAGTGGCGGTAGAATATTTGCATCTTCAATAGTTAGATGTAAAAACATCTTTTCTCCATGGGGATTTCGAGGAAGATATTTATATGAAGCAACCACAAGAGTATGAGGTCAAAGGGAAAGATAATTTGGTTTGCAGGTTGAAGAAGAGCTTGTATGGCCTGAAGCAAGCTCCAAGGAAGTGGTATTTAAAATTTGATAAGTTTATGACAGAACAAGGTTATGAGAGATGTCATTCTGACCACTGTGTTTATTTCAAGAGGCTAGATAATGGAAGATATATTTTCTTGTTATTGTATGTGGATGACATGCTTGTTGCAAGGTCTAACATGCAGGATATAAATGTGCTCAAAAGAATACTAGCTAATTCATCTGCGATCAAGGATTTGGATGCTGCAAAGTAAATCCTTGGTACGAGAAAACAAGAGACAAGAAAAATTGTAAATTGATGTTGTCTCAAGGTGAGTACATAGAAAAGGTGTTGCAGAGGTTTAGAATGTAGAATGAAAAACTAGTTAGTACACATTTAGCCAACCATTTCAAACTAAGTAAGGAGATGTGTCCAGAGACACAGGAAGAAATAGATTACATGTCCAGGATTCTCTATTCATCGGCGGTTGGAAGCTTGATGTATGCCATGGTGTGCACAGTACCAGATATTGAACATGTAGTGGGATTTTTGAGCATGTATATGAATAATCCATGTAAAGAGCATCGAAAATAAGTACAATGGATTCTCAGGTATTTGAGAGGTAACACTTCACATGCATTATGTTTTGGAGGTCCAGACACTATTCTACAGGGATATGTTGATGTAGATATGGTTGGCGATAAAGATAGCAGGTGTAGCACTAAAGGGTATGTGTTTACTGTGGGTGGAACAATAGTAAGTTGGATTTCAAAACTACAATAGGTTGTTGCACTTTCAACCATGAAAGTAGAGTATGTTGCTACTACAGAGGCTAGTAAGGAGATGATTTGGTTGTAGAGGTTCATGGAGGAATTGGGTAAGAAGTAGGAGAATAACAAGTTGTATAGTGACATCCAAAGTGCCATTCATCTTGCAAAGAACTCAGCCTTTCATTCAAATACTAAACATATACAACTCAAATACCACTTCATAATATCTGTTCCAAATGAAGAACTATTAAAATTGGAAAAGATACATACTAGCCAGAATTCTACAAACATGTTGACAAAGGGAGTAACCAGACAGTAAGTGAGTTCCTCTTCGATTTTTGTTGGCCTTCAAGAATGAAGGTGAAAATAAGAAATTTTCCAAGTCCAAGGTCCCAAGCATAGTCCAGCAAGTGCAGCAGTGGTGGAGTTGCTGTGATCAGTCTCCAAGTGGGAGATTGTTGGTTGTTGAGACCGATATTCTAGATCCAAAGATATTATTCAGTCAGTTTTGTAACCTAGGTGTAATGTACACTCATTCCCCCTACCTTGGGGTTCTGGGAAGCTTCCTAAAAAATGGGGTTTTTTGGAAGCACCCCTAAGATACGGGGGTTAGGGGGTAGTGCCCGTGAGAAATGGGGGTTGGGGGGCGGAGCCCCCGAGAAATTTTTTGGGATATGTGTTGGCCAATATTTTTGCAGACCCATGGTATTGGGTTAACCGTTGTATTTTCCCATGGTATTTTCCCCTATAAAAGAAAGCATTGTAACATGAATTTGCATTGTAAACAATCTGTGTGATTGTGTGAGAGAGACTGTGAGAGCGTGAAGAGGAAGTGCACCAGTTTTGCTGCAACTTGTATCCCTTCATCTTTTTGGGCTGTTAAAAAAGGACTGGCAATTTCTTTGTGGACGTAGCCCATCGTTTGGGTGAACCACTTTATATCTGTGTCTCTCTGTAATGTGTTTAATGTGTTTTGCATCTTGTTTAATGATTTAACTATATAACTGTTATTGCTTTATGGTCCTATTTTCTAACAGTAGTGACAAGGATAGTTGATGTTGGATTGTGGTTACAAAGTTCTTATGAGAAAGATATAGTGTTTTTTCTAAGTCCTTTTTAGAGAAATGACTCTATTACCATAATTTTTTCTAAATTTTAAGTAGTGAGATCCATAAAATAACAACATTTATGAGTAAATTTTTATGGTATTTTTCAACTTCAAAAGCATATAATATGATCATATTTGAAGGTTAATGTTACAATCCAAGAGACATCATAATAGGATGTATGCACAGTAACCAAATCAATGAAAATCTCAATCAAATTCAAACCGATATTTCATTAGGATGCAAGTCATACATAGAAAAAAGAAAATATATAACCATTACCATAATTTAATATGCTATATGAATAGTCACCAAATGGGTGAAAAAATCAATCAAATTCAAACCCAAATTTCATTAGCATGAAAGTAATACATAGAAATATGCAAATAGATGGGAACTAGCATAATCTAAGAGGGAAGAGTAGGGTGTTAATAGAGTCATTTAGAAATTTAGCAGAAAACACAACCCTTTATATTCATTTTCAAAATCTATGTTTTTAAATACATTTGGTGACTTAACCAATAAGGCCGCATTTTACTAGCAAATACGGGGATGAACATTACAACAATTTGTCGAGTATATATTTTAGTGTTAATTATTTAAACACTCTTAGTGCGAATGCACAAGGAATCTCTTTCCACAAGAATATATATAGTCCAATTCAATCAACAACACTAAAATTTTAGGTCATAACCAACACTTACTATGCATTATATTCAATTACAAAATCAATTAATGATATTTAAAGAAACTTTGATCTAAAAGAACAACGGAAACAAACTTCAAGAGAAGTGCTAGTTTTTAATAAAAAGAATCATTCATTAATATTTAGTTTGCTATAAATATCATTCAATAGCCAAATTGATTCCCCCTTCAAGAACCTTCATTCATAAGATTTGAGCCAACCACCTCCAAGAGACAAAATTATTAGAAATTTATAGTATTTGGAAAAACTTTAACAAAAATAATTGAAACCCACAAAACCTATATAGTGCCTATAGAGAACATAAAGGGGTAAATGCAACCTTACCAAAACATTCAAAAAGTTTTAACAACTCAAGGCATAGTGGAGGAAAAATTAATTATCCTGGTTGATAGCTCAAGAAAACCCCAATATCTTTAGCTCCAGTCCAATGATCAAACCTATTGAAAATAAGCTTTCTATTCTAGGGGCTACTAGGGAGCAATAGAAATTTGAATATATGTGTGTGTGTGTGTGTGTATAAATTCTCCCTTCTCAATGAAAAAATCCCTCCTTTTATACCTAAGGGGGGTGTTCAAACCCTAGAAGAGGCCCAACCTTTCAACATCTTTGTAACAAGGATAGGCCTATTCTAGGGTTTTGATGATCCCACTATCTATAAAAGGAGGGAAACTTTAAATTATAAGGGTTAATTTTTTTACAAAAAATAAAATTATATTCAAATTTCTATAGCTTTCTAATAGCACCTACATAGAAACCTTCATTCCAATAGGGGTTGTTTAAATTTTCTTATTTTTTGTAAGGTTACATGCTCCCCTTTATGTTCTCTATAGGCACTAGATATAGCTTCAAAGATTTCATTTATTTTTATTAAAGTTTATCCAAGTAATACAAATTTCTAATCATTTATTTTTCTCTTGCAAATGGTTGGATCAAATATATTGAATGAAGCTTCTTGAAGGCTAATCAATTTGTCCATTGAATGATTTTTATTGCAAATGAATTATTAATGATTTATTCTCTCCTCTCCATTAATAACCATCCCTTCTCTTGAAGTAATTTTTTATGCTTATTTTAGATCTATTTTTTTTAAATCTCATTAATGGATTTTGTAATTGAATATCTAATGAATAGTATTTGTGTTGGTTTTTATCTAAATTTTTAGTGTTGTTGATTAACTTAGACTACATTTATTCTTGTGCAAAGAGATTCCCTTTGCATGCTCACTATGAGGGTCTAAATAATTAACAGTAAAATATACACCCAACAAATTATTGTAATATTCATCCTTTTGCTAATAAAATTTGGCCTTGTTTGTTATGTCACCAAAGATATTGAAACTCATACATTTAGAAAATGAATCTAAAGGATTTTATGTTTTATGCTAAGTGTTTAAAAGACTGTACTAACATCCTATTCTTCCCTCTTAGATTGTGATAATGGCCATATATTTGCATAATGGCCATATATTCTCATTTATTAATCACATCCTCCTCAATAATGAACTATTTATATGTTTTTATGAATTTGAATGAAACTTAATTATTTAATTCATTAGTTACTAGTTCCAAAAAGTAATTCATAATTTATGAGTAGATAGATTATGTAAATATGTACATTGTTCCAAAAAGTACTTTATAATTTATAAGTAAATAGATTGTGTAATTGATAATTCCTTCTTGATGTGAATTAAGTGTAACTAGTATGCTTATAAGAAAATTTGTTACTCTTTATATTTTGGTTCAGATCATGTTATAACATTTTTGTAAGTGTAAGCTTATTAAAATATATGGTTAACTTGGTTTAAAAAGAAACTCACATAGCTAATATCATTTATTGTATTCCTTAAATACTTCATTTGAAAATCAAATATGAGAATCTTAATGTGTCACTATAATAGTAGAATCTTTAGTTCTGGTTAAGAACATCACATTTTTATAACAAATTAAAGAAGGCTCATAACACATGGTGGTTTAATAGTCACATAATCTATTGAAAGATAAAATGAATGTAATGTGTATTTTAATTTCTAATATTTAATTATGGATGGAATTAATAAGTAGACAAAATCTATGGAGTGGATTAATATGTAGACCAAATCAATTTCATAGACATGATAAAGTTCTCCCTTATATCATTATCATTTTGGATTTAGACACTAGCAATAACTTAATTTATAAAAGCTATTAGAATTTGTAAAAGTTATTAGAGATACAAAAATCATAAGGCTCTCTTCTCTCCCTCTAACTTTGGGCTTTGTATTTTCACAAAAATTGTTTGTAATAAAAAGATTGTGTTCGAGAGTTAATGAGAGGTTTGTTATTCAACAATATCTTCCTAATAATTAAGAAACTTGAAAAAGTGAGCCATACCCAATTCCATATTTTGGACATGTACCAAAAATTGTAGAGAAATATTATCACATAATATTTTGAAATATTCAATAAATACTCATAATTATTTGGGTATTGTAAAATGATAGTTTTTCTAGTAAACCACATTATTATTAAGGGAGTGTAAAAAGAATTTATGAGTGATAAGTCACATTATTTAGGAATGACATCTATTTTTTTTTTTGGAAATTTGAAAAAACTAGAATAAGATGAGAAAGTAGGAGAGAATAGGTTTCTAAATTATTTAAAAAAAATAATTATTTATTATGCATATAATTTTATTTCAGATTTACATGTGAATTTGATTAAGCTTATTTTATGTATTCTATTATTATGATTATAGTGAAAAAAACAAAGCTAAGTATAATCAAACTGCTTTTTCAACTCACCATACAATAACTATTGAATAATTATTTTCATTAACAAAATTGTTTTGATAAAAAGTAATCTAAGAAAGAAGATAATTAATTAATTATATTCAATAACAAAATAAAAATACATATATATTTAATTACATAGTTAAGTAAAAATTCTTTATTATGTATCAAAATAAAATAAAGTACTCTAACATATAATAATAATAATAACAATATACTTAAAAAGAATACATCATGTAAAAAGCCTCAAAAAACTACATTATTATTAATATAAAATATTCTAAACTATAACCAAATACTTAGGATATATATATATATATATATATATATATATATATATAACAAACAACAAATAAAGATGAAAATCTTACTAAACACTAACATGCATTTAACTTGTAATTACTTATTATTAAAATAACATATATAAACTATATTTAATTCTTTAAAAAAAAACTATTTAAGCAACAAAGGACCCTATTATACGAGAGTAACATGGATTTGATTTATAATTGAATATTACTATATTGTTATTTTCAAAATTAAAACTTATAATTGAATATTATCATCTAGTAAAAATTAAAACAAAGAAATATCAACAATGTTTAATTTTATGATATTGAACATTTTTTATATACATACCAACATGGATTTGATATTTAATTCAATATTATGATATAATTATTTTCAATATTATAACAATGACATGTAAGCATGATAAACATTTTGATAAACATTTTCTGCATGTTCCATGCTTATAGATGGTGCAAATCTCAAATACATATAAATTAAGAATTGAAATTAAAACACAAAATTTTAAATTTCTGTATGGAGAATGCTGGGAGATGGTGCAAATCTCAAAGACATAAATTAGGAATTGAAATTAAAACATAAATATTTAAAATCTTCCTCTGTTAAGCACCATATGTCTCTTAAATCCTCAGATGGTGATAATGGCTAACCTGTACCTCTCTGGTTAACCTGCGCAGATAAAAAGTCCTTCCCGTTTGGTATTGAACGATGGATGCAGTTTCTGTTTGGTATTGAACGAAATTGCAGAACTATCGATGATGACTGAAGTGTGTGGTAAGGGGCCATTGGGAACATACAGGATCTTATAGTAGCAAATCAACCATATTGATATAGATATTAAAGACTTTTTACATGATTACATGTTTAGATATTTAGATATGATTAACACACCTAAAGTGAAGTGTTATGTGAAGTAAAATTAATCACTCAATTTTGTAAAGATAGTTATTTATTAAATAGATGGTTAAAGTTAATATGAACACAAAACAAAAACAAATTGATTTCCAAGAGAAACAAGTTATCCAGACACATATTCTTATAATAAAAACTTTTCACGGGCTTAGATACCCAAGTATAACTAGCTCAGCAGCAACAAGTAAAGTGACTTGTGAATACTTATACTTGCAACCAACTACTTAAAAGTTTTGTAAAAATAACTAGCTATTAAACAAAGGCTAAAATATATAATTTTATATCCATTATACATAACAGATTATTAAAGTGAATATAAACACAAAACAAAAATAAATTATTACCAGTTTATCTAACCACTGTTTAAGTTTATCTAACCACTCTTTAAACAAAATACTACTCCCATGAAAATGATGGAATGTTGAAATAATCTTATTAATATGCTCAACCACATCCAAAATCTGAGAAAATTAGCCTGCCCATATAGAAATCGTAAATTGATTCTTATTAATAGTCAGATCAAGAACAATCTATGAGCAAGATCAATGGAGAAAAAAGTAACGCAAAACAGCGATATGTAACATGAAGCAATGGAATCTCGGGTGATTCATAAGTCAATGGTATCTCGGGAGAAGCAATGCTACTTCCTGCAACATCAATGCAAGAGTTTAACACCAACCTAGGACAAGAGCTGGTCTCCATCTGGTCTCCAACAGCTGAGCTGAATGATCTCCACCCACTTTCCTACCACCCTCACTGACCTCCCGGTTTCCTCTCACTCGACCACTCTCAGATCCCTTCTTCCACACCCGCTGGCCCTAAATACTTAGCTGCACCGCGAGCCCCAACCCCAATCCCACCACCCTTTTTCGCTCTCAAGTTTCACCCCATCTGCAACTGTTCAACTCAATGGCATTTCGGGTGGTGAAATGCTTTACTCGTCGTTTCTGAATGAGCAAGACACAGTACAGTCAAAACGCTCACATTGCATTACCTAGTCAATCAGCAATGAACAACTACTGGCTTTGACTATACTGTATCTGCTCATCAAGAAACTACGAGTAAAGCATTTCACCACCCGAAATGCCATTGAGTTGAACAGGTGCAGATGGGGTGAAACTGGAGAGCGAAAAAGGGTCGTGGGATTGGGGTTGGGGTAAGGATTTAGGGCCGGCGGGTGTGGAAGAAGGCATTGAGAGTGGTCGACTGAGAGGAAACGGGAGGGCAGTTAGGGTTGTAAGAAAGTGGGCAGAGATCATTCAGCTAGTCTATTTGAGACCAGCTCTTGTGGTCTTTTCCTATGTTTGGTTTTAAACTGGTGCATGGATATTGGATGTAGTAGACATTGTGTCACGTGAATACCAGGGACTTGATTCACAAATTAAAATTGGGAACCTTTGAATCGACATTCAACTGGTAATCTCACATTTTGTACACGATCATATCAACTCAGTAATCAAGGAATTGGGTAAAACTGGATCTGAGGACAAATGATTAACAAACTGACTAACATAGACAAATCGTAGAGCATGCAAGGATAAATTATCTGCTTCCACTGTTTAAGTGATTTAACAATTTGTTCAATCGAGAATGCACGCTGAGACTTCATTCCGAAACTGGTAAATGAAGGGATCTATATTAATAGACACTTTATTGATAAATCAAGCCAAGACATGCAGAGACTACAGATGCACTAGCTATTTGCGGTCCAGAAGTAGCATTTAAATTCCTAAATACACCACTTGGGAACCCTCTGGGTTTATTTCACTGTATTAATAATTAAAAGAAAACAGATAGCAATGGTATACATACCTCAAATATCATGCATTCCATTATGAGTGCATCTCTGAAATCAGAAGGTGAAAATCTCTGAAATCAGAGGTTTCACCTTTTGGTGACATATACCACATATGATATTAATGGAGTATACTAAGCCGTTAAATAGGCTTTACTACATCAAATATCATGGGTGAATATAATGGGCTTATTTTTTTATGTGAAACCCCTCATCATTGATTCAGCCAAATCAAATACTATGGGCTATTACCATGGGCCACTAGTTACTTTGGGTTCATGCATAGCCACAATCAAGGTTAATGTTACCAATACAAAATGGACAAGTATAGCTCATTCATTAACAACAACCTCACAAATGTAGACTACATGCAAAATATTATAAGAATGAAATGAGTTAATAAGTGATCAAATTCAACCTTTACCATAGACAAAGTTCAACATTTATATATTCATATTTTCAAAATTCCAATTCAACCTTTAGCATAGACAAAGTTCAACATTTATATATTCATTTTTTCAAAATTGCAATGATTTTCAATTGGGTCAAAAACCTTAATGGCAATGTTCCATAGTAAAATTTCCCATCCATTCCATCAAATTATAACTTCCAGCAAATTTTTTATTGAATTAGAAAAAAATTCAAAGAAAAAAAGTTTGAGTTTGTCCATTTATTTATTGATGGTTATTCCATGTCAATGTTGTGATTCTCATTTATTGACTACACTATTAGAAAAAGTGAAGGGATTATATACCGCTATCGATTGGGTGAAATCATTTATTAATGTCATGTCCCCATTTAAATAATTTCCAAATAAGGCTATTTGCAAATAATGTTTCACCAACCTACTAGTTCCCTAGGTTGAGATGGAGAAATAAATTTTGTAATAAGGGGATATGGGACCCAAAATGACTTTATTTTACCATATTCAGATTTAAATGGGTCACATAAATAATAAATGATAAGAAAATAAGGTGGCATGGGTTCATGGAGACAATTGGAAGCTTGTGGAGCCTTTGGGTGACTAGATTCCCAACACACTTGGCATGATATTCATCCAAATTAGCACCATATGCCCTCCATAGGGAATCTTTGGCATGTAAGTTTCATATGGTCATGACCATTTTGAGGTTTAGAACAACATCTATGGTTACAAATGATACCAAAGTAAAGTTTTCATCACCCATAATTTGTGGCAGTGATGATTTTAAGGATCCATACTTATTTAAAAGTGTATAAATGCTGGCGAATATTACCAATTCTTAAAACGCCAACGATAAAATGATGGGCGATATTTTAAAAAAAAAAAAATAATTTCCAAGGATTTTATATCATTTATATAATAATTTGGCGACTTTTAGGGTGAAAAAATTTTACCCCATCAAAATTGGGTGAAACAGGGCTTCAAAAAATGCAAAATGGTGAATCTTTTTTGGGAGAAGAACATTAAAAAATAGCCCACTGGGCTAAAATTCGCCCCTAAAATTATCCCTGATTTGTGGGGTCCTTAGCCACTACGTAGGCCTTATAAATGGAAACTTTGTCATGTGATCATTAGGATATGTTGTTCATTTAAAGTTTGTTACACCAAGTAGATTTCAATTACAAAAGTGTAATTTGTTGTTTCAAAACTTTAGTGTACTCTAAGGCTCTTCATGGGCACCACGAATGGTTCCCATGGTGTGAGATATCATTCATGGGAAGAATTTAGGGCCTTGTCGATGATGATGATTATGACGAGGATTAAATATTATTTTGATTAGGGTTTGTTCCCATATCATCGCAATCTACGTGAGCATCAACGAGACACGCTTGACCGCGTCCGCCAACACCCACAAAGCGGATGGATTCTCACTCGAGAGGTTCAAGGGAGGGCCATCGGAACCAAGTTTCCATATAATAGAAGAGGACCTATGGACATTTGCAATTTAATATGACCAGTCATTAAACCATTCATCACCATTCTTTGATATATCGTATCATTCATTCATTATAACATCGCATTATATAACAAAACCAACCATGTTGTTGTGCAAAAAGATATACAAAGATAACATTGTTCATAAGCAGTAAACATTGCATCATAAGTTGCACACAGTCACCATTTTCTTCCAAAAATAGGAACAAAAGACAAGAAAAGATAAAAACAGTATTTCATATCAACCCTCATCGTGTGTCATATTACTTCTTCGCAAAAGCTCATAGATTCAAAACAAACAAAGATTCAACTTTCTCTATGGACATTTCCAATAATCTCAATCTATCTCATTCTCTCAATCACTCACATCACTCTCTCACCATTACATTCACAATTCTTCTTCTATTTATAGGCTTGCACCTTTACATTCATGGTCCATTTCTAACTAACTTCTAATTGATTTTACTCACTAATTACCAATATCCACAAAATATGGTCAACAATTACAAAAAATGACATAAAATATCAAAACGTAGTCTATGTTCTGCATTGTGCGCTATATGTGCCTTGCACGATGTTTGTTGAACTTGCACATCATCCGTGATGTTGCGCAACTCACTTTCCCCAAAACCCCTGCCAATAGGCCCCCGACATAGTCTTGTTGCTCATCCTCGAGCCACGTCATAGACATGGTGTACTCATTGGTCTTCAGCTTGAAGTTGTCATATTGCTGCGTGATCTCCTTGACCTGCACTTGAAATTTCTCAGCAATTTCCTCACAGCCTAGCAGGTCTTGTTTCATAGGGTGCTCCACCAACTTTGCATTTGCCTCCTTCTTTCCTTCATGCACAGCCTGTGGCACAGCAACTACATTGAGTTCCAACTGCGCTTGAATTTCTTGGAACTTATCAAGTTGGGCATTGTGCTTGTGCTGTCGTTCTTGTGATTTTCCAACTCACTACTGAAATTATTTCAATTCTGCGGACCACGTGATTGAAACAAGTGGTGGCATTGTCCTCAATGTTGTCTTCATCATTTCTAACTAGTTCTTGGCTTCCTGCAACTTCTTTGTAAGCTGATCTAACTGCTCATTTTGAACCAAAATTCCATATAATTGTGTCGTTGCATCAGTGATCTTCTTGGTGTCTTGCTTCATTTCTTCAAACTGTGCTACTATTTTCTCGATGGCACCATTCCTTTCCATGACATTCTCTGCTGGTCTATCGGGATACACTAAGTCACTCAAAATGGCACCAACTTGCTTTAACTCCACAATAACTTTGCCAAGCAGCTTTCCCTTTGCAACTGCATCCAAATTTGCGATGCTCTCAGGAATGTGTTGACAAGCATCCGCAATAGCTACCTCCATTTACACTTGACTCAAAAGAGCTGTTCTTTCTCAACGATGATTCAATTAGTTTCCTTCTTCAGTTTGGTTATCTCTACGGTAGTGTTCATCTTCAAATATTCATGCACCTTCTTCAGGGATTCTATCTCTTGCACTTTTTCTAATATGAGTTGCTCCTTTCCGTGTCGTAAATCCTCTACTTCTTTCTTCATTGCTTCTTCATCCTCTTGCGACTATAAGTATCGGTCGCTGATCTCCTTCTTCCTATCATCCAACTCCTAGTTGGCGACCCACTGCATATGTACTAAGGTCTGGGTTGATAGCTTGTTGATGTCCAACGCAATGCTCTATAGCTGTTGCAGTGAGGAGTTGACATCCTCTTGTCTAGTCTCGATTGCAGTTGAGGGAACCTGAAAGTTCCTAGCCTGCGGCTCGGTGTTAATCGACGCAAAATCCTGCACCACAGCACTCTTTGGTGCCCTTCTTGAAACCTCATTATATATTGAATCTAACTTGGTAAGTACCTCAACAAAACTTTCTTGGGTGGACTACTGCATCTCTTTTGTTGTCGTATCAGATGAGTCCGTGACAGCCTTAATGAGTCATTGTAGTTGTGCCTCCATCGTTGATCTGGTGCTACTACCTGCATCCTACTCCAGTCATCCCTTTGTCCTGATCTCGGCTAGGATGCACTGTGCTTCCAGGTCAGTGTCTATCAATGACTCTCCGTCAGAATCATGATGACTTTGCTCCTATCATACAGGCTCTTTAGGGGCATGGTATCATTGTTACTTCTTTTGTGCTTACCATTTCGTGCCAGTTTGTAGGTCAATCTTGCGTCGTCTCTTCCAATTCCTCATCTGTCATTTTATAGGCCATTGGCATCCATTTCTTGTCAGGATCGCGCTATTCCTAAATATGAATGGTGTGCGGCCCGATGGCGAACCACATAATCTATTGGTATTTTATTGTTGCGGTGTCTGGTAACTGAGTAATTTTCACCATTGTTTCTTGTAGTGCCTCTTAGTAGACCCAAAATTGAATCATACAATATTCTTTCCAATTGGGTTCTTTAACTCACTAGATATTTTGATATCGCCTCCCTTTTCACACATTTACTGCTTCAACCGTCATCCACTGATAATATTCTAGCTCCATCCATGCTACTAACGCAATGAAGATCAATAACCAACTATAGGTGAAAGGTCACTCCTTGAACTGAACTACCACTGCGTCCTCGGTCAATCGGTTCAACAAAAAGAGAGAAAAGCTCATTTGGACTCCCTCAGCGCATTGCTATGCACATGCAATCACCCCCGAAATGAACTGAATGGGGCGATTCTTTTTAACGATCTTACTTGTTAAAATACGTGCGCCAATATGCATTGCTTGGTGGTTGATGCTATTTATGCGGTATTCTCTCCCATCTTGATGCAATTCATACCTCGTCTTCAACTGTGTAGCAATTCGCTTGTCATTATCTTAGTCTTTCAAATACTACGATGGGTTTGGCCCATCCTTTGGTAACCCTATAATCTCTGAAATAAAATCTACAGTGATTGTGATTGGTGTGTTCAACCATAATGTTCTGCCATGAAAACATGCCAAAATATGCTTGACGTGGGCATTTTCCTCATTCAACTGCCCAAAGTGCAGCATGTTGATTAATCTCAGTAGCCCTGCTTTATCCAACCCATGTGCCCATGGCTGTGGGATATGCACTCTGGTTCTACCTACGACTAATGACAATGAATCAAAAGGATCATTCGCTACATCCCGTAACACCAACAAGTCATGATCATCATACTTCATCTTTATCAGTGCTGGGACAATATCCTTGTTTCACACCATCCCTTTTGGCAGCAATGGCATCTTCAACTGATACTTCTGGTTCTTGGTCAACCACCGATTCTTGGCACCAAGTCACCTGGGAGTGATATACCCTAGGATATCTTGAATGGAAACACCTATTCATGCCATAGATTCCACAACCCCAGAGTTGGATAGCTTTGTCTGTGCGGTTCCATTTCCTTGCACTTTTATGGAGGTTCTCATCTGCCTCTTCTGCGGCGACGTGGAGCTTGGCTTCTGACCCTTGTGCTTCCCCATTGGGATCAATGAGGATTTGACCAACATACTGACAACTTCCTCAACAATGGTGGTTGGTCAAACTAGTGAATCCTGCTCACTCAAAATATCCATAGTGTTTGGGGTGCTCAGCATGCCGCACCAATGCACCTCACAAGTCTAATTATTACACACCCTTCTCTTCAGTCTGCAACTCACTTAATTCACTTTTACATGTATCTCATCAATCTCGGCAACTCACTTAGCATGGTGACGCTCTCAACCCACATAGAGCACGTTCTTATAGAATCCTTTCAATCCATCCTCATTATTACCAAATCAACTATGTCCATCATGACCAAATCCGACATTAACGACTTGAATCCTCCAGCAATCCTATCAATCTAATGGTGGGATTGGTCATAAATGTGCATCACTTTAACAAGTGCTGCTAGTTTTCTGCTTTTAACTATATGTATTTATTGTTGATTTGACAAAATCGTAGCCCAGCGGTTGTCGTGGCTTGTCTAAATAACTGTACTACTGACTCCTACTTTTGTGCAGTCACTTCCTCTTGGTGCGCCCTTCCTCTTTCTGTATACCCTGCTTATTTTTTCTCTTTTCTTTTTCGTAGTGCCTTAGGATTTGCACGGTTCTTCCCCCGTCCAATAGGGATTCAAGCGGATTCCATTCATAAGTTTTGGTAGTATCGATCCATCTAATTGCTGCAATTGAACTATGTCCCCGAAAGTAATGGAATTAACAAGATAGGGACCTAGACAGTGCATCTGTAGCTTACCTAGATGCTTCATGAACTTTCTATCATATAACAACACCAAATCACCTTGTTGAAACTGTTTGTTCTTTATGTGGAAATCATGGCACACCTTCTGCCCATCCTTCTCGATACGCTGATGGAAACCTACGATAAAGTGGTCCTCTTCAAGTTATATCAACTGCGCCATGCGCTCCTCAAGCACTGCTTCATCATCCATTCTCGTTGCTGTAGCAATGCGCAGGCTGGGAAAAATATACTCCATAGGCATGACTGCCTTTTTCCCATATACCAAATTAAATGGTGTCTACCTCATCAATCTCTTGCGGGTGGTGTGATATGCCCATAAGACTACTAGAATTTTCAAGTCCCAGTCATCGCGATTAGCATTACATACCATTGTAAGTGCATTCTGCAATATTATGTTGAAAAAATATACCGTTCCATTCACCTACGGATGATATGGGGTGCTTTTCTTATGATGTATTTGCAACTCCTCCATTAGTGTGCTAATTGTGCGGTTGATAAAGTGATTGCCCTAGTCGCTCATCAATATCCTTGGGCATACAAACAACGTCATGTTATTTTAAAACATGAACATTGATGATTTTGCAGCGGTGCAATATACAACTGGTGTGGCCTCTTCCCACCTTGTCAAGTAATTAGTCATTGTGATTGTGTAACATGCACTAGTGCACTTCCCAGATGGGTTGATTAGACCCACGAAATCCACAACCCATTTTTTGAAAGGTTGTAAAGTTACTTGCGGTACAAATGGCATCTCATCCCTCCGTGATGGTTTTCTAGTGCATTGAAAGACATCGCAGCTTCACGCATAATCTATCACATCATTATGCAGAGTAGGTCACCATATCCTCACGCGAAGCACCTTCCACATAGTAGGTCATCCTCCATAGTTTCCACCAGTGACTCCTGCATGTGCTTCTTCTAGAATCTACCCTTGTTCATCTCGTAAGACACATCATCATAGAATCTCATCCGATCCAATTTTGTATAGGTGTCCAACAATAAACTGAAAATTCGAAGCCTTAACCACCAATTGCTTCTTCTTACTGGTTGAAAATTCCTCTAGCACAACTCCTGTTTCCAAAAACTATATTATTGGAGCATCATAGTCATCCTCCATGTCAACTCTAAATAACTTCGCATCCAGCAGTCCTTCATTAATATTGGTGGGCTCCTCACCGGTCTTAATTTAGGACAAATAATCTGGGCCAATGTTCAAGCGACTCGACTTCACAATTAGCTCAAAGTCAAATTCCTAGAAGAGAAGTATCCAGTGGCATATCTTCCCCCCCAACATAGGCTTATTGACTATATATTTCAAAGAAAAATGGTTGGTAAAAATTTTGAAATGACTGCCCAAGAGATAATTCCTGAACTTCTATAGTGCATATACCATCACTGGAACTTCTCTTTCTGTTTTCATATAGTTCCTCTCTGGAAATGACAATTTTCGACTAGCGAAAGAAATTGGGTGATCAAGATATCCTTCTCGCCGTTGCATGAGTACCACTCCCAGTGCAATGGAAGATGCATCCACATGGACATGGAACTCCTTGTTCTAATCTGGGAACACAATTATTGGTGCTAAATCCATCTTAGCCTTCAGACTGTCGAAGCTTCCTTGACATTTTGGACTCCACAGAAATGCAATATATTTCTTTAGTAGTTTCACCATAGGAGAAGTAATCGCATCATAACCTCTGATGAACTTATGATAGTAGCCTGTGTGCCCCAGTTTCGCTCTAAGCATCTTCACATTCGTAGGTGGTGGCAAGCTCAGAATGAGCACAAGTTTTTCAGGGTCAACCAACAACCCTTTCTTGCAAACAATGTGACCCAAAGCATCCGAAATGGTGCAAATAAAATACACTTCTTGGAATTCAACGTGATCTGATGCCGTCGACACCTCTTTGACATCAAACATAGGTTTTCCAAATGGCATTGAATCAAACCATACACTATCCAATCATCCATATATACTTATAGGAATTTCTGAATGAAATATTTGAATGTAGCGACAACAACCCAAGAAAATATCGTAGGTGAATTCTTCAACCCAAATGACATCACTATGTATGGGAAGCATCCCCATTCAGTGACAAATGTCATCTTATGGAAATATTCCTTGGTGATTCTTATCTGGTGATAAGAAAAAAATCCATTTGTAAAAGAGTACATCTCCTAACCTCCTACTCCTTCGAGAACCTCATCTGTAAATGGTGTCGAAAAGGGATCATGCATACAGGAATCATTCAGTTTTATTAGATTGACATAGATTCAAACTTCACTGGTTTTATTATCCTGGACCACCATAGGAGTGATCCATTTGTATTCTTCCACTGGATCAATGATTTCGGCATCCAACATCCTATCGAGGTCAGACTTAACTCTTTCTTTGTATCGCGGATTCAGGTGATATGGCCTTTGCCTCATTGGTTTGGCATTTGTATTGAGTGGGATTTTCATTTCCCCTAAATCACCCAATATCCCTTTAATATTTGAGAACTTCGATGGAAATAGATCTTGAAATTCATGCAAGAGGTCCATGATCTTGGCCATGGTTTCTTCATCCCAATAGTCCCTAACACTTGCAAATTTTGGGTTCTCCTCTATCCCGATGTTGACCTTCCTAATATTCAGCAGCTGGTCCATGTGATCAGTTGATATATCTGGTGCTATGACATTCCTACTTCCTTCTATTTCTAAAATATTGATATTCTATAGGTCATCGTCATCCTTAGGTTTGCCAGATATATTATAACATTCCATCGTTGACTATATTTGGGAATATGGATGCAGATCCACTGGATATGCAACCTATGCAACCTTCAATACCACATCCTTAGTGATCTGAAGTGTGTTACGGACATCTGGATTGGCATGTTTGAAACTAAAGGTATTTGCAACGCAAACCATCAGCTCCTCTCAAGTTGTTATTTTCCCGTACAACTCCACTAATACATACCACAATATCGACATTTCGTCCAAGGTGCAAACAAAGGAATGTAACCATTCATCCTTTGGTCATGATGCCCACAAATTCTTGCATTCCATCTGGTGATAGCAGGGGTCATTCCACCCATCATACCTCCCAGTGTGGTATACTTATTTGTCGCCAAACCAGACTGTCATCAACTGTCAACACTGTGTCCATTCATGAATTGTATTCTTATGAGTCTCCCACTAGTGTGCTAGAGTGGCCTTTGGTGCTTCCTCTAGTGCCAACAATCACTGTGGTTCAAATACATTTTCTTCAAACTCCTTGAGGAACAAAGATATCTCAGGTAGTCCCTCATATATTGGAAGCTCAACAATCTCAATTGCAACCCGACACAGGGACTGTGTGATCAAACCACACTTCCTAAATGCGACTTCATGCATTTGATTTTTCCAATTTTCTAGTGCATCGTTAGAATCTAAAGACACAGAGATAGAACTACACCAACCGAACTTCCCATCAATAGCAGGGCGGATATAATATTCAAATATGTTGTAAGAATAGTCCCATCCCTTGACAAATTCATATTTCTCAGGTTCAATATACTTCCATCCTTCATTAGGATCCATAGGAGTGATGACCCTGAGGTCTTGATTCTTAAATGTCATCATCCTCTTCTTGAAGTTAATCATTTCCATACTATCATTGGCCCATCCAATCCCTAAAATCACAAGATAGGAGCCTTCACCATCGATAACCTCAATTACATTGAATTCGGCATAAGTATTCATACCTTCAACATCCACAAGTAGGTTCAACACTCATCCAATTGGCTGCACTTTAGCTTGATTAGCCAATCATAGTTGTACAAGGGACCAACCCAACATTGACCTCCCCATTTTTTTTATATGTCTTCTTTGTCAAAATATTCACATCTGAACCTAGATCTAGAATAACTGAATCTACTTCATATCCCCCAATCTGGATGTTCATGTGCATCTCCCAGCCTGTCTTTTTCCTATGTAAGGAGTTAACCGCGGAGTCCTTTAGCTCCTTACTCAGGAAGTGTAAAAATTTCTCAATCTCAACAAGAGCATCAGGATCTCTTTCCAGTGACAAGCAACTTTCAAAAAATTACTTTAAGGTACCATGTTTCCAAGATGGTCCTTCCTTAAAGGATGAATCAAAAGCAAAGGGAATTTAAAAAATAGGTAGCTTACCAGTATTTCTTCCAATCACATATCTAGCCTCGAAAAATGTATCTCTCTTTGTAGTGATATCAAACGCTACCCTTTTCTTCCCAGCCAATCGAACTTGTGGTCGGGGTCCATCTTCCCTAGTCGTTGCACCTCCACAAGTGACAATAGTAGCTTAGACATCCGTTGATTGGAGCTCTGTTGAGATTGTCGCAACTGTCGACCCTTGATTCTAGTTTTGTGGTAGATTCTGGTTCATTAGTGGATTTTGGTTCAGTGATGGATTTACATTCTGATTCTGCGGTTGTTGTTAGTTCTCAATCTAATTTTGGTTCTAGAACTGATTTTGATTCTGCAAATGAGGAACATTCTCGGACTGCCATTTTGCAATTAACTATGAGAAGCTCTCAATAGTATGATCAATCATCATGCAATATGTATGTGAACACTAAAAGTGTGGGAAATCTCTATGATAATATCCAAATACCCCACAGTTGTAACACTAGACCGATTCGCGACCTTGTCCTCCTCCTCTTCCAAAGCCTCCTCCTCTTCCTCCTCTTCCTTGTTTTTGTTGGTACTATGACTGATTTAGTTTTTTCGGTGGGGAATTTAATTGTTTCTTAACATATTGATTCTACAAAGGGATCATTGGCATCTAACTATACTGTGACCATGGTGCAAATTGTGGCTGTGGTGCGAACTGCAGTTGCAACTGTAGTGGAATAAATTGCATCTGTGGCAGCATGGTGTACTACACTTGAGGTGGTGGTTACACCATCTGCAGATGTGGTTGCGACTATTGTACTACGTGGGGATCTTCTCCCTTCACAAAATATTATTCATATGTCCTTTCATAGAGCAGGTCATAGGTGCGACAGTCTTTATCTCCATGCCCAACTGAACGACAAAAAGAACAATATAAGATTGTTGGTTTCATAACCATTTTATTCATGTAGCTACATTCTTCGTGTCGATGCCCATACACCTGACAGATGTGATACCATGGTACACTGCCACAACTCAATGGGTTCGGCACTCTTGAGAACAAATAATTTGGAAAACTAGGGAAAGTATCTTTGGTGTGTCCATCTGCATGACATCGAGTGAAATAAAGATATTCATCACATTCTTTCCCTTTATTAATGTCTTGCAGCTGAAGTGTCAATTTTTCTAGATGTGCTTGGATTTGATTCATAGCAACTGCAGTTTCCCCAACAGGTGAAGCTTTTAACTTCATTGCGATATCTAGAGCCTTGCTTTGTGTCGCAGTCTTCTGTTGCATCAGTGGTTGTTGGATATGCGGTACCAATGTCGCTATAAACCATTATTTATGCTGAACATCACTCATATCAAATATGACACATCTCATCAGTGTTTTAAACCTATAATCGAAGTCCCAAATGGTCTCATTAGGAAATTTCTTAATTTCCTTTAGTTTTGTAATATACCACGTTTCAGACTTTTGTTTTTTGAATTCCTCATTTAATCCCTTTAGGAATTCTTCTACGTCTTCACATGAGTACCCTGAGAAAATTGGATAAAATTCATGTACTATTTGAGCACACGACCCCGAAGAGTGGTCTCCAATTGCCCTTTCTTCACATCATCATCTGTGGCATGTCTCACAGTCCACACTTATTCACATAGAAACAAATACTACTCAGGATAATCGGTTCCATTTCCATGGAACAAAGGTAACTTCATTTCACCATCTAGGGCCTTCTTCCTACAGATGTTTCTCTACTACTAGACTACTGCTTGAATGTTAGATAGGTCGACGCAGAACGTGATTTCCTTCCTGAGGGTGGATTAGTGCATGGAGGTGTGGTCATGTTACTACTGGGTTTTGACCTTGCTTCTATCCTAGGTGTATCCTGGGTCTAGCCATCATCTTTGTCATTGTAGGGTTTCTTTTTCCTGTGTGGTTTTCCTTTGCAGTCTTTCATTTTGATCACAGCAATACCTTCCCCTATCCTCTGCCTCTTTTCTTGTCTAAACCTTGCTCCTCCCCTCGTGCAACCACTTTATTTCTCATCTTCCCTCATAGTGTCATTGGAAATTCCACCCATCTACAACTTATCTTTCCATTCATCTCCCCCTACTATCATAGTATCCACAGCCTCTGCACACCAGAGTTCCACTACTCAAGGTGCATCTTTAGTATGCCCTTTTCGTAGATAAGCATCTTAATTGACACTTGCAAAGAAAGTAAGAACCTAACTCATGGTCCATTGAATAATTCACTCTCTGCTTCGCTATAGGATTTGTTGGTATCAACTGAAAACTCGGTGATGTATCCTTCCAGAATACTATACAACCAAACTTCAATAGTCTGCGATGCTTTGTTGTCAGTCTCTTTCAACTCCTGGATTATTTTAGGGGTCCAGGATGTCGACTCTCCTCCTTGCAAATTGTTCTTATTATATGTGAATCGTGCCAACCAATCGTACAATATGATGGGAAATTCAGAGAAAAGTATTCATGAGGACCATTGTGTATGTACCTTGCCAACCAATTGTTTGTTGTTAGTCTAGGATTCTGATTTTCTACTTTGGAAAATTCTTGCAGTTTCTGATCGAAACAATCTTAAATTTCTGGTCTCGTTGAATGCCACAACATGTCTTCCTCTCATTTGCAACAAGGTCCTAAAAACAGAACCATTTATTGGCACAAACCCAACAAAAAATTCCTTGTTGACATGGGTTCCCACTATCGAAACCTAACTTGTCCTGATCTCCCTAAGCACTGGCCTAGATGGGTTTGACCCTGTCTGGAAACACCCACGAATTAGATGAAGTCTCACTCGAGATGTTCAAGGGAGGGATTTCGGAACCAAGTTTCCGTAGAATAGAAGAGGACCTATGGAAATCCGTAATTTATCTACTTAGCTATCGGATATGACCAGTCACTAAACCATTCATCATCATTCTTCGATAGATTGTATCATTCATTCATTATAACATCAATTGCATTATATAACAGGACCAACCATGTTTTTGCGAAAACAAATATAGAAAGATAACTTTATTCATAAGCAGTAAACATTGCATCATAAGTTGCACAAAGTCACCATTTTCTTGCTGAAACAGGAACAAAAGGTAGGAAAATATAAAAACATTATTTTAGATCAACCCTCTTCGTGTCATATTACTTTTGCGCAAACAATCATGTATTCAAAATAGACAGAGATTCAACTTTCTCTATGAATGTTTCCAACAATATCAATCTATCTCATTCTCTCAATCACTCACATCACTCTCTGACCATTACATTCACAATTCTTCCTCTTATTTATAGGCTTGCACCTTTACATTCATGGTCCACTTCTAACTAACTTGTAACTAACTTGTAACTGATTTTACCAAATAATGACCAATATCCACAAAATATGGTCAACAAGTACAAAAAATGACATAAAATATCAAAAAGTACTCTATCTTTCGCATTGTGCGCTATCCTTGCCTTGCGAGGTGTCGGTTGAGCTTGCGCATTATCCACGATGTAGCACAACTCGCTTGGCCCAAAACCCCTGCCAACAAGGCTTAATTGGTTAATGGGTTAGGGTATTTAGGCATAGGGGATTTATAAGGAGTCATGGTTATGGTTTATCGAGGTTATGGTCACTATGGTCATTATGGTCACATTAAGGGGTTAAGGAGTGGGGGGGGTGTATATCTCTTATAGTAGTGGAATTCTATTTATATACAATATCTTCTTGTGTTGATTTTTCTAGTGATAGAAAAATACACAATCACTCTAAATGCCCTCTCATTACAAGCCTTTATTATAGTGTCATTTTTCTATGATGGGATTTCCTTCCACATTAATACTTCCTCCAAAATAATAAAATCAATGTTCCAATAAAAGAGAATCCCAACATGTACTCAATATTTCTTTAATAAAATGTCTCTTCAACAAAAATAAGCAATTTTGTATCCATAACCACTTAAATACCATGGACATCTGTATCCCTATTTTATCTTGTATTTGAGCTCTTTGCGAGTTTAGACCCTCCTTGACTTTGGGGTTATGTTATACCATTTTGTGCATGTTGGTTTACTATGGGAAGACCTGGGTTTACTGTAATGTACCAAAAAAACCCCTAGATCACTGGCCCTTTCAGTGACAAACCACAGAATGGCCTAAAGTCTCACCTGAAGTGATCCTAGATGGGGTGGCTGAAGACTCAGGTGTCCTCAACCAGGTTCTGTAGCATCCTAGGTCTTTCTTGATTCTGGTTAACCAGTGGGATCTCTTTGTGAGATGCTGTTTCTCTCTTCCCAGCTGACTCTGCTATGGAACTGACTCTTATCGCATCGCGGCTTCTAGGACGATGCATAAACTTTCTCTTCTACTTGACACTTTACCTGCGATATCCCACACCGCGGCTCCTCCGACAGTGCGATATCTCCTTTCTGTGCTGTGATTGCTTCTATAGTAAGACTCAATAGGACTCTCCAACTCTCAAGGTCCAATGGATTTCTTTCTGCTTATAATATCTTAGTTAACCTTCACAAGGGTTTTAAACAACTTCACTTAATCTTCTTCAGTCTATTATGCTTAACATCTATTGCACTCAAATTGCTGAACTAAAGATACAGGAATCACTTAACAGAGTAACTGTCACTACCATGAATCAAGCACTGATAAACTCATATACAGACTACTTGATATAGTCAACTTGCTTTTGACCTTCTATATTACTGTAAACTGAAGGATATCATACATACATTCATTAACTGTTAAGCAAAGCTCATGTAACAGGTAACAGATAGCAAATAAGTAAACACAATCACATGAAACAATCGCACAACACACAGATTTTACGTGGTTCACTTCTAGGGGGGAAGCTACGTCCACGGGAACTGGTTTTTATATTATATCTTGAGAGATTAAACACAGTTCCACTGCAACCTATCATGTAGCATGAGATCTTCTGGGAAACTCCACGCACACAGCCGGGAGCCCTTCTCTTAGATCTCTTCTCTTCCTATATTTATTTCTTCTTACAATATTTCCTATCTCTCTCTCTCTCTCTCTCTCTCTCTCTCAATCCCTGCAAATTGTTACATTCATGCTCAAGGAGCCAACTACTGGTTGCAGTAAGATAATACAGACTTAACAATAGAACCAGAGCTCAACTCAAAGAACAGCTAACTGACCAACTAGCTAATTGTCTATTTGAATGTCTGGCTAGCTAACTAACCAACTGACCAACCTTTCACAATACAAAATACATGCTTAAATAGGTGGCCTGAAGGTCTCACCCTGATACAACACTATGCTCCTTTCCCAATAGTAACCCAAAACCCTAACTATGACAGTTGGCCTACTTGTACTTTGAACTGTCGCTTACTGGTCATACTACATCTCTCTGCAGTCTTCCACGCTTCCCGGCGCTGATCGTGGGTATGGGTGCCACTTCCT
>LPNX010082062.1:23325-51943 GCA_001517045.1 Pseudotsuga menziesii | reverse complement strand
AGTGCACTTTTTTTTTAATTTATGATGAAAAACTATATTTTATTTTAATTTTCGAAACTGACCATTGAAAACTTTAAATTCATTCTGTACACATTTGTGTGCACATAAAAAATTTTTCCCTCATTACAAAAATTGAAAAATAAAATATACCCCTTTGAAGAGCATGCATTGTCGTGGGCCATATGATTTTTTGAATTTTTTTTGATATGTTATTGACTTATCTTTCCATTGATTCAAAGTTGTGGACATGGTTTTATAAGTAAATAACAAAAAAATTATCATATGAACTCAAAATATTGTAATGTAATGCCGATCAATAGATGATTTGATGACGAAACCATTGGTATGAAGTTTGCAATCCAAGGGGTATCCTAAGCTAGGGTTTAGGTATGGTAAAAAGAGCAAAACAATTATATAAACAAGGGGGGTAAAACTTTATTCAATGCCTTGATTCAAGCCTTTTAGCTTGATCAAGTTTTTTAATTACCTCGATTGAGCATTTGTTTGATTTTACATAACATCTTGATTGAGGGTTAACCAAAAGCTCGATTGAGCTAATATCTCAATGGAAATGTTAGCTCGATCGATAATTTAAAAGCTAGATCAATCAAGATATAGTTCACCAAATATCAATCAAGCTATAGTTCACCAAAAATTTCATTATTTTGGTTGCATTGCATATTGAAATATTGTGTTTTACATCTTGGAACTTTATTATATATGCCTCAATCTGGTTGATCATTGTTATTTTCTTGCATCTTTTGTAGGTGGATTTCATCTAAAGAAATCCATAAAGAAGATATTAGGTATTGGAAAAGAGAAATTCCCTATCTAATTTGTGTAATGCAAAGGTATTTACCTCCATCTTTTTTCAATACACAAGAACACTATCTCATACACCAAGATAAGGAGATTGAATTGTGTGAACCAATAAACTCAAGGTCAATGTGGATGGTGGAAAGGCATTTGAAGTCATTGAAGGATTTTGTTAGACAAAGAGCACACCCTAAGGGTTCTATTGTGCAGGGCTATATGCTATATCAATCCAGGAGGTACATTAGTCAGTATCTTCCAAATTTAGAAAAAAATATCAATATGCATTGCATTTGGCATGTCAAATCCATCAACAAATTTGAAGGGGAGGTCCTGTTGGGGAAAGGTAGAAAGAGGAAATTCAAAGATAATTGAATGGTGTACATTTTATTTATTATACAATCGATTTTTCAATTTATGTATTTTTTATTATTCCATCAGTATTTTAAGGTAAACATAATTACCTTTAATGATAGCTAATTTACAATTCTTAATTGTTATTTTTTCATATAGTTGGTTGCATGTGGGATGCAATGCATTTATATATTGCAAAAAATATTTATTGGATGGAGGAATGGATTGAACGATGTACAAAATACTATGTTACCTTATCATGGGAAGGGGTTAGTAAAATGATTAAAACAGTGCATTGACATCGAGAAGCATATCCTGAAGAACTTTGGCAAAGGGAAATTGATTTACCATGTGGTTTAAAAGATAAAATGGAAAGTATATTTACCCTACTCATTTTTTTCATTGTTTCACATTGTATCAAAATATTTCTCTCATTTGTGTCTTCTTATATATTTATTTATTGAGTCGGGCATGATGCAACTATTACATCACAATGTTATGTGGTGCAATGGTCGTAAATTTCACATCAAAAAGTTGGATGACAAGAGGAAAGCATTTGATTGTGGGAAAAATGCAGTGTTTCAAGTCACTAATGTTTCATCTAGAAGTGACAGGAATCCAGAAGTATCTGAAAATAGGTACTATGGTTATTTGGAAGATATACTTGAGTGTGACTTTAATTCCTTTAAAGTAGTTTTGTCTGAGATCAAATGGTAAAGGCTATGAATTAATGAACGTGATCTTGAAAGAATTGTTATTGAGCATGCCAATGGATTTACCATGGTTAATACAAGGGCACCTGAACCAGGTACAGAGCCTTATGTTCTTCCAAGTCAATGTGAGCAAGTCTTTTACTCATAGGTTCCATGTAAAGCAGGTTGGTTATACATTGTTAGATATGATCCAAGAGGAAGACTGGTGAAGTATAATCCACTAGAGAAAGAAGGCAATGTTGAAGGAGAAGGTGATGCAGATCAGCAGCAGTTGGTCATCGAAGTAGATGTGTCACATGAAGAATCCGATCAAGAAGTTGATCATGCAAATGATGTAGCAGACAATGAAATTGAAATTGATGATATTTATTGATGAATATCTAACCAAAAATGACATTTATCATTATCCTGATATGAGTGGCCTTTTCAATGATAGTGATTTAGAACCAGATAACGATACATATGTTGAGGTAGATGAAGAAGAATCTGAATGATAGTGTAGCAATGTTGGAATATAGGAGCTATGTGAGAACATATTTATGCATAATGCATTATTTTTATGACTATTTAGTTATGTTTAAACCATCGTTATCATCATCGTCGTCATCTCCATCATCACAATTTCTATCATCATCTTCACCACCACCACCGTCATCATCATCATCTTCATCATCCTCATCCTCATCGTCTTCATCATCATCATCATCAGCATAATCATCATAATCATCATCATCCTCATCATCATCTTCATCTTCATAATCATCAATATCTTCATCATGATCCCCATCATCAGCGTCGTCACACTCTTCCTTGTCAACATCATCATCATTGTCATCATCACCATCTTCTTCATGATAAGCGTCATCAATGTTATCACCCTCTTCCTCATAAACATCATCATCATCTTCTTCTTCTTCATTGTCATCATCATCGTCGTCATCACCGTCTTCATCATCACCACCACCATCATCATCTTCATCATCATGGCCACCATCATTGCCATCGTCATCATCATCATCATCATCATCATCATCATCGTCATCGTTGTCATCACCATCTTCGTCATCATCATCGTCTTCATCATCGTCCTCATCATCATCCCCGTCGTCATCGTCACTGTCATAATCATCATCATCATCATCCTCATCATTGATGACGATGATAATCATAACGTATATCTACTCTATATATTTTAATTTAATATTGCATTCGAATTAATGAATTTTATTGGTACATATAAATTAACTATTTCTTACTATTATTTACATTTTCCTGTACATTTTCATAGGCTATAACACAATTTTGTTTACATAGATTTTTTCGGGTTATGGGGAATTGAGAGTGATATGAGGGGGGGGATGGGCGATAAGAGCTTCCACCTTCACATGGTTGGACCTGTTTAGTAAATAATATTAAATTATTCTTGAAACAAAGAGAACCTTAGTAAGGAAATGCATAGTTATCATGCATAGGGTTTCCAAACTCAAACATGACAAACAGTAACAATTTGAGAATAAAAAACCATACCTATGTTTTTTAAATCTACTATGTTTTGTGTAAATTATAATGTATGTATTGTTTTTAAAAATTATATCTTAAACCATCTTGTATGTTTTGTCTTTTAAAATTAAATATTGAGTCATAAATTAATAACAATGACGTTGTAGCAATGTTGGAATCTAGGAGGTATGTGAGAACATATTTTTGCATAATGTATGTAGTTGGCCAAATGCCATCAATAATGTATGGATTGATCTTGTTTTTGCACCAATTAATGTCATCAATAATGTGCCTTTCTTTGTACCAAAAGAAAGTGCACGAAATCATACATGCGTTTTTGTGAAGTGAAATTGAAAGTGTAAGTGAGAACTTATCACATTTATTAACTTTGAATTTCAAAAGAACATGCTCACATTTAATAACAATGATCCCACCACGTGTCATGTATTATGTGTCATATCTTATATTGTGAGTCTTCTTAAAACTTAGGTTTGGAGTAACCAAGGCAGTTGTTTCAAATGCATAAACCATAGCAAATTCAACATCTTTTAGGTTTGTTTGGGAAATTATGTTTAATTTCTCCATGGATAGGTGAAGATATGGCTGATTCATTGAATATCAAAACTATGTGATTACATATCTAAATTGTGCAATTGAAAATATTTTACATTCATGACAACACAATATTGAACTTATTCAATATTGTGGTGGACATTATCTCTGACGTGAGGACAAAAACTATGTCTGATTTCTGGGTAAATTTATTCAATCCAAGGATGCCTTTGAGCTCTTGGAGGGACACAACAATTGTTGAGCCTGTCACGAATCCTTCCATAGTTGGGTGGAAAAGGAGGTCTATGATGAAACCTAACCTACTCCATACAATATCAAGCATAAACGGTAAATCGGATTGATTCTAGTGAATGAGAACCAACTGAATTCACATCACTTCAAGGACTATTACGAAGACCAATTCATAGAATTGGCTATGGGATGGTCTTCACTAATGGTGTTTAAGATATCAATTAATTTGAATGGTTGTGCTAGTTATAACTTAAACCTGGAAATGCCCAAGGCTGATTGGAAGAAACCAACAAAAAAAGTGGCAGTCAGGGCCAATCCGATGTACAGTTCAGCATTTTTTGTTGGTGAGACCACCTCATTGAGCATTGAATGAAGAAGAAGCGACATAACAGCTATTGTACCCACAACGAGATCCTTCCAGCTCCCCAACATTGCGTATATCAGTGGAGGAATACAGCTAGAATATGAAAATAATTTAGAGCACACTTTAGAGTGTCGAGCAGAAAGCACTTAGATGTTGAATTCAATAACGCAAATAATCAAATGAGTTTTTTTAACATAATATTTTCTTGTATTTGTCAGGGCCATCTTGTTGTTCTGTCAAAGTTGCCTAAAAATGGCTTGATTTTCAATTTCAATTGGGAAATGCCACCCCATTGTACCAAGTTTTCATTGTATTGCAATGACAAGCACAAGTCCCAAATCCCAAAAGAAAAAGCTAGAAAGAGATTATTAAGAAACTTGAACCCCGATGGAAAGTAAAACAGCGAACACCATTGAAAAAACAAATAATTTTATCTATAAATGAAACTAAAAACTAAGAATCATAAATTGGGTCTCCTAGATGTTGCTAAATAGAAAGCATAAATATACTACTTCTTGTTAAATGTTTCAATTCTAAGAATTTGGATTGGTAGGGAAGACATGAACACTCGTTATAGCAATAGCCTTCACTCTACTATTCAACCAAACAAAAAAATTAGAGAAACAAAACTAAAACTGAAACAAAAAATTTAGAGAAAGAAAACTAAAACTGAACAACTTCTTTTGGATTAATTTTGAGAAACAAAACTAAAACTAAAAACCTTTTTTTGAGCTCATCCATTAACCAAGAGAACAAGATAGGACTTGAGAGAGTGAGAGATCAAAGGAATTTTTAGCCTCTCAAGAAGATAGGAGAGAACTACATTCATGAGTACTCACACAAACCCATCACAGGAGGCAGGTTTTCCAAATTTGCGTAGCTTATTCTCTGTAAGGATTCCATCATATAATCAATCAGAAATTCTTTGATATCAAAGGCTTATAACTTGCAAATCCCATATCTTTATCACCTTACATGTGGAATGGAAAGACTGGCAATAGTGATGCCAGACAGAACATCAGACTTCAATAATTTGAAAGAATATTTGGGCGCCCATTCGAAGATGGGAAACACAAACTGTAACCCAAGTATACATTTTCGCGACCTAGACTGATTTTTGAACTGTCTAAATGGATTGTCGAGGAACAACGTTTCCTTCACCGTGTGTTTCACTTCTCGCACGATGCCTTCGCTGGGTGGAACATTCACACTGTGAACAGCCACCATCTCCAAATCTGCATCATTCCTTCCATGCTCCAGTCTTTCCATTGCAGCAATAGAGACTATACTATCCTCCCCTCGTACATCTCAAACTCTTGTTCTGGAGATTCTGTGAATTCAGCGTGCTCATACCTGTTCTCTTTATAGTTGGTTCTTCCCATGTAATGGGTCCCCTTTCATAATCCTTGATTTTCGAGTAGATCGTTGACACCGTTTATATCTTCAATACAATCCCAGGTCCCCAACCGAGAATGGCTGCTATATTCTATATACAAACTTGCTAGAAAAAAATACTAAACCTAATAAGCCTACCCCAGAAGCTAGTTGCACCAGGAGGAATCATCGTTTTACCTGCACTTACATCCCAAGTGTGTAAGACTAGTGTATTGCTTTGATAAAAACAACTGTATTTGTTTTGTTTTTTTGTATTTTTTTGGGTACAGTATGTTTTGATAAATTCAACTTGGTGTTCCTGGAGGTGGTAGACATTATCTCTGATTGGATTTTGGCAACCATGTTTAAAACAGTGACACAAGTTCAAACCAACAAAAAAATGGTTGAGTGGTAATTACTTATTGGTGAAAAAGATTAGAAAACTGTAAATCCGTGAGCTAGAGCAAGGAAAACTCTACAGTAAAATATTCGAACACAGCAAGAAAGCACAAGCAAAATGGTAAAAACAGTCGTAACTTCAAACAGATTTAAAACCAAAAATTAAATGGAAAAAATTATGTAGACCGTAGATATAGGATACATGGATGGCTACGATCGAAGCGACAAAATATAATAGGATAGTGCTAAGGTCCAAATATTTGACCAACAAACTTGTGAGTTTTCTGATTTCCGCGATCCAAAAAGCAATATTTCCGACTTCCGTGATCCGAAAATCGAAAATTGTGAATATCATAAAACCCTTCAAAAAATAACTATATTTCCACTTTCCACAACCCGAATATCGAAAATCAGAAATTGAGAAAGCGACATTTCCTTTGAAAATTATAGTACTTCGGGATCCGAACATCGAAAATCACAAAAAGGAAAACAAACTTCAACGAACCTCCAAAAAATGGATTTCTGCTTCCCGATTTTGGAAAGAGAAAATCACAATCAAGAAAGACAAGTTGGAAAACAAATAAAAATTTATTCTAAAAGTCAATAAATCCAAACAAGCAAGGGTCACTAAGAAAATTTATATATGTTGATCCTCCGATCGCAAATGTCATTAATGTATTTAGTCATGAATTTCTTGAAGTAAAACCTCAGTTGTAGGTCGAGTCAATAGTACCCATAAAACTATTATTAAAATGTAATTTCTAGTCTCCCAAGGTAAGTCAAAAAGGTTTAGTTGCGGAAAGACTCAATATTTTTACCCTCTCGGTGTTCCTATGCACCTTTTGATGCAAATGCTAGTATATAAAGTTATGTAATATGTAGACCATAGGATGGTTGTATAATTTTTTTTCACCCTTGACAACTTTCTATTTGTAAAATAAAAAAAACTAAATAGTCTATAAAACTTAGAATATATATTAAAAAAATTTTAACTTAAAAAATATATTAATTATTATATTTAGTATTAAAGTTGAGAAAGAATAATATATATTAATTATTATATTTGATATTAAAATTGTGAAAGAATAATATAAATAAGAATACCCAAACTTTGACCATCTTTATAAACATTTTCCAATATACACACCTTTAAAATTACTTTATTACCCCAACAAGAATAATCTCCTCCGTCCTTAATTATTATATTTAACCCCTTTTAATTATATATATATATACATATAACTTTTTTAAGTTGTAGAATATATTAATTATTATATTTGATATTATAGGTGTGCAAGAATACTCGACACAAAAGTACCCTACAAACTTGAATTTCTCATACATTAATTCCTCGAATTCCAAAGTTTAAAGAGACCCTCGAAATTTACGATATAACCGATGCCAAAACTTATTTTGAGAGTATATCAAATGAAGTGTTAATCCAATTTATATCAAAGTCGAAAAGACTACCGTTCGAAATTGGAATTCCTCATTAAGCACCACTGACCAGTTTGATGTGGAACCCTGTTTATAGAGATCCGTAGAGCTCTATATAATAAACGGGTAACACTCCTGAATCCTTAGCTTTTTCTTGAATTCAAGTGAAATGGATTCCAATAATAGAACCTCCAGGAATACGAAGAGAGGCCGCGAAGAAATCGAACACGCAGCCATTACGACCAACTCCAACTGGATATACAGAAACTGGCCGCCCCCACAGGCAGAATTTCATCCTCGGAGCAACAAAATAAGCAAAACCTCCGGCGGTACCTTTTCTGGTGGAGTGAACGCAGGGAACAAAAGAGCGTTCACAGATATGAAGTCGAGAGCACAAGAAGGAAAAGGCGACGCCAGGATCAAGCTTCCCACGTTCTGTGAGGAACAACCTGTGATTGTGAGGCCAAAGTCCCGTGAAATTGGTCGATCCATAGGCAAGCCACCCCGGCCTGAACTCGAACCCAGGACCAATAAGATAATATACAACACCTCTACGCGGAGTGCTCCAGCGCCCAGTCTGCTGCCACCGCCACCGGTGAACGAAAAGAAGCCGGTTAATTGGCGGCTGGCCTGTTTTATGGCAAACGAGTATGTCAACAGTGGTACATTGCTGGGTAGGCTGTGGCCACCGCCATCGCCGCAGGATTCGAACACCGTCCGTCCGGATAATAAGAACAAATCCAAGCCGTCGGCTTCCGAAGAAGGAGAAAGCCCGGAAATCAGAAAAGAGAAAGAAAGGGTGCATTATATTGTTGCAGATTTTCTCAGATCTGGCGACGCCCATATTCCCGGGATTTTTAATCCTTCTCAACTCGCTGTATGGCTGGGACTGGAACTCTGATTATTTGATGGATTTGGGTCTTTTACTCATTAGGTTTTAAGAAAAATAAGTCCCCTTGATTCGTGGTGATTTTTGTGACTGATTTCTTTCCTTGGGTAAGATGGACCTACTAGTATTAATGGTTTTATTATTTTGGTAAAAATTGTTTTATGCTATAAATGACAATTGTAAAAGTATATTATATTATAAATTGTTTTTATTATTTTGTTAAATGGAAAAAAGTGAAAATATGAAGATGTGTATTATTTTGTTAAATGGGAAAAAGTGAAATTATGAAGACGTGTATTATTTATTTGGTCAAAAGTAATGGGTAAAAATTGTTTTAGGCTATAAATGACAATTGTAAAAGTATATCGTATTATAAATTGTTTTTATTATTTTGTTAAATGGGAAAAAGTGAAATTATGAAGATGTGTATTATTTTGTTAAATTGGAAAAAGTGAAATTATAAAGACGTGTATTATTTATTTGGTCAAAAGTAATGATAAAATTTTATTTTTTTATTCATGTATTAAATTGAAGTTATCAAAATGCTTTCTGAATTTTGATATGCAATAATAAATAAATTAGAGAAAATAATGCCAATTTTCCATCTATTCTTTAATGATAGAGTTGTTCTTTTAAATTTAAGGAAAAGTTTATAAGTGGCTTGTATTTTCTTAAAAAAATATGAACATATTCTACACAAAATGCATTGTGGGTGCACATTTATTTTTAATTTGTGATGAAAAATTATATTTTATTTTAATTTTCAAAACCAACTGTTGAAAACTTTAAATTCATTTTCTACACATGTATATGCACGTAAAAAAAAAATTCCCTCGTTACAAAAATTGAAAAATAAAAAATACCAAAGCATCCATTGTCTTGGGTTATATGTTTTTTTTTATTTTTTTTGTTATGCTATTGTTTTATCTTTGCATTGATTCAAAGTTGTGGACACGGTTTTATAAGTATAAGTTTTATAAGTAAACTAGCGTAGATCCAAATCCTAGGCTCTATAAGCATCAAGATGGATCAAATCTCTCGAGGTGCAAACTCTTCTTAGGTATAAATTGATTTGATTCAAACCAAATGACACATCTTTTTATTTAAGGTCCACATATAATTTTATTATTATTGATATTTAATATTATTTATGGCCGACATATAATATTTTTTATTTTGTTAGGAATGCACATTGCATAGTTCCCCACTCCTATAATCATGGGTTATAAAACCATTTGCAAGGCCCTCCTAAACCATGTAGAATAAAACCATGGATTGTTTAGGAGGCCTTGCACATGGTTTTAAAACCATGTGCAAAGCCAACATCTTTTTGTGGATAATTCAATTTTGTGTTTTTTTCTTGACCCACATATTTTTTTACGGATAATTAAATTTTTACTTTTTTATTGTTTTGTTAGGTAGTAATATTACAACATCTCCCCCATATTAGATTGTTTTTGTGGCCGACATTTATTTTGGCCTATTAGAAAATTTAGTTTTTATTAATAAAAATAACTTTACCAAAGTGATATTATTTTTTATTTTGTGTTACAAAATCTCTCCCATAATATTCACTACCACTATTATTTTTTGCCGACATGTTACAAACGTTACATCACGTTACAAGATCTCTCCCATAATATTCACTATCACATTATTTTTTGCCAACATGTTAGTAACGTTACATCACGTTACAAGATCTCCCTCATACTGGGCTGTAGAGTGCCTCTCGGCACAATAACAAAAAATTATCATTTGAAATTTCATGCCAATGAATAGATGATTTGATGACAAAACCATTGCTATGAAGTCTTTTGAATTTTTTTTTTAAAAGTTTGTATCATATTTAATTATTATTCAACATGTGCACATGTACAAAATATATATAATTTAAATGAAGTCCATGGATTATTTTTTAGTAATGATCAAGTTCATTCTCACTCCACTAAGCAAAGAAAGTCGTTAAAAAATCAACCACAACTACTTAAGCCAACCAACATAATTTCTCCGCAAGAGGGCACAAAATGATTTGTTAGTATAAGATAGGATTGTTGGGTTAGGAATCCAAATAATTCTCATCATTCATTTCTCACATGAAACATCATTGTTGTGTAGAAACAATATTTGAAAACCCTTCATAATCAAGAGGAAAAGAATTCCTGGGGAAAGAGGCATCATTCCAAAGAAGTTAAAACCCGAGGTAATGTATTTATGTTCTCTTAAAGGTCCTTCCCAACACTCATTTAAAATAGAAATACAATACGAGGGATAACTTATTTCCCCCCACTTGAAGAATGTTCTTAGTAGCCAAATCATAGGATATTTTCCCTATAAGTTATTTGTTATTGATCAAGAAGGATCCAAATGTGCTTATCAATCCCCAATAAGACGGGATGGAAAAGAAAAGTTGTGATCTCCCTTGAAGAAAGCTTTCAAAGAATCCTCCCCAATGATATAGACATGGAAGTAATCCTTGGACATGAGTCATCTCTCTTATATGACTAGAAGGAGGAGGTCAGGGAGTCTTCAATTGATCTCTTTAAGTAACCTATTGATATGTTTCATGATTGCTCTCCTTTGATATCTTAGATAAGCCACGTCAATTTTTAGAATCCTTCATTTATGAGGAGGCAGCAAAACATTAGGTTTGAAAGAGGTAAATGTTATGGCCATAAGCTAGTGACACCTTTTTCACACCCAGGAGGCTGGCTTGGGTGCTCACATGGGCATGACGGTTCTATCAACAGACTAGGAATGTGGCACCTTGCCCACGTGACATGACATCTTGCAGAGCACGTGGACCTAGCAAGGACACGCTCCCACAAACGAATCCCATGCTCACCCCTTGGCGCTTGGCAAGCCCAAGTGCGTGACACCTTGTCATTTCATCGGTTGACATCACACTTGAGTAGAAGCGCTCGTTGATGGAAAGGGAACACCTTGAGGGAGCTAGAGTAATGACACCACATGACGAAGGCACATCCCTTGGACTGAGCTTGGAAACAACCTTGGTCACCCAAGAGATGCACTCATGGGAGCGCCCGGTTAGAGGGGGTCTGTTGGACTGAGTGCCCACTAGAAGGTGCGCCCCTACATGACGACACCCACACTTGAACTGCGTTGATGGAAGACGCTTGCATAGGAGCACTCGACGCCTAATGACGATGCTACTAAAAAATGAAGCACGCATATGAAGTGGACCTTGGCGAGGAGAGACACGTTGGATAGAAGTTGACATTCACGCTAAGGAAGCTCATGCGCCCACTTTGGAATGCTATAAATATGCGACACTCATTTGGAAGAAGACATCCAAGTCAAGTTGGACAAGTGGAAGTGACAATTCATTTGGAAGACGAGCTAGGGAGGGTTTCCAAGCGAGTGGCAACGAAGGTTGCTAACGCAAGATTAACTCAGAAAAACTCAGCAGGGTTGTAGCAAAGTGCAGTTTGGAAAGACAACACTTGTGATGAGTTAACAATAGCTTAGAAATAGTTAACATAGGCTACAGGGGTTGGCTTCGTTGACAATCTTGGGAGATAGACGCCCGTGGAGGGGTTAGCTCATCTTTTGTGTATTTTTGTAACAACTGTGTGGCAGCTAGTTTGGGTGCACACCCATAGCTCTGTCGATTTGTGGCAACTCCATTCTTGAACTGTTCTTATAATATAAGTTTTTGGGGTTGGCCGATTTGGAAACCCCACCTTTACATTGTGTTGTGTTTTACTTCATTGCACTGTGTAATGATAATTTGGTTAAGTATGTGGGTAAACAGTTAATAAGTAAACGTGAAAACAATACAAGTTTTAAAGGAAGGTTTCTGCATGTTAGGCGTAGTCCATTGTAGTGCGTCTGAGTTGGTCTTACCCTTGGAACACTTCCAAAAGGTGTTGTATGCCCAATAAGACTACTCAAAAAATTGATTGTGTTATCGTGGCAAAGCGACTTTGGAGCCATAAGTCAAAGTTAGTCGAGGAGGTCGTAGCACTAATAGGGTTATCGCAATTTGGGAGACTTGGTGTTTTTTGTCAAAAACGTGAAACCAACCAGTGGCTAGAAAAGGAGTTCATTTGGTGTGACTTATCTGCAGAAGTCGATAGTCATTGGAAGAACACTGGCACATAATTACGCTCTTGGAAAGAGTGCCAAGAAGAAGTGCACTGGTAATGACTCACCATAGAGAAGATCACTTAAAAGGTGCTCTCAGGGAAAGGCTCCCGCAGGAGCGTCCATCACAGTGTGGTAATGATTAGCGTACTTGGAAAATAAAAGCATTCGTGGAAGGTTTGCATGAGAGCAACGGTAGCATGTCTCCTTGAAGGCGTGCACCCACAACACATCAGAACACCCATGAACGAAACGCTCAAGGTAGGAGCACTCGACGAAGTGCTAAGGAGAAGCACTCGCGATAACAGAGACGCAGTGCCCACATATGAGCACTCTCAGGGGACGCCAACCATGCGCTAGGTGAACATGCTTGGTAGGAACAGTTAGCGCTCGCGAAGGTTCACTCAAGGAAATGTGCAGAGGAGAACCCATCACAACGCGCATCAGTTGGAGACGTGCTCTAGCAGAATGTGTGAGAGCTCTTACCAACACTGTGCATGCTCAGAAAACTTAGACAAAAGCATGTTTCAGCAAGTGCGCTTGGCAGAATATTTTAGAAGCGCGCCTAGGGTGTGCTCAACAACCCTTAGCAAGTGCGGTCTGGTAGAAAACATTGTTGGGTGGCTTGGGATAGGTGCGTTTCAGCAAAAAGTGACGACAATGACACAGAGGTGCGTTTTGAAGAAGAAGTTCAATTGACCTTAAAAACAAAGGTGTTTTGCTGAAGCACTTTCAAGAAAAGTGAGTACATCAGGAGGATCCAAATTATGAACAAGAAGGCATCTTAGACAGACTTGTAACTTATCTAAGCGAGTATCCTAAGGGAGGAAATTAGTAGACAAAAGCAGAAAACGAACGAATAGGACAAAGAGTTAGCTAATCGAAACTTGGAAAAAGTAAAGGTTGGAATGGGGAAGAAAGCTGCAGAGATGATTTCTGATTCAGACGTAGAGCTAGAAGATTCTTCTGATGGAGAGGAGTTCATTCATGGGGATCTTGAACCAAATGATTCAAAAGTGAAGCGTAGGCTCAACACTCTTGAGAAGAACATGGGGCAGTTTTATGAAGCGCTCTATGGTCATGGAGAGAAGTCTGCATCTTTGATGAGCGAGCTGGATCGGATGCGGAAGGATTTTAATGAACATGTGAACAAATGCAAAGAGGAAACAGATGTGTTGCAAGCAACCGTTCAGAAAGATATAGAAGGTAGAGTCAAGAAGCTTTAAGCATTGGCAGAACATATTCATCTTCAACTAAAGGAGCAAGATGAAACCATTGCACTAGCGAAGCGACCGTTGGCTAGTGGTCCTAGCACAACGACAACCATGAAGACTCAGATGAAGGAACCATAATCGTTTGATAGGACACGTGATGCTAAGTTGCTTGGAAACTTCTATTGGGACTTGGAGCAGTACTTGGATCAGATGAAAGAAATTTTAGACGAGGCTAAGGTGAATGTTGTTGCCCTGTTTCTGATAGGCACATCCAAGTTATGGTGGAGAAACCATGTGGGAAACGTGGCTACGAAAAAGGTGACTGAACGAATTGATAATTGGGAGAAAATGAAGACAACTTTGAAGGAACAAATTGGTCTAGGGAACCAAGGATGGATCGCATGAAACGATCTTATGAGGCTTAAGCACAGTGAGAAGATCTAGGCCTACATCAAATCTCACACCACCGTTATGTTGGAGATAAAGGATATGAGTGATGAGGATTGTTTATACCACTTCATGAAGTGTCTATAGAATTGGGTGCAAGATGACTTGCGATGCCAAGGAGTGAAGACCCTTGTCGAAGCCATTGCAGCTGTAGATAAGTTGCTTGACTTCTGAGGAGATGAGAAAAATGAAGCCAAGAGAAATGAGGATGGAAACAAAAAATGCTACGGCAAGTTTAAGAAGAAACAAAAAGGAAATCCTAAGACAGGGAACAAGAGGGACGAGGAGGAACCTAAGAAGGATAATGTTCCCAAGGATAAGGCTAAGAAGATTTCTTGTTACATATGTGAGAAGGATCACTACGTAAAGAACTGTCCTTTGTGACCACAGAAGTTAGCTGCAGTAGAATAAGAGGGTCATTCGGTTGGTGTTCTATAGGTGTTGAGTGCATTCTTGGAGGAGACGGGAGTATTGAAGGAAACACACTTCACCAAACTAAGTTACCTTCCTGCAAAGCTAAATGGACAACGGGTTTTTACATATTTTGATATTGGTGCTACACATAACTTCGTCAAGGAAGAGATAGAGAAACGAATCAATATGCATATTGATATAATAATGAATATGTTCAAGTAAGTTAACTCAAAGGTTGAGAGGGTGATTGGCTTGGAACACCAAGTACCTTTGAAGATTGGAGAGTGGTTGGGAGTGATCACCTCACAGTCGTTCCTCTTGACAACTTTGATGTTGTGCATGGATAGGAATTCATGAAGAAGGAGAAGGAAGATCTTATGCCTCACTTAGAGAGTTTGGAATTTCTTGCAATAAAGACACCCATCTATGTGTGGAAAATAAATATTTTACCGGGAGAACAGAAGATGATTGCATTGGAAGCATCCACTCTCATCGTAGCATCAAGGAAGATTGATGGAGAACGGTGCTGGGAGTGCATTGGCTTAGAGGAAGTTGCACGATTGGAAGAGTGACTTTCTTCTAAGGAGTCAGTTGGTTTGTTGGAGCAATGATTAACGACCTTAGAGAAGGTTATGGAAATCACCTTAACGAGTTTGGAGGAACTCACCAAGTTTTGCAAAGGTGTGGATGAACAACAGTTTGGTAAGGATGTTGAGCTAGCTACAATGCTAGCATAGGAAGAGGACACTTTGGTTGCAGCAAGTGCATGTCTAGATGACCCAGAAGCACAAATATTGTTTGAAGAAGGGAATGGAACCATTAGTGGAAGCATGCCACTTCTCCTCTATCTGAGCTAGAAATAGGAAAGATGACATAAATCTGAGAAGAATAAGGGTGATGGTCGGGAGGACCATCCTCCCAAATTTCCTGGCTAGACGCTAGCATGACTCGGCCCCTACCCTTGGCGAAGGTAGGTAGGTTGTGGACACTTCTTGGTGAAGCGCATTGAAAAAAATGAAAACGCCAAACCTTGGATGAGGAGAGTAGGATTTGTTCAAACAATGGAGAAGTCACTGAGTGTAGAGCTTATGGAGAGAGGACTAGAAGATAGAGACCGATAGAGGTTGATCGGATGGATTGATCACCCAAACAGTGAAGGTGATAGAGGGAAATGAAACTGGATACTGGCATAGTGACGCACATGAAAAGGGGACTTAGCAGAAAAAGTCTGGTGCAGTTAACAATAGTATCGTTTGGATGCAGTAAGAAATCCACACACCTTTTGAGGATGAAAACAACTTTGATGGGGGATAGTTTTATGGCCATGAGCTAGTGACACCTTCTTCATGCCCAAGAGGCTGGCTTGGGCACAAACATGGGCATGATGGTTCGATCAACAGACTTGAAAAGTGGCAACTTGGCCAAGTGACATGACACCTTGTTGAGCACATGGACCTAGTAAGGATGTGCTCCCACAAATGAACCCCATTCTCACCCCTTGGTGCTTGGAAATCCCAAGTGTGCGCCACCTTGGAATTTCATTGGTTGGAAGCATGCTTGAGTAGAAGTTCCCGTTGATGGAAAGGGAACACCTTGAGGGATTTGGAGGAAAGAAACCACATGACGAAGGTGTATCCCTTGGAGTGCACCCGACAGCCACCTTGGTCACTTGAGAGATGCGCTCATGGGATCCCCTGGTTAGAGGGGTCTGTTGGATCAAGTGCCCATTGGAAGGTGCTCCCCTATATGACAACACCCAAACTTGAAGTGCGCTGACAAAAGACGCCCGTGGAGGAGCTCCTGATGCCCAATGATGACGCCACCGAAAAATGAAGTGCACGGATGAAGTGGACCTTGTCGAGGAGAGGTGTGTCTTCTAGAAGTTGACATGTGCTCTAAGGAAGCTAGTGCAACCACCTTGGAACGCTATAAATATGCGATGCTCATTTGGAAGAAGAAATCCAAGTCAAGTTAGACAAGAGGAAGTGACAAGTCATTTGGAAGATGAGCTAGGGAGGCCTTCCAAGCGAATCACGATGAAGGTCGCTAATGTAGGCTTAACTCGAAAAAATGCGGCACGATTGTAGCAAAGTGAGGTTTGAAAATCTAGAACTTGTGACAAGTTAACAGTAGTTAACACAGGCTATAAGGGTTGGATTCGTTGACATTCTTAGGAGCTAGACACCTGTGAAGGGGTTAGCTCATATTTTGTGTATTTTCATACCAACGGTATGGAAGCTAGTTTGGGTGCACACCCAGAGCTCTGTCGGTTTATGGCAACTCCATTCTTGAAATGTTCTTATAATACAAGTTAACAAGGTTGCCTTGTTCGAAAACCCCACCTTTACATTGTGTTATGTTTTACTCGATTGCATTGTGTAATGATAATTTGGATAAGTATGTGGGTAAACAGTTAAGAAGTAAATTTGAAAACGATACAAGTGTTAAAGGAATTTTTTCGTAGGTTAGGCGTAGTCCGTTGGAGTGCATCTGAGTTGGTCTTACCCTCATAATGCTTCCAGACAGTGTCGCACGCCCAATAGACTACTCGAAGAAGTAAGCCTGCTATTGTGGTTGTGACAGTAAAGATGTTAAATGCCGTGCAAAAAGTGGTTCTTGGCTAACAAGAGAAGTTAGTTACAAATTCCAAGTGGATCCATAAAAGATCAAGATTCTTGTTGACAATTAGAGAAGTTTGGAGCTCTCAGAAAATCCTATGCTCTATGAAAGGTAGGATCACATCAAGAGGAAGTATCACCATGTCTGGTACATGGTGCAATATGCTTATCAAGTAGATAGTTTACTATTGTATTGACTAAGCCTCGATTGAATTCTAAGTACTTCTGATACAAGCTTAGTGTTGCTGAGAATGTCTCTCTTACTGAGAGTGGGTGTTAAAAATGGTGTAGTTGCGAGACCCATTCTTAGGGAGGATGGTACCCTAGTTAGATAACTAGGGTGGAGTAAGACCCTAGAAGATACCGTAGGGCCCCTAGTAGTCTCTTAGGGTTCTTGGTCTGGGACCAAGCAGGTTGATTCCATGGGAAAGTCCCTAACACATGGTTAGGTCCCCTATATGCCTCTATGGTTCTTGGACTTGGACCAGGTAGTTTCTTTGTCCGGGACCAAGCAGATCTTGCAGGTAGACATAGAGACTTTCATGGTCTAAGACTAGGTATATTTATGGTCTGGGACCAAGTAGTTCCTACACGTACATTCCTGGTTAGTTAACAAGATGGATCTTGGTCAAGTTGAACAAGATAATTATGTGTGGTGTCCTCTCTCCTATTCGGTTACTGCTAGGATGTTTCTCAAGGGTCTCACCACCCCTTGATAATGTCACCTGCACCTGACCCTTAGGAGCAGTATTAAGGACCAGAAGATCACATCATGAGTTTGGATCTTCTCCTTATACAGTGATGATATATATATATATATATATATATATATATACACACACACACTTTGACAGATAAAAAAAGATTAAATTCCTTGGTCTTGTTGTTCCTATGGGTAAAATGGGTTGTTTCTCCACCCTTATGGTACATTGTGGTCTTATTGGTATAAGGGTTGCATTACCTTATTACTATGACCTCTTTGGTTGACGTATGGTCCTTTATCTTTTACTTAGTCCTCACCCCCTTGTTGTGAGTACCTTTGGTATGATGGCTTTTATTTTATTGTTTTATTGTAATTGATCATATGACCTTTAGTACCCTATTCTAAGTTAACCTAATATTATTTTTTTATTTTATTGGAAACTATCTTAAAAATTATGGGTTATCTAAGAGAAATTTCTAGAATTCTTGTCAAGATTATAAATTAAGTTTCACTTCTCCATTTTTCATGTGGCATATGGACAAGAAAGAAAATCAGATCTGACTCTTTGTCTACTTTAGAGTTTGTTGTTGCTATTTTTTCTTAACAATATTGTTGTTGCTTAACATCTAAGGTTATTGCTGCTTTGAATTGATGTCTTAGGTTTGTGCTTCTCTTGGAGTGGTTCGTGGTTGTCCTACTGCTATTTTTAGTAGGTTGTGGCTCCATTACTCTTAACCAGGACTATCTGTGACATCCTTGCTGTTGTTTCTATCAGAAGTGACCACATTGCTCCTCTTTGTGGGATGTATATCCTCTCTTGGACTGGTAAATTGGACGTCACCTTATTTGGGGATTCCAACACCTTATTTATGGCCTTTATGACTAGGATGTGACTATGTATGCACTCTAAGTTTGGCTTGTGTCGTGTGTATTCCCTTGAAGGGTTGGGTTGTGACTGTTTATGCCCTCTAGGACTGTGTCATAATCTGTGTAAGCTCTCAAAGGGATGGGACATGACTATGTATTCCCTCTAGGGTTGTGCCATTACCTATAAGCCCTCAAAGGGATGGGTCATGGCTACTTAAAGTATTCTGGGGTTGGGATGTGTCTATTAACAACCTTTCTAAGATTGAACTGTGACTGATGGTGACCTTCATGCTGGACTGTGACTATGGTGTCCCTTTCCCTATTGAATCATATTTGTTAATAGCCTTCTAAGGATGAATTGTGACTATTTGTCACCTCTTTTATTGGGTCGTGTTACCTTCCTACTAGACCGTGACTATGACTTTATCCAATTTGTTGAAACATGGCTAGTTAAAGCCTTTAAGGCTGGGTCGTGACATCTTCCTACTAAATTGTGACTCTTTTATATGCCCCTTGGGTTGGGCATGACTATGGTTATTTCATTCTAGCATGTCGTGACTATTTGGATGATTTTTGGACTAGGTTGTCTTTATTTTGGTTGGGTCATGATTGTACATAATATATTCTAGCTTGTCCATGGCCTATGGTTCCCTATCCTAGCTTATCTATGACTCTGTTAAACCATAGATGATGGGTGAGTAATAGTGGTAAGTGTTCTAGAGGGAGTTGTGGCTTTTAGGGTGCCCATTTGTGGTTTGGTCCGAGTATCATTGTTGCTATCCTAATGAGATCATCTCACTTGGTGACTGGGATTTATTACTGTATGTATCTAACCTAAACCCATGGAACTTTAACCTTCTCTCTTTCAAAGTATGACTTATGACAGCTTGTCCTATAGTGACAAGAGATTACTCAATATATTTGAGTATAAGGAAAATTCAAACCATATATATTCAACATTTGTTCTTTAATTACCATGTATTAGTTTCAATGTAATTTTTTCTATTGTTTTCTTCTGGATATTGGAAATGATAATCCATATCAAGGACTAACTTAAACACAATGACCAACAGAATGTTAAATTTGAAAGAGATGAAAATTATGTTTAAGTTTAGTACAATAGTACTCTCCTAGATCTAGATTTAGTTTTTAGATATGTTTATGCATTAAAGTATAAATTTTAATTGTTCTTTATATTAACCATAACCTAACTCAAAATTTAACATGCTATTGGAGCTTAGGGATTGTAGTTAACTCTGTTGTTTAGTCTAAATTAGTCTAGAATAATCCTAAGATAAGGGTTTCAACATTATATAACTAACAATAAGGATTTGAATTTATTTTGGCCGTCAAAGTGATAAAGATGATAAAGATATGAGATGGAACTTATTATTTAAGTAGATTTAAAATCAATATTTCTGAGGCATCTAAAGAAAGAGATGTGTTATTTCAGTCTATATCAGAAAATGGATTTGATAGAATGAGAAATTTATGACCCCTTGAAGAGACCAACAAATGCCAGAAGGCTTGATTCAAGCATATTTTATATGATGAGTGAGAAAGCTTACTTAACTCTTCATATGATTGAATCTTGAGATCATAAATATGATATCTTCTAGTTGATCATTTCTTGTGTAAATGAGTTCCTTGGCTCGTTATGATTAGATTTGCATAGGGAAGTAAGAATTAATTTATGATCTTGATCAAATATGTTAAATTATCCTAGTTTATACTAACAAGTGTGATGTAGAATGAGATCTTGAAAAGTATATTATTTAAGAAGTGCATTCTCATATTTAAAGGACATTGGTGTAGAATTCTTAATCATTGTTTGTGATGCATTGATAAATGTAATATGAATTTGCAAGTGCAAAGAAGCTTAGAGCTTGTTCAAGTATTTATCATAATATCATGTCTATGGTTATGATCTAACCTAGATTTTGCTAATGCATATATATTATTAACGATATGATGTTGACAGCACAAAGAGCACTTGTTCAATTTGATGTCAAGATCAAATATGCACAATGAGATTTCTGCATAAGGGCGTATATAAAGAGGGAGGAATTTCTACCCCAACTTGTTTATTCCTTTCATTTCCATAACATGTCCATATGGTATTGAAAGAATTTAGATAGATTCTTATGAATGATAAGATCCACAAGAGGAGGAGGATGTGACAAGTGATGAATGTTTGTAGATCTTGTTTATGCTTAGAATTAAATGCACAACTCAAGAGGAAGATGAGTGCTCAGGTATAGAAAGAGAAAGAGGCCCCACAAAATGAAAGATCAGTTATGCTAGATGTTCATCTTCCTAGATGTGAGCATGGAATCGACAAAAGAGAAACTGTCAAGAATGTTTTATTGATCAAGAGGGATCCAAATGTGATACTTAATCCCCGACGAGATGGGATTGCAATGAAAAGTTGTGATCTCCCTTGAAGAAAGTTTTCAAAGAATCCTCCCCGGTATTATAGACATGGAATTAATCCAAGGACATGAGTCATCTCACTTAGATGAGCAGACGGAGGAGGTTAGGGAGGCTTCAGTTGATGTCTTTGAGTAACCTATTGAGATTTTTATGATTTTTTTGTTTTCATATCTCACACAAGCCACACCACTTTTTAGAATCCTCGATTTATGATAAGGAAAGGAAACATCAGGTTTGAAAGAGGTAAATATGTTAAATGACATTCGAAAAGTGGTTCACAACTAACAAGGGAACTTAGTTACAAATTCCAAGTGGATCCATATAAGATCAAGCTTCTTATTTACATTTAGTGTTGTTTAGAGTTCTCAAAAAATCTTGTTCTCTATGACAGGTAGGATAAAATCAAGAGAGAGTATCACGATGTTTGGTCCATCATGCAATATGCTTTGTGAATTAGATAGTTTACTGATGATATGTCTAAGCCTCCATCAAAGTCTAAGTACTTCTGATACAATATTAGTGTTGCTGAGAATGCCTCTCTTATTGATAGGGGGTGTTAAAGATAGTGCAGTTGCGAGACCCATTCTCAGGGAGGATGGTACCCTAGTTAGTTAACTAGGGAAAAGTAAGACCCTATAAGGTACCCTAGATGCCCCAATAGTCTCCTGGGGTTCTTAGTCTAGGACCTAGTAGGTTGATGGCATGGAAAAGTCCCTAACACATGGTTAGGGCCCCTATATGCCTCTAAGGTTCCTGGAATGAGCCAATTTCTTAGTCTGAGACCAAGCATATCCTGTAGGTTAAGTTAGAGACATTCCTAGTCTAGGACCAGGCATATTTTTGGTCTAGGACCAGTCAATTCCTGTAGGTACATTCCTGTCTAGTTAACCAGGTGGATCTTGGTAAATTTGACCAAGGTAATGATGTTTGATGTCTTCTCTCATATTTTGTTATTTCTAGGTTATTTCTCAAGGGACTGACCACCCCTTGATGATGTCACAGACACCTAACCCTTGGGAGCAGTATTGAGGAACAAAGGATCACATCATCATTTTGGGTCTTCTCCTTATATAGTGATGATACACACACACACACACACACACACACACCTTGAGAAAAATAAAATATTAAAGTCCTTGGTCTTGTTGGTCCTATGGGTATAAGGGTTGTCTCGCCTTCTTATTATGACCCCTTTGGTTGACTTATGGTCCTTTATATTTTACTTGGTCCTAGCACCCTTATTGTGTGTACCTTTGGTATAATGAATTTTATTTTATTGGTTTGTTGTTATTGAACATATGACCTTTAGTACAATATTCTAAGTCAACCTAATATTATTTTTTTATTTTATTGGTACCTATCCTAAAATTTATGGGTTACCTTTGAGACCTTTCTGGAAGTCTTATCAATATTATAGATTAAGTTTCGCTTCTCCTTTTTTCATGTAGCATCTCGATAAGAAATAAAAATAGATCTGACTCTTTGTCTGTTTTAAATTTTGTTGCAGCTTGTTTTACTTGACGATCTTGTTGGTGATTAACATCTAGGGTTATTGTTTCTTTGATTTGATCTCTTAGGTTCTTGCTACTCTTGGAGTGGGTCATGACTCTCATGTTGTTGTTTTTAGTAGGTTGTTACTTCATTGCTCTTGAACGGGCCTATCTGTGACATCCTTGTTGTTTTTCATGTAGGTCGTAACCACAATTATCCTCTTTTTGGTATGCTTATCCTCTCTTGGACTGCTAACTTGGATGCCACCTTATCTGTGGTTGTGAAAATCTGATTTGTGACCTTCTTTGGTTGGGTCGTGACTGTGTATGCCCTCTAAGGAAAGGTCATGACCTGTGTAATCTTTCAAAGGGATGGGACATGACTATGTATTCCCTCTAGGGATGGGATGCGACCTATGTAATCCATCAAAGGGTTAAGTCGTAACTGTGTATGCCCTCTATGGTTGGGACGTGACCTATGTAATCCCTAAAAGGATTGTGTCGTGACTGCTTTAAGTCTTCTAGGGCTGGGATGTGTCTATTAGCAGCCTTTATAGGGTTGCATTGTGATTGCTAGTGACCTTCTTGCTAGACTGTGACTGTGGTGTCCCTTTCTCTCTTGAACCATTCTTGTTAACAACATTATAAGGTTGAACTGTGAATGTTAGTCACCTCTTTTGTTGGGTTTTGTTATCTTCCTACTGGACTATGAAAATGGTTTTATCCACTTTGTTGAGGATGTTGGGAGCCTTTAATGTTGGGTTGTTACATCTTCCTACTAAGTTGTGACTATTTTGTATGCCCATTGGGCCGGGCATGACTATTGTTATTTCCTCTTAACAGGTCGTAACTATCTGGATGATTTTTTAATTGGGTTGTGACTATGTTGTCTCTATTTTGTCCAGTCATGACTATACATAATATCTCCTATCTTGTGCATGGAATGCGGTTCCCTATCCTAGCTGATTTATCACTATGTTAAACCCTAAATGATAGGTCAATAATAGTGGTAAGTATTCTAGAGGGATCCATGAATTTTACGGTGCCTATATTTTGTTTGGGTTGAGTATCATTACTGTTATCCTAATGAGATCATCACACTTGGCGACTGATATTTGTTACTATATGAATCTAACATAAACCCATATCACTTTTGTTGATGTAATTGTAACTTCAAAAGATATTTTGATGTATATTACTATTGTATAGTGTTGTACCCCCATTGGAGATGTGTTTCCCTCCTTTTGATATGCCATCATTATGTATGGTCACTGAGATAAACCCCTCATTGTAAGTTGGGGCAATATTCCCCAGTTTAAATACAATCAAATGTACTTTGTATATTTCTATTTAGGTCAGACCCAAAGATTACCTAGACGACCTATTTATTTGAGTTAGTTACTCAATAGAAGAATATAAATAGGGAATCACCCTCCTCATTTGATGCATACACTCATTCACTCTCTAATGCGTGCATTAGGAGAGAGAAGAAAATGCGTAGGAAGAGAGAGAACTAAATAAAAAATATTGTTCTTTGGTTATTCCATCTTGTGATCTTGTATTTGTGATAGAACTATTCTAACAAAGTTTGTGGGGTTTTCTCCTTTATGGTTTCCCTAGTAAAAATATATGTGTCTTGTGTATCTTTGATGTATTGTTGTACTTGTTATTCTTTCATATAAATATCCTAAGTGAATTCAATTAGAAACAATAAAATGGTATCAAAGCCACTCTGAAAGAAATCATTGTGTAGTTGAATACTGCTACAATGGAATCTACTAAATATTAGGGTTTCATGCCTCATCTGGTATGAAAAAAAACCGGCTCTGTGATGCCTTACCTAGTATGAAAAAGGACTAGCTCTAAGAAGGCTCATATAGTGTGAAAAAGGACTAGCTCTGAGTAGCTACCACATCTGGTATGAAAAAGGACCAGCTCTATGATGCCTCATCTAGTGTGAAAAAGGACCAGGCCTGTGATGCCTTGCCTAGTATGAAAAAGGACTAGCTCTGAGAAGGCTCATCTAGTATGAAAAAGGACTAGCTCTGAGTAGCTTCCACATATGGTATGTTAAAGGACCAGCTCTGTGATGCCTCATCTAGTATGAAAAAGGACCAGCTCTGTGATGCCTTCCCTAGTATGAAAAAGGACTAGCTCTCAGAAGGCTCATCTAGTATGAAAAAGGACTAGCTCTGAGTAGCTGCCACATCTGGTATGAAAAAGGACCAGCTCAGTGATGCCTCATCTAGTATGAAAAAGGACCAGCTCTGTGATGCCTCATCTAATATGAAATAGGAATATCTCTGAGATGATACATCGAGTATGAAAAAGGACTAGCTCTGTAGAGGTTCCTATGATGAGAAGAATCAAGAGATAGCACCTGTAATGATGCCCAGTGATGATCCAGATCAAGTGATGATGATCCAGATCCAGTGATGATGATCTAGCAGTGATGATCCAGATCTAGTGATGATCCAGATCCAGTGATGATAGCCAGTGATGATCTAGATCGAGTGATGATGCCTCATGATGATCCAGATCCAGTGATGATTTCCCATGATGATCCAGATCCGATGACTTGAAGATGAAGATGACTTGAAGAATCAGAGGACCTGAGATGTAGATGACAAGATGATCCAGTTGATACAAAGAAGAAGACCAATGCTGAAAATTGTGTCAAAAGAATACCTTCCTAGTTAAGAGGGAGTGTTGATGTATTTGTAAATTCAGAATGTATTCATCTATGTATCTTATGTATTATAACCCGATGTTTATTCTGGGATGTATCTATAATGTAATTGAGTCATGCTGTCATGCCCCGATGTTCCAATCGGGAGAATCAATAATGTAAACAAGTCATCTCAAGTCATAGTGAGTAACCCTCTAATTGTTTAAGGGTTAAAGTCCCCGTAGTTCCGAGGCACTAGGGTTATTAGACTCTCCTAGTAGAGGTTGGCCCTGGTAGTGTTTTAGTCACATAGAGATTAGTATAAATAGAGAAGTGGAGTCTCTATTTATCACACAACTCATACACACTCAAGTGTAGAGCATTGTTGAGGAAGGAGAAGACACTGGGGCTAGATAACAAGAAGGTTACTGCTGTCAGGAGATCACTTACTATTTTGGGGCTTTTCTATTTTGGTGCTGATTCTATCTCTGAGGAAGTTGCGGGGTTTTCACCATTTATGGTTTCCTCGAGGATAAACACTGTGTTCATTGTCTCTTGTGTTTGATTGTTGTGCTTGTTATTCTCTCAGTAAAGATCCTAATATAATGCTAGCTTAATGATGAAATTCTAACATTGCCTATGTGATATCTTGCTTACATGGGGGCGCCGAGGAGCAACTGAAGGAAGATCCGTGGAACAACAAGTGCTAGAAGTAAGAAACCATTGCATTTATGTCTTTGAATGGAGGCCAACATTCATTGAAAACACTTCACTGATAAAATCTCTTAGGATGCTGGACTTTTTGTTGTATGTTTCTAAATCATAATTATGTTGCAATATATTAACTTTTCACCTTTTGTAGCTTGCAGTCAAATCATGTTCTTGAAGCCTTTGGCAATGCAAAAACTGTCAGAAATAACAATTCGAGATGAAGTGTTTTTTTATGTTTTGATATATGCTATTATGCAACTCATTTAGGAAAAAAATGGAAAGTTTGAGTTGTCAATTAAAAATCGCCATCATATAAGTTTCCAATGTTTTAAAACACTAGTTTGATTGAATTCCTTCTCAACTGCAGTTGCTTTGCTAAATTTGTTGAGCTTAAATTTGACAAAAATGGAAGAATCTCAGGAGCTACTATTAGAACCTACCTATTGAAAAGGACCCGTGTTTTTCAAATTTCGGATCCTAAGAGGAATTATCATTGTTTCTATATGCTTTGTGTTGCACCACTAGAAGTATGTAATGTTTCTATTTCTATATTCATTATGCACCACCATTAGATGGATGCTTGCATTATCATTGTTTCTATATGCATGCATTTAATGTTGAAAATTCAAATTGAATGGACACGTTGTTTATTTTCACACAAAGTTTTGTTTCTATTTATTACTGATTTTTAGGGAAATGGACGTAGTGGGAATCAGTCCTGAAGAAAAAGTATGTTTTATTTGAACAATTGCATGTTATGAAATATCACATTAAAAGGTTATGTGATGTGAAAATATAGACTGCGTATTGCACTGAATCATTCCATTTTTTTAGGATGCGATTTCGAGTTGTGGCAGCTATTCTCCATCTAGGTAACGTGGATTTTTCCAAGGGGAAGGATACAGTCTCATCTAAACCAAAAGATGAGAAAGCTATGTTTCATCTTAAAATGGCAGCTGAAATTTTCATGTATGGTTTATTTCCAAGACTAAATTATGTATTATGTGCTTCAAGTGTTGTCTACTATATCTTAAGCATGTTAAGATATAAATTGATTTACTACAATGAATCACTTTTTTCTCCCTATCGTAGATGTGATGTTAAAGGTATTTGAAGACTCTCATTGTAAACGTGTCATTGTGACACAAGATGAAAGCATTACAAAATCACTAGATCCAGTTGTTGCAGCTACCAATCGGGATGCATTGGCAAAAAGAGTATATTCACGATTGTTTGACTGGTATGGATTATCATGCTTGATGTTCTCTGCTTCTTTAGAATCAGATATCAAGAAGTGAAATACACTTGTACACATTTCTTGTTTTCTCAAATTATGTCAAGGATTGTCCATATGGCTTAAGTAACATCTTTGCATTTAAATTGTTTACATGCTGGTGAATAGAATAAATATTTCAATTGGTCAATATCCTAATTCAAAGATGCTAACTAGGGTTCTGGATATATATTGTTTTGAAAGTTTTAAGACAAACAAGTACCTTTTAATCATGGAAATCAAAATTGCTTCAACAATCTTTCACAAAAAACTGTACTTGTTTTTTACTGAGTGTCTATAGATTAGTATCTTTAGTATGCATGGTATTCATAGAGACTCAGTGGGAATAAGGGAGGCATGTTGTTTTAATATCATATTTTTTTTGTAGAATAAACCTGTATGTGGCAATGTACAATTGATACATTTTCAATGGAGTAGTTTGTGACAATCTAGATAGAAGAAACTATTGTAGTCACAACTATTGGTTGATGGATTAGGCGTTATTGATAATTAGTTGCAGATGCTTGTGTTTGTTAGTGGCATTCTGAATTCTTTCAAGCTAACATTTGCACATTAATTATGGACATTTTATTTTGGTAGGTAAAAGGGGGTACTTTAAATTTGCAGATGCAAAGTAAGTTCATAAAATTGGATGGCCATTCCCTGTACTTGAATGCTCTTACATTCTGGTCTTAAAATAAATGTCATTGAAGTTTTAGTCCATCTATTCCCATCTTATTAATTTTTTCAGGTTGTCATGTAGTAGGTAAGTCATGGTGAAGCATAACAATGTTGTGCCTGATGGGAATTTTAAGAAACATTGGAAAAATTATGTGAAGACATGGTTCAACCAGCCTACACGCAAGCAAAGGAGACGTATTGGTAATGACACAGAACATGCTTATTTTCCTTTTTTCAAAATGTTGCTGATTATGAAGATTATTGTTTGTTCAACATGGTAATTGTCTTTTCAATAGTTATTTCTTACCATTTTTTAACCATCTTGTGCAGCCCATCAAAAAAAGGTCA
>LPNX010082041.1:245294-277186 GCA_001517045.1 Pseudotsuga menziesii | reverse complement strand
GCCAACTCTTACCATGCCAGACTTTGAGAAACTCTTTATAGTTGAGTGTGATGCTTTATGGGTAGCTATTGGAGGAGTATTACGCCAAGACGGTAAACCTATGTCCTTTTTCAGTGAGAAATTAAACAAAGCTAAAAAGAAGTATACCATTTATAATATGAAATTCTCTACATTGTTACAAGCCTTAAAATATTGGAGGCATTATCTGCTACATAAGGAATTCTTTTTGATGATGGATAATCAAGCCTTGAACTACATAAATTTCCAAAGTAAGCTGTCCCACAAACGTGCCAAATGGGCTTCATTTTTGCAAGCATTCACATTTGTTTTGCAGCATGGAAGTGGTAAAATAATTGTAGTGGCTGATGCCTAGTAGAAAGTGTGTCTACTGGCCATTGTAATGAGTTATGAACTGGTTGGATTTGAAGCAATGAAGAGTGAATATGCCAATGATTCATATTTTGGAAGCATTGATGCAATTCCAAGTATACAATACCATGCTGGCTTGTATTCAATTGAAGACTTTTTATTAATAGATGGATTTTTATTTAAGGGTTCTCAACTCAGTATTCCCCTATAATGACCACTGCAAGCTTGGCCATTTTCTCTGAGAAACCCAAGCTCAAGCTGAGACTAAGATGGATGTCAAAGAGAAAAAAATGGACAATACTAGTCTGGAAAGAATAATTGATGAGCCTCATAGAAGGTGTGGCTGAGGCAATGGCAGTAGTTCTTTGAGTAGCTGCAACATCTGGGCATTCCACCATTCATAAGCTCAGATAGCAATCAAAACCCAAGCAATGAAGACCAAGGCAATTTGTAAAAAGGGCGATAAGTCCATGTTTTGTTTGTTGGTTTCTTTTTCTGTACTTAGGTTAATACATGGTTTGAACAGCGATAAATATTTTTGTTAGTCTCGTTTCCTATTTTGCCATTAAGATGGGGACAAACAGTTTCTATTTTGTACTGTTACTTCTATTAATATAATACTTTTGCCAGCCATAAAAGGGACTCTGGTTGAGATTTCATTATATATGTTAATATGAGAGAATCAAATGAGTCTTTCTACTCACAGAGTTCATTGTCACAAAATAATTGCATTGGTTGACTTGTCAACCAAGCAAAAATAGTTGTCTTGACAATGGATTCTTTCGAAAAGTTAAGACATAACCTTTGACTGAGTTAAATAGTAATGTTCGATATTATAGTGACATAACCAAAGTGTCAAAAGCGTGATGAAACCGTCATCTGACCAACACAAAACATCACATATGGCAACAGCAGGTAACAGTCCAACACCAAGAGATGGAGAAGGCTATCTGTGTTTCCATTCTTGATGCTCATGCACTGCCTGACTAGATTGACGGTGAGAGTGTCCCTATTTGGCTAGGACTGAGCCAAGCAGGTGGGAAAGTTAGTTGCAGGGGGATTCCTACTCAGAGTGCACATTGCATGACGTCAATGGTGTATAAGCTGCATCAGATGGGTCATTTCCATCTCCACCTTGTGGGCCTGAACCTGAATTTGTAAGCGGAGGTCAAGAATTCGCGTTTATTATTTTCCTATTTTTCTTTCTTTATTTTATTTGAAAAAATGCATATTATATATTCTTGGTGCCCAAAAAAAGACCACTTCAAGCCAGACAAATTAATGAACCAGCCTGCAATTATCCAAACTATCCCTTCCTGAATAGGCAAGGACTCAGGAGTGCCAACATATCTCTTAGCCCAGATTTCGAGAGAATCTATATGCTTATGGAAAATGCCAATTCTGGGTGATACCTAAACTACGAATCATAATCTAAATGCTGCAGTGTCTCCCATATGAAAAGGGGAAGCATCCCCATTTACAGTATCTCAACATCTATTTTTCCATAAATTGTAGATTCAGACCAACCTTATGGTGTTTTTCGTATTCCTCTGTCTGGTCATCTACTTGTCTCCCAGAATGTATTTTTTCCAATGAAGAGAGCTGACAAAAAGAATGTTCTACTCAAAGGCATTCCATTCCTCCAGAATTCAGTACAAATAGTTGCCTATGTCTCAAATTCAGCCCAACATCCTGAGAAGTTCGTCTCAAAGTTTGGTCTGATTCATCTTATAGGTCAGCTGACAGGCTTGCCGAAAATTGTCACACAGGTTGGCTAATAAGTTACCATGAATTTATCGTATAGGTTGGCTCATAGCTTGGTCTGAAGTCTGAACTTAACCTATAGCTTGTCTAACAAGATGGCCCAGATTCAATCTACAGGTCAGGACATTGGTCAGCCCAAATTTGTCCAACTGACTGGTTTCTTCATCTTCTTCCTTGAAGCTAACCGAAACTACATTTTCTTTCATAGATTCTTATTAGTTTTCAGCATTTTTACTGTGTTTTGGAAACTTTTTTCTTTGAAAGTGCTTCTTTTAAAATCAGGAGAACCATTGCAACTGGGCCGAAGAAGTAGGGCACCACAAATGGCCCGCTTACATGGGTGAATAGTCCTTGAAGGGCAAACTATTGAACCCAAGCACTTTTGTTCAACTAAGCTGCTGTAATAGTGGGGGCACTCTTCTGGAAAAATCACCTAGGACTTGCACCTAGGCCCAACTGTTTATTTGTGTATCCATGGGAATTGAACCTTAGTGGGTGGCCTGACAATATGGAAGCTTCTTTTTATATAGTCCATTTTTTTGGTGTAATTCATATTCAGCATATTGGTAATTTTGGCTACAAGCACATACAATCATGTTGTTTGTGCTAAATATATGTATATAACGCGATAGGGAAAACTTATGCTACCTGAAGCTTACCTCCTTACTACTGGTTTATTATTTTAAATATGTTTGGGAAACTAGAAATCTCCAGAAACATCCAGTAAACTTGCAGATTTCATTCGAGGAACGAGATAGGATTTTTGGTAAATAATAAATTAGTTAATCTCAGTTGACATTGAAGTCTGAACCTAGGGTCATTATAGAGCATGAACAAATAATCACTGCCAGCTTGGACTTTCTTATTATAGATGCAAATAGACTTTCAAAGACTTGAAAGGAAGCAACTTCTGAAATATCCATTTCATTCTTTTTTCAACACATAACTCCCTTGGTTTTGGGTATTAATTTTGTCCAGTCCTTAAGACAAGTGATCTTGCATCAAGACAATTTCTAATTTATACTGCTTAAACAAAAATTCATTATACTTCTTAAAGCCTACAGAGTGTTTTCCAGCCATACCTTAAAGGGAGAAAGATCCAGCAAAAACTCACAGATTCAATGGCTTCAAACTTACCCCAAATCCTTGTATTGTCTCCTCTATGGCCCCTCTCCTCTACTACCCCTCTCCTCTGCATAGTCGAGCTTCAAACCCTTGCTCCAACTTCGGGCATTGAGCATGCAAGTGATCAACAATTGCAAACTGTGCGAGTGCGGGAGGTAAGGAAGAATGAATTTCATATATTTCTAACCAAACCCGTACCCACACCCATGAAAATATCATTGCAAAGGACAATGGGGAAAGATAAATATCATTGTATCATCTCCTCTATGGCCCCTCTCCTCTACTACCCCTCTCCTCTATGACCCCTCTCCTCTGCATAGTCGGGCTTCAAACCCTTTCTCCAACTTCGGGCATTGAGCGTGTAGGTGATCAACAATTGCAAACTGTGCGAGTGCGGGAGGGAAGGAAGAATGAATTTCACATAGAGGTGGTCCTAAGGCCCAAATAATTTTTATTTTGGTGCTAGGGAAAATAATATATGGTACAAAGTTATATCTATGCTAAGTTTTTATAATATTATAATGTTAATGCATTGACGTTAATTTGAAAAGACCTTGAGTTAATGTGTACAACACAAAAATCCTTGAGTTAAAAAAAACCACTTTCACCATTATATTTCTAAATTAGGACCCCATTATTCTTCAAATAGAGGATGCTAGATCAATTGATGTTAGTAAACTATTGCAATAAAAGTACTATATGAGGTGATATGTCCTTACGGATCAATATTACATTGTATTTAAGCTAAGTTATGCTCTCAATCCCAAATTAGTTACTACACATTTAGTATTAGGGTACACATATGACCCTAATATGAACCAAATATATGATACTAAGCCCCATATTAGACAAATAAGGTGATAGGGAACATATCGTCATCAGCATAATCATCATCAATCTTGACTTAGTGAACAATGAAGGGAATTTGACACTTTACAAAATGATAAGCAACACTTTCTAAAATTGTATAAAGATGCCACCATAATTGTATTGATAAAGGAATTTAGACTAGAGACCTTGTATCAAATGTATTATAATGAGAGCACGATAACATATTTAGTGGATATACATGGTATCTTCATGGAAAACACTATTAGTAACGTAAAATTGGACAATTGGACTAGTCATAGATTACCATATGACAAGTTGGGCCTATTATTTACAAAGGATGGAAATGAAGCAAATTAAACTTTGCATGACTTGAAGATCCCCATGCTAAAATAAAAAATGATGTAAAAGTCAACATACCAGAATTACAGTTCATACTAAATAAGAAAAAGATATATATCCAGTCAAAAGGAAAAGAGAAGGGGAAAAACCATACTTGCCAACAAACATGATATGAACCTATTTGATGAAGATGAAGATGACCATGAAAATTGAAATTAAATGTTTATATTTCTTGACAACACCTTGAAGGAGAGAAAAGACAAATCATATAAAGGATTTTGGAATCTCTTGATGATTTTAAACTTGTTTTCCTTTTTTTTCTAATATGATTACTTATCTATATTTCACTTTGATGATGGAAAAAATAAAGGTGAAGAGACTTCCACTGTTTTTGCCATTTATTTAACACTTGTAGAAATTGTAGAGAGATTAGGATTTATGAAATGATAATTAAATATGATGATGGACATGAATATGATGAACATGCTGATGATAATGATGATGATGAGGAGGAGGAGGATGAACATCATGATGAGGATGATGATGGCGATGATGGTAGCATTGATCATGGCGGTGATGATGGTGATGATGATGGCAATGATGATGATGAGGATGAGGATGAGGATGATGGCGATGCTGATGGCAATGATGATGATGATGATGAGGATGAGGATGATGGAAATGTCAATGATGACGATGAGGATGATGGCAATGATGATGGTGATGATGATGCTAATGATGATGGCGATGATGATGATGATGATGCTAGCCATGATGACGATGAGGATGAAGATGACGATGATTATGATGAGGATGAAGATGTCAATGTCGATGATTATGATGATGGTGATGATGGTGATGGTGATGGTGATGACGATGGAGATGATGATGATGGAGACTTCCACTGTTTTTGCCATTTATTTAACAATACTTATAGAAATTGTAGAGAGATTAGGATTTATTAGATGATAATTAAATATGATGATGCTAATGAATATGATGAACATGCTGATGATAATGATGATGATGATGATGATGATGATGAACATCATGATGAGGATGATGATGGAGATGATGGTAGCATTGATCATGGCGATGATGATGGTGATGATTATGATGATGAGGATGAGGATGATGGCGATCTCAATGATGATGATGAGGATGATGGCAATGATGATGGTGATGATGATGCTAATGATGATGGCGATGATGATGATAATGATGCTAGCCATGATGACGATGAGGATGAAGATGATGATGATTATGATGAGGATGAACATCATGATGAGGATGATGATGGCGATGATGGTAGCATTGATCATGGCGGTGATGATGGTGATGATGATGGCAATGATGATGATGATGATGAGGATGAGGATGATGGCGATGTCAATGATGATGATGAGGATGATGGCAATGATGATGGTGATGATGATGCTAATGATGATGGCGATGATGATGATGATGATGCTAGCCATGATGACAATGAGGATGAATATGATGATGATTATGATGAGGATGAACATCATGATGAGGATGATGATGGCGATGATGGTAGCATTGATCATGGCGATGATGATGGTGATGCTGATGGCAATGATGATGATGATGATGAGGATGAGGATGATGGAAATGTCAATGATGACGATGAGGATGATGGCAATGATGATGGTGATGATGATGCTAATGATGATGGCGATGATGATGATGATGATGCTAGCCATGATGACGATGAGGATGAAGATGACGATGATTATGATGAGGATGAAGATGTCAATGTCGATGATTATGATGATGGTGATGATGGTGATGGTGATGGTGATGACGATGGAGATGATGATGATGGAGACTTCCACTGTTTTTGCCATTTATTTAACAATACTTATAGAAATTGTAGAGAGATTAGGATTTATTAAATGATAATTAAATATGATGATGCTAATGATTATGATGAACATGCTGATGATAATGATGATGATGATGATGATGAACATCATGATGAGGATGATGATGGCAATGATGGTCGCATTGATCATGGCGATGATGATGGTGATGATTATGATGATGAGGATGAGGATGATGGCAATCTCAATGATGATGATGAGGATGATGGAAATGATGATGGTGATGATGATGCTAATGATGATGGCGATGATGATGATGATGATGCTAGCCATGATGACGATGAGGATGAAGATGATGATGATTATGATGAGGATGAACATCATGATGAGGATGATGATGGCGATGATGGTAGCATTGATCATGGCGGTGATGATGGTGATGATGATGGCAATGATGATGATGATGGTGAGGATGAGGATGACGGCGATGTCAATGATGATGATGAGGATGATGGCAATGATGATGGTGATGATGATGTTAATGATGATGGCGATGATGATGATGATGATGCTAGCCATGATGACAATGAGGATGAATATGACGATGATTATGATGAGGATGAACATCATGATGAGGATGATGATGGCGATGATGGTAGCATTGATCATGGCGATGATGATGGCGATGATGATGATGATGAGGATGAGGATGAACATCATGATGAGGATGATGATGGCGATGATGGTAGCATTGATCATGGCGATGATGATGGTGATGATGATGGCAATGATGATGATGATGATGAGGATGAGGATGATGGAAATGTCAATGATGATGATGAGGATGATGCCAATGATGATGGTGATGATGATGCTAATGATGATGGCGATGATGATGATGATGATGCTAGCCATGATGACGATGAGGATGAAGATGACGATGATTATGATGAGGATGAAGATGTCAATGTCGATGATTATGATGATGGTGATGATGGTGATGGTGATGGTGATGACGATGGAGATGACGATGATGGAGACTTCCACTGTTTTTGCCATTTATTTAACAGTACTTGTAGAAATTGTAGAGAGATTAGGATTTATGAAATGATAATTAAATATGATGATGGAAATGAATATGATGAACATGCTGATGATAATGATGATGATGATGAGTATGAACATCATGATGAGGATGATGATGGCAATGATGGTAGCATTGATCATGGCGATGATGATGGCGATGATGATGGCAATGACGATGATGAGGATGAGGATGAGGATGATGGTGATTTCAATGATGATGATGAGGATGATGGTAATGATGATGGTGATGATGATGCTAATGATGATGGCGATGATGACGATGATGCTGCTAGCCATGATGACGATGAGGATGAAGATGATGATGATTATGATGAGGATGAACACCATGATGAGGATGATGATGGCGATGATGGTAGCATTGATCATGGCAATGATGATGGTGATGACGATGGAAATGATGATGATGATGATGAGGATGAGGATTATGGCGATGTCAATGATGATGATGAGGATGATGGCAATGATGATGGTGATGATGATGCTAATGATGATGATGATGGCGATGATGATGATGATGATGCTAGCCATGATGATGATGAGGATGAAGATGACGATGATTATGATAAGGATGAAGATGCCAATGTCAATGATTATGATGATGGTGATGGTGATGGTGATGACGATGGAGATGATGATGATGGAGACTTCCACTATTTTTGCCATTTATTTAAGAGTACTTGTAGAAATTGTAGAGAGATTAGGATTTATTAAATGATAATTAAATATGATGATGGACATGAATATGATGAACATGCTGATGATAATGATGAGGATGATGAGGATGAACATCATGATGAGGATGATGATGGCGATGATGGTAGCATTGATCATGGCGATGATGATGGCGATGATGATGGTGATGATGAGGATGAGGATGATGGCGATGTCAATGATGATGATGAGGATGATGGCAATGATGATGGTGATGATGATGCTAATGATGATGGCGATGATGATGGCAATGATGATGATGAGGATGATGGCAATGATGATGGTGATGATGATGCTAATGATGATGGCGATGACGATGATGATGATGCTAGCCACGATGACGATGAGGATGAAGATGACAATGATTATGATGAGGATGAAGATGTCAATGTCGATGATTATGATGATGGTGATGATGGTGATGGTGATGGTGATGACGATGGAGATGATGATGATGGAGACTTCCACTATTTTTTCCATTTATTTAACAGTACTTGTAGAAATTGTAGAGAGATTAGGATTTATTAAATGATAATTAAATGAGCTTCTCTTTGTTTCGAGAATATTTTAATATTCTCTACTCAACAGGGACAACCATGTGAAGGTGGAAGCTCATCTGCCCCCCCACCCCTCACAATATATCACTTGGAATGATGTTCAATGCACTTCATGATCGTCTTCATCTGTATCCAAGTTTGCATCTATATCATCTGATCTGGATTCAAAATTATAAGGATTAAAGGCTATATCATCATCGTCATTGTTGTTAGTTTCAATAAAGTGATAATCGTCAATATCATCTTCATCATGAACATTGTCTCTAACATCATCTACTTCAACTAACTCTTCAACATCTTCCTGTGTAACATTATGATCATCAACATCCAACTCATGTTGATCCTCTACATGATCACTTTATTCTTCCACACCGTCTTCAACTTCCTCTACAATATTATACTTTACCGGCCTTCCTCTTGGATCATGTCTAATAACAAACGACCAACCCTGTCTACCAGGAACTTCTGAGTAAAATACCTGTTCACATTGACTTGGAAGAACATAGGGCTCTAACGTTCATGACTCAAGCGACCTTGTATTGACCATGGTAAATCCATTAGCATGTTCAATACCAGTTCTATCGGAATCAAATCGATTCAATCGTAGCTTGTACCATTTCACAACAAAAAGAATTATTTTGAATGATTTAAAGTCACAGTCAATGATATCTTCCAAATATCCATAATATTGATTTTCTAACAATTCTGGATGTCTGTCGCTTCTAGATGAAACATTAGTGACCTCAAAGACTGCACTTATCCCAAAATCACATGTTTTCTTTGTTTCATCCAACTTATTAATGCGATAATGACAATCGTTGCACCACATAGCCTTGTGGTGTTTTACCTGCATTTGATAGCAAGTATTTTATGGTCTTAAAGTATGGAAATAAAATGAAATTCATCAATATGAACATGAATATCGACGTAATTGAAAATGTTATGGCTTATATTTATAATATCATGCTTACTTGTTTATCTTTTAAACCATATGCTAAATCGATTTCCCTTTCTATTAGATTGCCATCTCCATTGCGATGTGCTTCTTTAACCAATGAAGCCACACCTTCCCATGATAGTCCTCGACCAGATTGATTACATCGTTCAATCAATACCTTCATCCAATCAAGATTGTTTGCGACATACAAATGTAGTGCATCCCACTCACGACCAACTGCATGAAAATAAAATTACATAAATCAACTCAGAAATTTATAATTACTTAACGCAATGTAACATTATAAATATTAATGATGCATATCATTAATGAATATTAAAAATGAAATAATTATGTACGATATTATTAAAATGTATTAACATTAATATTAATCTATAACACCATTTAATAATTACCTTTGACCTTCCTCGATTTACCTTTCGCCATCAGGTACTCTCCTTCTAATTTCTTAGTGGAATTTGGATCGCCAATGCATCGATCTAATTCCATCTTAATAAATGTCAACCCTGGAAGATATTCAACAATATACACCATGGCCTGAAATACCATATATCCCTCCATCATAGAACCCTCTGGATGTGCTCTTTGTCTAACTAAAGCCTTCATAAATTTCAAGTGCCTCTCAACCATCCACATGGACCTTGCATGTATAGGTCCACACAATTCAATCTCCTCAACTTGGTGTATGAGGTAGTGTTCTTGTGCATTGAAAAATGCTGAAGGTAGAAATCTCTGCATTTGACACATTAACCGAGGAATTTCTCTCTTCCAATACTTTATATCTTCTTTGTGGATTTATTTAGATGACAACCATCTACATGTAAAGCAAGAAAATAATGAAATCATTTAACGACGAAAATTTAACATTGTAGTACAAATCTACATGATTGACTAAAACAAATGCCAATTCATATAAGTTATACAACGAATTAAACAAATTACATGATGATGCGTGAAAAATATTGTTTCTAATTACGTCATGTATTTTCCAAGATCATTTATGACCTGTTTGACATTATTGTCAAAGTTGTCTGGGAGAGATACAGGTAGAACATACTGTAACAATGAACACGTCTCATTAATATATTTTTCAAAATTAAGCAAAAAAGTAAATAAAAAACATGCAGTATTGTAATTTACCAATATATATACTAGAAATATAATTACCTTAATGAAGATATGTCAATCATGCATTTTTACCCCGCCAAAATCACCTTTCCTTGTTAAGATATTCTTTATGTTCGAACAAAATCCTGTGGTAAATTTCATTTTTTGTATCACTTCTTTTACCGCTTTGCTTTGTTGCTCAGTCAATAACCATGGAAGTGACCTTATATTTATTTGGTCTCCATCGTTGTTTAAATGTTCAATGATATCTTTCATTGCATGATTGGATTAATGAATGTCATTGCAAATTTTGACAATTTTTTCTTTGTCACTCCTTGTGTCTAATATTCGCCATAGTGTTTCAGCTACATTCTTTCCGATATGCATTGCATCAAACAAATGAACAACTAGTAAGTGCTCATAGTAAGGCAACCTACTAAATTTTTTAGGATAACTTTTCATTCCTCGTGGAAGCCCATTTACACCTTCATGATGTTCATGCAGACCATCAGTAATCAATATATAAGTTAAGGAGATTAAAATGTCGTATATTACAGTAAAAAAAATTAATATAATCCAAAATAAAACATTAAAAAGTACATATAATAGATGATAAATATGAATATATAAGATAGACAAATCGAATTGTACCTTGATGATTTATATTATATTGCAGCTTCCATATGTGAGGTGTCATTCTTTGTGGTTTTAATGTGGTCTCCTCTTTCCCATTAAAAAGATGTTTTTCGATAGTTCGATACCTATGATTCTTAGAGAGGAAGTGCCTATACTCATCAAACGCTTCCCTTGAAAAACTCTTTGAATGATGAGATTTCATCTTGGGACCAGAAACTGGACATGCAAATTTTCCCTTTGTTTGAAGACCACAAAAATGTGTTAGACCTGGAGCATCGTGAATTGTCCAGGCAAGCATTGCATGGAATTGAAATTCCCTTTTCCCTACTGGTCTAGAGACATCATACATAGTGACACCATTCCATAGCTTAAGTAGTTCATCAACAAGAGGCTCGATATATACATTCATATCTTTAACTATGTACTTACCTAAAAGAAAACAACAAATACAATACATATAAGTAAATGAAATATATATATATGACATGAATATGCAACAATATTGATCTTCATGACAAATTAAATACTAATGCATTAAAAATAAATTGTTCTAAAGTACAAATTATACCTGGAACAATCATTGCCAACATTATATGCTCCCTCTTTATTGACATCCATGGAGGAATGTTATTGTTGATAACAAAAACAAGCCAGACCGAGCAAGTAGATTTCATCTCTTTAAATGGATTGACACCATCTACTGCCAAAGAAATTCTAGCATTACGAGGTTCTTCTTTAAAGTGTGGCCATTTTTCCTCCATGTTTGTAAATGCAGAACCATCTGCGGGCATTCGAAGAATATCATCTCCACTTCTATTCCGTACATGGTAATCCATAAATTGTGCTATGTTTTTGCACCTAAATAGTCATTGCAAGCGTGGAATAATGGAATATAACGAAGAACCTTACGAGACACCTTTTTGGTTACTTGATCTATTCAGTATCTACTGCTATGACATATAGGGCATTCTGTTGCAAACTCATACTGATTATAATATAAAATATGATCATTAGGACATGCATCAATTCTTTGATAGTCCATTCCAACATATTTCATGATATTTTTTAAATCTCAGTATGTGCGAGGTAATTTATTTGATGGTGGTAACAAATATTCACCTATCAAGCTGTTACAACAAATTTTAAAAAAATGGTTAATATAAATATTTGAAGAGCATAATATTAACGAAAACAAATACATCCTTATTATTTTTATGATGAAGTACGTATACCAATACAAATATTATAGCAACATAAATCAAATCATATATATGTGATTGATGAAACATATAATCACATACATACCTTAACACCAGCGTGATGGCTGTGTTTGAAAAACCATTCATAGCCTTCAAGTTCATTATCAACCAAACAGCAGAGAGAACACTTATGCGGGAGCCTTCAAAAAACGATTCGTCTGCCTTCTCAAGTGTAGGTAATTCATGAAGATATTCAAAGTCATCAATTGGTGGCGCATGATGTTGATCATCATCCATTCTAACATTAAATGCATCATTGATTAATGTATTTGCACCATCATCCTCAATTATGTTATCGTCATGATCATCGTCTAATTCCATATCATCATTAACTTGATCATGATCAATATTCGCAGGACCTGCATATTGACATTCCTCCTGTGCTAGTTGTTCTGCAATTACCACATTCTCCATGTTCAGAACAGCCCTAGGAGGACCTTGATTTATAATTACAATTAAAACATCAAACAAAGAACGTTAGTCATGTTGATTAAGTAACAAAAATAAAAATGATACAATATACAATTACAAAAACTCTCAATATAAAGACCGCATGATATATAATCATGAATTATATTGACTTACCAATGGATGATATTCATGCCCCCCCTCAACATGTCCATGTTCCCTACAATGTTTTTTAGTTGTTGAGATCAGTAACCTTCTCTTATTAAAGCCCCTACATTGACTACAAGGACAATAACATTTTCCATCACCCCTTCTTTCCACTCCATCCCACAACCTAGCAAGCAATTGTTGATTTTGTTCTAGATCTTGATGACCTGTAACATTATTGTTACATGACATTTTATTACTCAAACCCTAAGAACAAAGTACGAGCAAACCCAAGTATATGATACTTCAAGAGATAAGTCACCAAAGAGCAAAACCAAAAACCAAGAATAAACCAATTAGAAATTAACCAAGAGATACTTCAAGAGAGAAGTCACCAAAGAGAAAGACCAAAATCCAAGAACAAGTGGGAAGATCCCCACAAAATCACAAGGCCAAAAACCAAACCCTAAACCAAGAAATTAACCAAGAGATACTTCAAGAGAGAAGTCACTAAAGATCAAGAACAAAATCCAAGACCAAGTGGGAAGATCCCCACAAAGGCACAATGCCAAAAACCAAACCCTAAACCAGGAAATTATTAACCAAGAGATACTTCAAGAGAGAAGTCACCAAAGAGCAAGACCAAAATCCAAGAACAAGTGGGAATATCCCCACAAAAGCACAAGGCCAAAAACCAAAACCTAAACCAAGAAATTAACCAAGAGATACTTCAAGAGAGAAGTCACTAAAGAGCAAGACCAAAATCCAAGACCAAGTGGGAAGATCCCCACAAAGGCACAATGCCAAAAACCAAACCCTAAACCAAGAAATTATTAACCAAGAGATACTTCAAGAGAGAAGTCACCAAAGAGCAAGACCAAAATCCAAGACCAAGTGGGAAGATCCCCACAAAAGCAGAAGGCCAAAAAAAACCCTTAGGAATTTCACATTTCTTGTCCAAGAGATAAGTGTGAGAGTGAGTGTGTGAGATAATGAACCTAGGTGTACATCTATTTATATGAGTGTGTGTAGGAAATGAACCGATGCGTCAGATATGCGACGGCTCTTTCCATGTTAAATAATTGACCAATTAAGTGTATTTATTTAAATGATTGACCAATTTGAGGCGCCGTCTCTTAAGCGACGCTTATGAGGTTGTCCGTCACTTAAGCGACACTTATGAGACTAGCCGTTGCTTAAGCGACGCTTATGGCCACATTTACAAAAAAAAAATTATCCTTGTGATTTTTGGTAAGTTTAAAAAAAGAAATCCACGCGCCATCGGATTTTGGATCGAAATGTAGTAGTGCCTAAACCCTGGACTTAAACCATGGGTTCATTACAAAACGAGGTTTTTACTCAACCCCGACACCCCTAAGACTATTTTGAGTCATAACTTCACTTACAAACTCCCATAAATCCATGGAGTTACCCACCTTAAGGACCATTAGGGTGCGTGCCCCAACAAGTCTGAAAATTAAAATGCTCTTGGCTGAAAAACACATATTGCTTATTGAATCAGATTGTTAGATTTAGTGCTACTAACCTATGTTTGAAAGTGAAAGTGACTTCGATGAGCAAATTGGTTTTCTTCGAAGCGGTAAAAGATACAAGAGAACTTTTGGATCCTTTACCCTAGGCCAGAATACCGATTATACCCCTTTAAGCCCAGAAGAGTTTGAATCTGAAGAAACCCCTTTTGTTAGAAACCCTCCTATAACTCCGCAGCGAAGATCTCTCATCCCTGAGAACCCATCGCAGTCTGAAAGTAACCCTAGCCCAAGTAGTCCTGTCGCAGGTCAGTCTACCTCAGTAAGTTCCCCCCCCTGTTACCAGTTTCCCCCTCCTCCTCCCACTCCCCCCCCCCTCGATCCGCTATGGCCCATGTAAATGATGATATCAAGCTCCCAGTCTTTAGAGGAACTGGATCAGAGGATCCAGAGAAGTTTTGGTTATTATGCGAAGCTGTTTGGACTACTAAGAACATTATGGATCAGAATACAAGAACAGCGTAGCTGGTCACATATTTTAGAGACCAAGCCTTGACCTAGTTTATGAAGTTTTCCAGTACTTAGAACTATGTCTTGGCCAATATTAAAAAAGCAATGATTAAAGAATTTAAGAAGCCTAAATCAAAGTTGCAGTCTATAACTGAACTAAAGGAAATTCATCAGAAGCGAGGTGAATCAGTTTGGGACTTTGATCAGAGGTTCAAGGTTTTGATGGATCAAGTTAGCTTCACTATTGGACCAGAGAAACATAAGGAATGGTTCATTGTAGCACTGTTGCTGCATATCAGGACTCCACTCATGCAACAAAAGGTTGCTGATCAGCAAGAAGCATTGGAAATTGCTATGAAGCTCGAAACAACCCCTTTCGGAGATAATTCTGGAATAGCCCAAATACAAGCACAGTTAGTAGAAACGGCTTTGGAGCTTCGGGACATGAAGAAAGGGAAAGCTACTCATGAAGAGGTTTGGTGTATACGATGTAAGATAGAAGGTCATGACAGAGAATAGTGCCCTGCAGTAAGAAATTATTTGAATACTGGTGCACCAAACCCATTTAACCCTACTATCCTATATTGTGAGATCTGTAGAACAACTGGTCAGCATCGACCGGAAGATTGCTACCTGCTGCAGAGATATGTCCAAGTTCCTAAGAATCCCTACTGCAAGTTCTATAAGTCAATTGGACACAACGAAGACGAGTGTCGTAGCTTTTACCTCATGAGAGAGCGAACCTATGATGCTTATAGGGTACAACCCGATGCACAAGGCAATGATGGATATGGTTACCGTGGTAGTACATTAGGTCGAGGTTATTTCAGAGGTCAAGGTCATGGTGGTATGCCTAGAAGAGGTCGAGGCTAGGTAATTTTCTACAACTATAATCAAACAGGACATGTATCTAGAGACTATCAGAACCCAACTATGACATGTCGATATTGCAGAGCAGTCGATCATGTGATGGAGCAATGTCCACAGTTGATAGACAAGATACAAGAAAGAAATGGTGCTCCTACCCAGAATGTTTAGATGATTGCTATAGAGAAAATATCTATCCCAACTGTTAATGTTGTTACAAGGAGTGGAACTACGATGCAAGTACAGAATAAGGAGAAACAACCTGATGAGGCTTGGGTCCACGAAACCTCAGAAAAAATTCCCGTCTTCGATGTTGGAAGAGAAAAAGGAACATTTATGGAAGCCAAAAAAAGACTTTGCTGATTCAACAACATCAGTAGCAACTACGCAACAGCAGCAACATCAGTTACAGTCTCAAGAAGCTTTGCCAGCTCAAGTAAGTACTCTAACATCATTTTTACAGAGTTGTATGAAGTTATTAAGAAATAAGAATGCTTTGAATGAGTTACAGAAAGTTATCGCATCTTGCGAACCTCAGTGAAGCTCTGATAGAGAAAAACAAGTTAATAGAGTTAGAAATACTGGAAGAAAAATGAGGTTGCATTCTCAGATAGGAGATTATGACATGACTGATATTATTTTAGACCTAGGATCAGAAGTGAATGTCCTAAATAGGCAAACATGGGAACAAATGGGAATACCTATGCTTGAATGGTCCCCTATACAACTGATATTAGCCAATCAGCAGAAGATTGTGCCCTTGGGAAGATTCTCTAGTGTACCAGTGGACATTGATGGAGTCAGTACCTTAGCAGATTTTGAAGTCATTGAAATAATTGATGATAGCAACCCCTATCCAGCATTGCTAGGAATTGAATGAGCAATAGAAAATGATGCATTAATCAACCTGAAGAACAGACACATGACTTTTGAAGGTAAAGGTTTGAGAGTCATAGTTCCATTGGACCCTTCTCAAGGAGAAAGGTATACAAAGCCAGTCAGACATGAAGATCAAGATGTTTTAGATCATATTTACAACATCACAGCCAAAGAAGAAGACTATGTTAACCCTACTACTAAAGGCATAATGGATTGGCAGTGTGACAGTTCTTGCATGACTAATTCAGACGAAGGCCTAGAGAATTGGCAGAATAGACTTTATGAACTACATGGACACCGATGTGCAAGAATTACCAAGTCTATCAGATGGCTTGGCTCACACACAAAGATGTTTCCTACTTTTGATGGCTTGACAGATCCAAAATATTTTATTACCCAATTCTTAGAGCAAGTACTAGATTCATAGAAAATGGAGACCCTAGCTTCAGCATTCAGAGATGCAGCTGCCAGATGGTGGAATGGTCATAAAAATCATATCCCTAGTTGGACAGCTTGTCAAAATTTTCTTTGCCTGAGATTCAGGGATCAACCTCAGGAGGTGCGAAGCAGATTTAATGGTAAGAATATCCCTCAGGAACATTTGAAACAGTGTTATGAAGCATGGAAGAATGTACCTTGTGAAGAATGGGTACACAGGTTTGTACCCACTCTGGAACCTATAGCAAAGAACTGGTATGCAGAGGTTGAGCTTCGAGTTGGGATAACCTTGTTGATAGTTTTGTGCTTACATTTTCTATTAATGAGGATTTCCCTGTCTTGGACATAGATTTTAAATTGATCCATACTAAGGTGTTTGATGATAAAGAATTAGCCGAGTACCAACCTGATTGGAAGGAACAAGAAGCTAATTCAGTAGAATGTTATAACCTGACCATTGATGAAGACGAAGACCCACACAACATTAATATCCCTGAGTCAGAAGGACACTCCGAAGTACATGGACCAGCAGTCGAAGCACCTGAAGTAACCCATCCCTTGAAGACAAGGAAACTAAACATTGGATCAGAAGAAATGCCTAAGTATGCTACCATTGGAGATTATTGGGACGAAGAAATGGTAAGCAAAGTGACTGAACTTCTCCATGAGTATCAGGACTTATTCCCGATAAAGTTCTCAAAAATGAAAGGTATCCTTGGTGATATAGGAGTGATAAAAATCCCTTTGAAACCTGATGTGAAGCCTGTGAAGTAGCGCCCTTATAGGATGAATCCTAAGTACAAAGAAAAATTCAGGATGGAGTTAGATAAGATGCTCGCTGCAGGAATTATTAAGCCTGTCGAAGAGTTCAAATGGGTCAGCCCTATGGTGGTGCAAGAAAAGAATACCAAGGGAGAAATTAAGATCTATGTTCATCTGAGCAAGCTGAATGATGCCTGTCTACATGATCCTTTTCCTACTCCCTTTACAGATGAAGTTTTAGACAATGTCGGAGGTCAAGAAGTGTATTCTTTCATTGATGGATTTTCAGGTTACCATCAGATCAGAATTGCTCCAGAGGATTGACATAAAACAACATTCGCTACAGAAATGGGATCCTTTCAATATACTATTATGCCCTTTGGCCTGAAGAATGCACCTGCTATGTTTTCCAGAGTAGTCATATCTACATTTAAGGAATTTATTAACAAGTTTTTAGAAGTTTACTTCGATGATTGGACTATATTTGGTTTATTAAAAGATAATATAGCCAGTCTAAGACTTATGCTGGACAATTGTAGACAGCATCAGATTTCATTGAACCTGAAGAAGTGTATCTTTTGTGCACCTTTTGGAATTATGTTAGGTCACATTGTATGCAAGCAAGGATTGATGGTGGATCCTACGAAGATAACCATTATTGTGAACTTACCAACTCCGAAGTTTATTAAGCAACTTCGCACTACGCTTGGTCATACTGGATATTATAGGAAATTCATTAAAAGATATGCTTAGATTACAGCCCCTATGGAAAAGAAATTGAAGAAAGATATTAAGTTTGAATGGACACCTCAATGTCAGGAAAGATTTGACATTCTGAAAGAAAAGAGGGTAACAGCCCCTATCTTAGTATTCCCTAACTGGAATAAGGAGTTTCATGTTCATGTCGATGCATCCTCCACTGCTTTAGGTGTAGTATTGGCTCAGTTAGGAGAAGGTAATAATGATCACCCTATTGCTTTTCCAAGTATAAAATTGTCCACAGCCGAAAAGAACTATACTACGACATAATGAGAAGGCTTAGCTATGGTTTATGCTTTGCAGAAGTTTCGACATTATTTGTTAGGATCTCATTTTAAGATGTTCATTGACCATTTTTCTTTGAAGTATATGGTTAACAAGCCTGTGTTAGGTGGAAGAATATGCAGATGGCTCATCTTGTTTCAGGAGTATGACTTTGAGATCATAGTTAAGCCAGGAAGACTTAACCTGGGGCCTGACCACTTGTCGAGGCTCGAATTAGGAGAAGAACCCACTAGTTTGGACGAAGGTCTTCTTGATGCCCAGTTGTTTGTGATCCAGATGGTTGATGACTATTTTCAGGATATTGTTCAGTACTTGTCTACAGGTTTTGCACCCTCTAAGATGAAAACAAAGTAGAAGAAGCAGCTAGTGGTTAGAGCAGCTGACTTTACCTTGATAGCAGGACAGCTATATAAGATGGGACCAGATGAAATACTGCACAGATGTGTCTTGGATCATGAAAATACATTGATTCTGGCTGAGGCACATTCTGGAGCAGCAGGAGGTCATTATGTAGGAAAAGCTATAGCACAGAAGATTCTAACAGCAGGATTGTGGTGGCCTATGATTCATAAGGATGCAAGAGAGTATTTCCATAGCTACGATATCTGTCAAAGGACAGGAAAAACATCTAGGAGGAATGAGATTCCCCTGGTTCCACAGGTAACTTTACAAGCGTTTGACAAGTGGGCTATTGATTCTTTTGGACCAATCAATCGCCCTGCAAATAAATCTGGAGCAAGATACATTATTACAGTAACTGATTACCTTACTCGTTGGGCCGAATCTCAACCAGTTAAGGACTGTAGTGCTACTACAGCTGTGAAGTTCATCTTTGATAACATTTTGTCAAGGTTTGGATGTCCTAGAATTCTTATGAGTGATCAAGGATCACATTTTCTGAATAAGACTATTGAACCATTGACTGAAGAATTTCAAGTATATCACCAGAAGAGTACCTCCTACCATCCTCAAGCAAATGGAACTGTCAAAGCCTTTAACAAGATTCTTGATCACTCTCTGACGAAGGTTTTCAATGTTAACAGAAATGATTGGGATCTTAGAATTCCAGCAGTATTATGGGCTTATAGAGCCACTTGCAAGAAGTTGACAGGCCATACACCTTTTAGGCTAGTATATGGACAAGAAGTAGTTATGCCCATGGAGTACATTGTTCCTAGCCTCAGAATATTTGCCTTCACAGAGATGGATGATCCAGCTATGTTGAATGAAAGGTTGGTGAAGATACTGGAACTATAAGAAGACAGATTCATTGCAGGTTTCCAGCAGCAAGTGCAGAAAGCTAGAGAAAAAGCATGGCATGATAGACACATTAAGAAGAAGCATTTCTATAATGGTGATCTCATGCTCTTGTACGGAAGTAAATTCATGAAGTTCCCAGGAAAGTTCAAGACACACTGGAAAGGACCGTACATAGCTCAGAAATTTACTGATGGTGGTGCAGTTCAGTTAGCTAAATTGAATGGAGAAATTTTTCCCTCCATGGTAAATGGAAGCAGATTAAGGAAGTACAGGGACAATCCTGTACCCCCTGATCAAAAGTAATAGCAAGAAGAAGAGTATAAGTACCAAGAATAGTTGAAATTGGGTACTAGACTATAATGAAGCTGTTCTCAGAGAAGATTTGGTATATTGTTGGAAGTGTCGAAGGTCTGTACTATGTTGAAGGTCCTTAGTGTAGCGAAGCATCGTCAAAAACATTGCAGGAGATCATGGAGAAGTAGAAAGTAGCCGAAGATATCATGTGTAGCCTCAGCAAGCAGTTCACTATATTCACCAACAAGATCCTCCCACTAGAAAAGCAACAAAGTGCTATAGGACGGGACACTGGTGAGTCTTAGGGGCCTGTTGGGGTGCAGACCTTGAAGGTCCTTAATTTTGGCAACTTTGCGGTTTTGGTGTGAAGCTTGTAAGTGGATTTGCGGCCCAAAATAGTCTTAGGGGTGTCGGGGTTGGGTTGAAGCCCTTCTTTTTGTAATTAACCCATGGTTTGAACTCATGGTTTTTAGGCCCATGGTTTAAACACATGGTATTGTAATAGTGCACTTGTATAAATAGGCACTTATGTAAAGGAGTTAGGTTGTTGTTGTCGTTGTTATGATGATGATAATTTGATACAAAGCTAAGGCCTATTTTTGGGTTTAAGGTTAAGTCCCAGCTGCGTGCATGGATGACCTCTGCAGCTGAGTGCACAGAGGGTTTTGTAAGAAAGGATCTGCAGCTGAGTGCGCAGATCAGAGAAATATATCTGCAGCTAATTGCTCATTTTTGGGATTATTGAGGAGATCTACAGCTGAGTGCACAGATCAGAACTGTTGTTTGTAAAGAGTTGAATAAAACAAAGTTCTATGGATGTATCCCCTACACTAGGGGTGAACCATGTATATCGCATGTTGTGGTGGTTCCTTTTTGTTTTGTGCTATTTTGTTTTATGCATTTGATAAGTAGGTGAATGATAAGTAAGATATATTGTTAAGTATTAACTTCGCTGTGAATTCCCAGTTAAGGGTTAAGCAAGTAACTGTCTGTTTATCTAAACTGTGAAGCTAATTAAGTGACTTTCGAAGCTCTGTGGTATATATTTAATATTTGTTAAGGCTAAAGGTACAATAATATCCCTCTTTTTCCTGCAGAAACCTGATTCTGCGGCACCCCATAGTTGTTTCGGGTGAGACTGCAACATGTTCGCAGGTTGTTGCCAAAAGGGCCAACACTGTGGGTCTTTTTGTTGGTTAAAATAATAGTATAAGAACCCAGGTCTTCCCTAAGCAACCAACAACACACTGTGAATCACACATTGTTCTCATCATGAGTACCTCATATTGCACCTTTCGATCCATTTGTTGGAGGTTTTTTGCACCCTTCACTAGGGTGTAAAACTAGTTTTCACTCTCATGGAGGTGACCATAGACATGTGAATGTTGGGGGAAAAAATTACATTCCATATTATTTCCCATCGTCCACCACACCTATTCCTTCAAATTCCTTTATTATGCCATACTCTCCTCACATCCTACAAGGTCCTTTGGGGTGTGGTACTACAACTAACGCTGTTAGTCCCTCTTTATCTAGTGTTGTTGCATTGGGAGGTTACATACCTCTTTATATGTCTGGGATTCAACTCACTTATCAATCCTATAAATATGGTTACATGGTGCATCATCTTCAAGATACATCAAACTATCATACTTCCGTGCATCCTTTTATGGGTCATAGGGGAGGGGGTTATTATTTGACTGGCCAAGGCCATGGTATTTATCAGAATAATCCTTATGTCAACCAATTTTTTCAGAGAGCATGGAACTATATGGAATATCCTAGGATCCCTTTCTTAGCTACATTGAATTTTCCTAACCTTTCAAATTTGACCAATGATCTAGTATCTCATGATTTGACATGGTCGGTTGTTCCTGTCAAGATTCCTTCAGACATTATGAAGTTTGAAGGTAATATTGGTGAGGACCTTGGAAATAATGTGACTAATTTACACCTATGTCGCTCTTCAAACTCATCGTACCATGGATGTGTTCATCTATGTGTGTTTGAATGCACCCTCATAGGTCCTGTCACAAAATGGTATATAGAGTTTCTTAGGGGAACATATCAGACATTTAATGACTTATCCATGACCTTTCTTAACCACTTTCATCTACTGGTAAGTTACGATGCTGGAATGAATTTCCTGTCAACATTTTGGAAAGATAAATACACTCACATCTATGATAATATTTAAGAGTGGAGCATATTAAAGATGTTAATTAAGGACAATATTCTACTCGAGTTTTTGTTGGAATGGTTCCTCAAATATTTGTTTTTGTATATTGTGAAGGATGTTTCGACATCCAAAATAATGAATGAAGATGAGGATACCTTTATCGCTCAGTAGTTGGACTTGATTTATACTCAGACTGGGTTCCTTTATGAGATTATCCCTGACACACCATGGTTAAACTTTGAACCTAAGTTTAAACCTGGGCCACATGCCGATGGTATTGTTGGATCTGTGAGTTCAAAAGTTGTAGACTAGGTTTCGAATCAAATGTGAAATTTTTCTATTACTCAATCTACAACCAGATAAGCTACAACTTTGTCTAATCCCACCCAATTAGCGGACTTCATTTAGGCACATTCGTCGGACCAGAAGGTTAACCAACAATTTGAAAGGAATAAAAATAAGGGAAGAAACAATAGAAGTTGTGGGAATAGGAAGGAGAACTAGAACGATTACAATAACTATGATAGTGTCAGATGGGAAAAGAAGCCTAAGAGGAAGGTTAAATTCCCTTGAAAGATTTGTGGGGGAGACCATCTCTCATACTTGTTCCCTTGTACTGAATACAACTTGAATTTCATCACACAAAGCCTAGCTATGTTGACTAACCCTTTACTAAATAATCAACATATGGATTCAAGGAACATGGACAATAGAAGCACTTCTGGTGGGAATCAAAACACACTGAATGCAAAAGGTAGCCATGGTTGTCTCAACATGATGTCAGCAACTAACCTTACGAATCACACTAAATATTATGGTCTGTCACAACCTAACTTGGGTAAATAGCCTGCACCTCCTAAGAGTCCTTTACATATCGATAAGCTTGAATCTATACCTTGTATACTTAAGGGAGTCCTAAATCACTTGTGGGACAATCCTAATGCTCAAGCCACCTAACATTATTCTATTGTCAAGGACCTTGGTCACTCTTTATGTGATGTAATCTCTTGAAGTGCTTTAGACTTGTTTTTTGTAGAGGAGAGTATTGCTGACTACTCTTGCAGTGGTTGATCCTAATCCATCCACGGTATTTAGAATTGAGACCCACGAGGTCCAACATTTCTTTCCTTACAATGTGGATTTATTATTCCATGTGGAGTTTCTGAATAACACGATCAAATGCATTGTCATTAATTAAGGCATTGCGGACTCTATGATGTCTCTAGCTTGTTTGAAAGGCCTTGGATTACCCACATTATTGAAATCTATGAACTTGTTGACTATGTTCTATGACATTCATTTCAGCCACATAGAGTCCTTCCCTCTCTTCAAATCCATATAGGAGGGAAGACCATGTCTATCAAGGTTGATATGGTTGATGTGCCCCTTGACTACAAGATTTTACTGGGCCATAACTAGATTTATTCTATGAAGGAAGTCATGTATTTAATTTTTCGTGTCATTTTCTTCCCTTTTGAGGATCATATTGTCACGATCGATCAAATGTCATTCAATAATTCTAGTTCGACTGCATCGTCAGGATCCACCATTTCGGCTATTGACAATTCCCAATCGGAAACTGAGAATGTTGGTGTTGGAATGTATCTATCATTGATGGGATATTTCAATATTTCAGCACCAATCCTAGATATTGGTTCCACTCTTGATAGTGATCCGTTGTCATTGAGTTCAGTCCCATTTAACACTATGTATTTGGATGACGCTTGGACTCTCCCTTATTTGAGCACTTCGGATGAGGACCCTAGACCTACCAAGATGGAGATGTCATTGTTTACAGTGGAGGATTCTTATCAAGCTATTGTTGATCCTGTTGTAGACCCTGGTATTCATTCTTCATGGACAGAATAAGAGGATCTATTTTCACTGCATGCTTCCGGTGGTTGCATAGTCATGCTTGCATGATTTCCTTGATGATGCTTTTCCTTCATACGAAGTGATTCTCAAGGTCATGTATGGTCTTGAACAACCTTGGAAGGCATTGGACCATCGCTCTTACTTCCTCCCAGAGCTTTAACGGATTGAAAATGATGACTTTAGGATGAACCTTAGTGAGAATGTTGGTTTTCTCGTGGTCTCATTAGTAACTCATGGTGTATTTGTCAGAGGAAACATGGAAAATCTATCAGCTATGATTCCCATCAGCATTTCTCAGATTCTTGGAAAGACAGAGAATACTTACATTAGTGCAGATAATTATCCCGATGAAATTAAGATACACCATGATATTTTTAAAAAATTTTGAGATGTTTTTGCTTGTTCATGTGACGAGATTCCAAGAATATACTATCGTATTGTTGAGCATGAGATTAAAACATATCCTAATTCTAAACCTATTCAACAGTGTTTACGCGTGATAAACCCTCGTAAGGATCCTCCATTAACGCTAATATAGAGAAGTTACTCAAATAAGGATTTATCTATCCGGCTCCATTTACTGAATGGGTATCCAATCCCGTTCTAGTTGATAAGAAGTAGGGAACTATCCGTGTGTGTACAGAATTCATAGACCTGAATAAATATTTTCTGAAAGATCATTTCCCCACGCCATTCATAGACCATATTTTGGATGAGTGGGATGGGAGTGTGTTACGGAGAAAACTTCCTATGGCTTGGGGTACCACAACAGACAGAGTAACCGCAGAAATCAATCCCTTCCCAATATGCAAGAGAAATAAACATCTAACAGTAAAGGATATCGAAACATACCTTATTCCTAATGGTTGATGTAGATCCCCATTAAGCTTTTCCAATCTTTCTTGTGTTAGCAATTTTCTCTATCAACAGTTAGCAAACAAGACAAGCATGCTATATAATTGTGTTAGAACTACTCCAGCATATATAATCAATAACATATAAGAATTTAAAATCATCCATGGATTTCAATATTAATTTAAATACACATTATTGGACAGGAAAATATATTTCTATTAATATAAATCAGAGATTACAAGAATGGCAACCTCTGTCAGCACATTTGCGAACCGGAGAAACTGGGTCCTCCACCTAGGCCTCCACCACTTAAATCCTCCATCTCTTGATAGAAAGCTCACAAAAAAAGGAAAGATTGGGAAGAACACAAAGTGATCCAAGGGACAAAGGGATGCAGACTCAAGTATAAGCTCTCACAACAATGGACTATAGTTTTCTTTCCCTTCAATTCTTCTCCCCTTTTAATGTATCCAAAGGGTTCCTTATATAGTGCCTCAATGGGGTAATGGAAGGTCAAATCCGATTGATCTCAAGGCATATGGAAGGCCAAGAGACAAGTGACTCAACTCCACATAAAGGAAAACTCCAAAACTATTTCTCCTTTTGCACACATCCCGATGTATGTAGGTTTAAGGATCATATCCACGTATATACACGAGAATAGGTTTAAAAGTCATGTATGAAAAATAATGCATGTTTTTAGGGATGATCTTGGAAACATCAAAGGTACAAAAATGGTCCATGGGGTCGAAAGAGTCTGTAGAGGGACAATGAAGGCCATAAATATATGATCTACCATGTCTGGTAAAATCAGTTGTAATAGATGCCCCCTAATGTGTGAGGTCAGAGGGGTGATACGATGTCCAAAATACATTATAGGTCCATCCCAGAAGTGGAGTGATGAAGAACCAGCCATCCAACAGTATAATATAATAACCAAATTGTGCACATGACTGCAAGTACATACAACAGTCCCAGATACACAAGAGTACAATGGCCATGAATAGGCATGATACAAAATATGACATGTTTGGTCATCGCCACATACAATATAGATAGATCAGAATCTCCATGATGAATATATACAAAGGATCATGATATCCATGAAAGCTGAAGATACACAATGGATCAAGATCTCCATAATGGATGAAGATATCTGACATACACTGGAATCAAGTCACGAGATCTGAAATCTCATGAACACAGGCACGATCAAAGGAGGTAGCATATCTAAAATGCCACCAATCTGAAAAGTCTTCTACACAAACTGCTATGAGTACATGTCCTACTATGTCCATGATGAATATATACAAAGGATCATGATCTCCATGAAAGTTGAAGATACACAATGGATCAAGATCTCCATAATGGCTGAAGATATCTGACATACACTGGAATCAAGTCATGAGATCTCAAATCTCATGAACACTGGCATGACACCTTGAGCAACCGCTTCACACAAATAGATCACATATCAACACACTGATGTTTGTCACATGGTTAAAACCCTCAAGAGGGAAACAATCCATGCCCCCATCCAAATAGCTACTTGGAGCAATTTATTATGCAAAAGAAAGAAAGTTACATGAGCTTCTCATAATCGATCAACTAGCCAAGGACCCTCTATGCTCTTTAAATAGAGATCATAGACCAATCGGGTGTTAAGCCACAAATAAATGGTAGGTATGATCTAAGAGAAGTTGAACTTTCAGATCACTCTATGTCTAGAACGTATCATGACTATCGGATTATAATATTTACAAATGCATACTAATGCATTCTAAAGAAACAAACTTTTACCTAACGGATATATTCCACAAGTTGATCTTAACTAACTCCTAAGTGTCTAAATATCCTAACATCCCCCCTTAAGAAGAACTTGGGATAGGATTGAAGGATTTAAAAAAGTGACACTATTAGGAGAAGGAAGGAGGCATTAGAGCCTATCCCCCCTTAAGGACACATTCCTGAACTCCTAACATAGACCAAAGTTTAGAAAACTTCGCTTTTGTAAGAGACTTGGTGAAGATGTCTGCAACTTGATCACTTATAGGGAAATAGAGCACTTCAATAACATGATCATGAACAAGATTTCTGATGAAGTGCATGTGTAGCTCAATGTGTTTGTTGTGCTGATGTAGAACAAGAAATTTGGCAAGCTTGATGGCACTTTGATTGTCGCACCAAAATGGAGTAGGATGCTACTGCTCGAATCCAAACTCTAAAAGGATCTGTCGAAGCCATAAAGCATCCTGACTGGAATTAACTATGGCTCGATATTCTGCTTCTGCTGAAGAAAGAGAAAGAGCTTGTTGTTTCTTACAAGACCAAGTGACAGGTCCAAATCCCAGACCTAAAACATAATCTGCAGTAGACTTCCGATCATCAGGATCACTGGCCCAATATGAATTAGTGAAACCAACCAACAAAGGTTTCCCCCCTGTACTGTAATGAATCCCAAACTGAATTGTACATCAAATATATCAAAGTATTCTTTTTTTTGCTTTTCAGTGACTTTCATGAGGAGTTTGCATATAACGGGAAACATGACCAACAACAAAGGAAAGGTTAGAATGAGAATGAGTCAAGTATAAAAGACTACCAACAAGCTGACGATACAAGGTGGCATTTACTTGAGGGGAAGTACAAGTGGCAGAAAGTTTGACTCCGGACTCGAAGGGAGAAGGGGTTGGTTTACAATATTCCATGTGGAAGCAACGAAGAAGGTCACAAGCATACTTAGACTAGGAAAAAAGGATTCCCTCTTTGGTTTGCAAGACTTGGAGACCAAGAAAATAATGCAAATGTCCTAAGTCTGACATTTCAAAATTTTGCTTAAGACTAGATTTCACATGGGTTATAAGTTTAGGGTCACTACCAGTAAGGATAAGATCATCAACATAAAGAACAAGTATGATGAGATGGTTTCCTACTTTCTTGGTATAGACATTGGGGTCAGAATGGCATCTAGAAAAACCAGTGTCAAGGAGAAAGCTATCCATTTTAACATACCAAGCTCTAGGAGCTTGCTTAAGGCCATATAAGGATTTCTTAAGGAGACAAACAAGGCTAGAGTTATTCTAAACATATCCAGGAGTTTGTTCCATATAAATTTACTCATGTAAATAACCATGTAAGAAGGTAGACTTGACATCCATTTGATGGACTTCCCAGTTATGTAAGGCAGCAAGGGAAAGAACAAGGTGGATGGAGTTCATTTTTGCTACAGGGGAAAAGGTTTCATTGTAGTCAATCCCTTCAACTTGGGAAAAAAATTTCACAACTAACCTTGTCTTAAGTCTTTCAACACTTCCATATGATGCGTACTTAGTTCTGTAGACCCATTTACATCTAACAAGTTTTATTCCTTTTGGAAGAGGAACAAGATCCCAAGTATCGTTCTCCATTAAGGTACGATATTCTTCATCCATAGCTGCATCCCAATCTGGCTTTCCTGAAGCTCTTGCAAAATTTTATGGATCATGATTCTCTAAAACTTGAGCCAAAAGAGAAGAGGCTCGCTGAAACTGAGAACATGTTCAACGTTGATCTCTAGGATCATCGGCAAGATCACCAGCTGCTTCACATGTTGAATGGACCCATCGAGGAAGTATTGGTGCTGGTGTAATTGGAGGAACATGAGCAGGTGGAGGTGGATTTTCATCCTCACTGTCATCATCAGAAACTGGAGTTGGAAACCTGTCAAGGAAGCTGGAAGAAGAAGAAGAAGAAGAAGGAACAATCGCCGAATCAGGCTCGCAGGCCAAAGATGGCACATTCACCAAGTTAGGCTCATAGGCCAAGAGATTTTCATCAAATTTAACATCTCTTCTAATGATTATATCATGATAATGTGGTTGAAGAAGTCTATAACCTTTTACATCTTCAGAATATCCAACAAATATGCACTTTTCACTTTTAGGCAGCAATGCTTTCCGTTTTTCATCCAGAATGTGAGCCCATGCTTCACAACCAAACACACGAAAGTGACTTACATCTGGTTTAATTTTACTTGATGTTATACCCTGTAAAACTTTAGTGGGTGTGTGATTAACTATGTAATTTGCACAATTTATGGCCTTAGCTCAATATTGAAGACTTAGTCCTTTAGATTGGATCATACAATTAGCCATTTAGTTTAAAGTACGGTTCTTTCGTTTAGCTACACCATTTTGTTGTGGTTTATATGGAACAGTGTGTTGTTGTTGGATTCCTTGTTCTATGCAAAAAGTAGTGAAATTGTTGTTAACGTATTCTCCCCCATTGTCATATCTTAACTTAATAATTTGATGACCAGATTGTTTTTCAACAAGGGCCTTGTAGGCCAAGAACATGTTAAATACTTCACTCTTAAGTTTTAGGAAGTAAACCCAAGTGCGTCTGGAGTAATCATCAATGAAGGTTAAGAAATATTTGAAACTAGAAAAGGAAGCAGATTGAAGAGGGCCACACAAGTCACTATGCATAAGCTCCAAAGGAACCGAGGCGTGCAAAGAGGCACGTTTGTCAAAACTATCTCGATGATGTTTTTCGAGTACACAACCGGAACAAACACCATCCTTGCAAGATACCATTAGAATACTAGTCACCATATTGTCTTTACATAGTTGTTGCAATGAGCGATAATTTAAGTGACCAAATCGCTCATGCCAAAGTTTGCTCAAGTTATCACTATGAGCAACAAAAACTGAAGGAAAAGGTGATGATCCAAAGTTGTTAAATTTGTACAACCTGGTAAGATCATCAACAGTTCCAATAGCAAGGACATTTTGAGGATTTTTAAAATCCTTGATTACAACTTGGTGAGGTCTAAAAGTCATAGTTTTACCTTCACCTAAATGAGTAATTTGATAGACTAATAACAAATTGTAGGAAATTTTTGGAACACATAGTACATCACTGAAATGACCATTTTCTACTGGAACTGTTCCAGATCCTACAAAACTTAGAGATCTATCATCACCAACAAATATTTGTTTGGTGTTAAATTCATGCATAGTATAAAATATGGCTTGTTATTTAGCCATATGATAATATTCTCCAGAATCAATAAGCCATTCATTTGAAGTAGAATAAAAAGATGCAGTATAAGAGTAACCAGAAGCACAAAGTGGATGTCCATGAGAGTTAGATTTTGAAGATGAATCTATGCTGATGTGGTGCTTCTTCATTGCTGCTTCTAAGACTGCCATCTTCTTGAAACACTTAGATTCATCATGATTATATTTCCCACAAAAATTGCAATGACGCTCAGTCTTCTTTCCTTTTTGATTGGATCCTTTGTCATTTTTTAAAGAAGGAGCTGACTGAGAGGGTTTGGGACCCTTGTTGTTTGGCTTATTATTGTGAAAATTTTGTTTCTTGGGAGGCTTGGAATTTTCTTTCTGTTGGGACAATAAGGCTTTCCAAAATGTATCTACACTGTTAATTGTTCCAAGATGAATGAGCTTATTTTGCTCTCTAATTAAGGAATCACAAAAGGATTCAAGACTAGGCTCTTGATAGCTAGTTGCAGTCAAGGATTCTTTCATGGAGTAGAATGTAGATACAAAAATAGAATATGTAGGTCCAAGTTTGGAAAGAATATGATAAATACATTGTTTGTCTTCTTTCTTAATCTTGCATTCTGCACATAATATCCTACGAGTTTTATACTTAGATAAATAGTCTTGAATGCATGAAAAATGAGTTGGATTCAAGGAAAGCAACTCATTCTCAAGTTGATGACCCTGAATTTCCTTGTGTTTACCAAAAACAGATTCCAACTTTTCCCAAGCGAGATTAGGTTCCTCAATTTCGGATAAGTGGAATCACAAATCAATAGAGATTGACATCCCAATCAATCCACGAGCTTCATCACATCTATTTTCCCATTTAATTTTCTTATCATCATCAGTGGGTTCTATTTCTTTCCTTGAGGTTATCCTGAAAAGTACCCTACTTCGCAGAACATCCTCCATACGAGATTTCCATGAGAAATAGTTAGAACTTGTAAGTATAATATCACAAGGGGTGACCATACTATAAAATAATGGCTGAAAGAATAGAAAATAACTATTTGGATGCAAAGAGCTTGAAAAAATATTCGTTTAAAAAAAAAAACTGCACTTAAAACTGATTATGGATGATGAAGTTATGCTTGATCAAAGAAAAAGTTGAAGATGTCCCCAATAGTGATGTGGCAGATATTAACTTGACCAACTAAAAAAAGAAGCCCCATTTTCCCAAGATCAACCTTTGACAATCACTTTTATAATAAAGTTGCTTTGAAGTGAAT